>CM074453.1:2852500-3242500 GCA_037101425.1 Elopichthys bambusa | reverse complement strand
TCTGACAAGAGTAGGTATGTCTCTCTAGAAACAACAAAGGATGTAGATCCAGGAACTTGTCCTATTTAACACTACGTTTATTTTTATAAACAAGGAAACACAGAATAACACAAAGTAAAATGTTAAGGTTGTTACATCAGCATGTTTATGCATGAGCATAACAAGTGTGTTTTTTTTTTTTTGTTTTGTTTGTTTTTTTTGAACATTTTTCTAGCTTGATCTCACAGTTCTTTGGTATGAGAGGGAATTCTCTCTCCTTTCCAGAGTGTATTTATGTTTTTGACATTCTGCTAAAGAAGAAACCCCTAAGGCTACCCGCGTTAACACGGCCTCTATGTCAGAGACAGACTTAGCAAACATTTTTATTATCCATTGATTCATGGCCAGCTCTGCTGAGCAGCCTTTTATGCCAGACAACACCGCACGAGTGCAGCTGGCATCGGTCTGATAATTAAACCAAAGCACCTCTACCCTCTAACAGCTCCTAATAAAGCTCTCATGAAAAAGATATGAATGTGAAAAAAGAGAAATGGAGGTGCGTACCAACTGGATGAGCCTCTGTGAAAGTAGACTGCTTGCAGTAAAAAATGCAGTAGGTAAAACAGAAATCACACTAATAATGTGAAATGCATGGGTGACAGTTTGTTACACCATTGACTGATCTGAAATATCTGACATTGCAAAGCACTTTGGAGCCACTAATTACTGGGTATTAACCTACTTTTATCCCATTCAAGTCATCCACAGAGCTTTTGAAGCTGAATATGCAAGTGCTTTTTGCAATTTGCTATATTTAAAGTGGGTTTACCTTATTCTTAAGTCTGTCAATGAAGTATAAAAGGATGTATCTAGTTCAATACAAGTTAAGCTCTGTTGGCAGCATCTGTGACTGGCTGTCGATTGCCACAGACAATCATTTCGACTCATATCTCAGCTTGTAAAAACAAGCAAAAAATATGTGTACAGTAATGCACTAACAATGAAAGCGTACAAGTCATTTTACTGGGATATATATATTATATTATATATATATATATATATATATATATTATATATATATATATATATATATATATATATATATATATATATATATATATATATATATATATAAAAATCAGATTTTCAAAATGTGAAGGACCACAAACATAACCAAGCAGATCTTGCCCCCCATTAACTACCATAGAAAAAAAAAAAACATGCTATGGTAGTCAATGGGGGGGTGAGATCTGCTTGGTTACAAACATTCTTCCAAATATCTTCCTTTGTGTACAGCAGAACAAAGAAATTGACACAGGTATGGAACAACTTGAGGGTGAGTATATGATGACAGAATTTTCATATTTGGGTTTCATATTCCTCCAATGTGTGGAGTGCTGCGACGTGACCAAGACAGCACAACACACACTAACAGATTCCATTCACAAACAACCATAGTCCCGACCAGAGACCTGAGTCCAGAGTCTCTTGCGGTCAAACATGGTGGACGACGGGCAAGAAGAAATGGCAATAACAGTGTTTGGACCGCTTTTTACAGACAATTCGTGGGGGGAAAAAAGGAAGAAAGGTTTGGATGAAGTCGTGGATATTATTATGTTTCCGTCCGCCGCAACTCACTTTCTGATTGGGCATTGTTTCGTTCCATGTGACAATCTACAGAGTGCGTGCGACAACATTCGAGTTTCGAGTAGATTCAATCACTTTTAACACACTTCACACCACAGCAAAAACTGATAAAATAATCTATAGAACCATCAAGATAATCTGGACTTTCAATAGGATTGTCAGAAGGGGAGAATTGGGCCCAAAATCGGCCCGATTATCTTATAGTGTGTGGGTGCCTTTAGTGTGATAAAACTGCTTACCGACCTTATCAGTGCAAAGTACAGTATATACAATAGTTCAAGTCTTGTCGTAAACATGTAAAGCCAGGAACCCAGTAACTTCCACATGGTATTCACAACAATACTAGGAGGAATTTTAAAGGATTAATTCACCCAAAAATGAAAATTCTGCCATTAATTACTCACCCTTATGTCTTTCCAAACCCGTAAGACCTTCATTCATCTTCGGAACACAAATTAAGATATTTTTGATAAAATCTGAGAGCTTTCTGACCCTCCATTGACAGCCTATGCAACTACCACTTTCAAGCCCCAGAAATGTAGTAAAGACATCATTAAAGTAATTAATGTGACTCCAGTGGTTTAACCTCCATTTTATGAAGCGATGTGAGAGCTTTGTTCACACATAAATTACCACTTTATTTACAAATATTAATCTCCAACGCGCATTCACGCAACAACATCTGCTTTCACATCAACACAACATACATGTCATGGTGCTCTCATAAATGCGCGCTGGAGTTTTTTTTTTTCTCTTTTTTTCTTTTTTTTTGCAGAAACAAAGCAATTGCATCACTTCATAAAATTGAGCTTAACCACTTGGGTCACATGGATTACTTTAATGATGTCTTTACTACCTATCTGGGGCTTGAAAGTGAGTAATTAATGACAATTTTCATTTTTGGGTGAACTATGCCTTTAAGGCAGTAGCATATCTAGGCATACAACAAGCATATTAGCCTCAAAGCTAATGTACATTTGTTTAACAAGTATCTAATCAGTCTATTTATTGCATACAGCATGTTAAGTTTGATCAACTGAGCTGTAGCATAAATTGTAGCATGACTCAACCATATGATCATAGTTTAGATCAAATTTGAGATGCCCAATGTGAAAAAAATAAATAGAAATTATCCATATGGAATACGACAGATATTTGTGCTGCAGAATGGGTTGCTGACTGAAAGTGTTTTTGTGTGTGTACACAAACATAGCAGCCAGTTTGCAGTTATAACCCCCTGTAGTGTTTGTGTAGGTATACTTAGTCTAATGTTGCTTTTATCTGCAGTGTAGTTTACATGCAGGGTAATTAAAATATCAGTCCCTGTTCAAATCTTTGCCATCATAAGACAAGATATTCTAATTAACACTTTAATAATGAAGCACACAGGCAGACATCAAAGAGCTCTGAAAACATTTCACTGAGGAGGACTAGAGAGAGCAGCTAGAGATGGAGGATTGTGGTTGGAGGGTTTCACAGAAGTTCATCTATCATCTCGGCTTTTGCCTTGCTTGAAAAATCAAAACAAATGGTGGTGCAAATCAATTACATGGAGGAAAAAAACAAACTATGTAGCTTGTCAGAAATGCAGCGCTTTCTTCATTTCTTCTTGCTCGACAACATGACAGAATTCCGAGATTAAAATCTGAAAACTTTATATATTATTCAAACTCTTGCCTGCTCAATCAATTCCCAAAAGCAAGTGGTTTTTAGGTTTTGTTTTGTAGATCAATATGCTAACTATGGCTATGCTAGTATGGATCAAAAATATCTCAAAGAAACACAACAATTTAAACTCAATCCAATGAGTCATTCCAATCATACTTCATTGAACACAACAGAATAAATTATAAATATTGGGGAAATGAAAGACAGGAATTTTATTCAAAATGTCTTGTGTTTGATGGCTTTCATTTTTGTGTGAACTTAGCCTTATTTGTTTGTGGGTTGTTTTCTCTGTCTCTATTTATATGTTATTCAACCGATCATGAAAATAAATACTTGATTGAATTGATATCAGCTTGCAGATTCTCTTTTATCCGAATTCTGATAAAGCCTCAAACACAATTAACAAGTCTTGTTTTAAAGCCCATAAAAAAACGTGACACTGTGAATAAATTAGAAAATTACGATTTTTTTTTTTTTTTTTGTTGTTCTTCTCAGGCTGAGCTTTTGTAAACAGCTATGTCGTCAAGGAAACAAGCACCATGGTGACACTTTAATCTGAACAACTGTAATTGGAAATGAGAGTAAGATAAAATCTTTATATCCAGATATTTGAGAAACTCAATCTGGAAAGAACTAGAATGCTCATTATTGCTGTACAGTAGCTGGAATGTAGATAATAAAGATACAAATGGAGTGATTGTGCTGTGGGGATAATATAATAGCCAAATTCAGGCAGATAAATGGAATTTAAGAATAAATTGAGTGGATCCACTCTGGGTCAAATCAACATAAGCGAATACTTCTCTGCTGAACAGCATTACCTTAATAGGATATGCTGCTTCATGCAATTTCTGAAATTCTCCTCATACCTCAAGGAAGCATTATATCTGTATTACTAATACTAAAAAACGACCATGAAGTACCATAAATGTAGTCCATTTGACTTCACTATTCATAGCTTTGTGTGAGAAACAACCCAATATTTAAGCTGTTAAATCACTGGAAATCTTGCATTTGCATCTTTACATACAGTATGTTGTACTTTATACACACCTTTACAAATTGAATTGACTTTCAATTGACCGTTTTCTAACATTGTGGAACACATTGTGAAACGCAACTTTTGACTTGTGACTGAGATTTGAGAGCTGTGGCAGAAAGGAAGACTTTAACCAAATAATGATTTTATCATATGGCTTTGTAGGGCATGACTTATTAAGACTTACTTTGTCTTTTTTTTTTGCCACAAACTCAACTGTCTGGTTTCTCTCCTGTATGATTTCATGTATGAGTCTCTTCAGACCTTACTGTACATGATTTATGAGCTTATACAACTTTTGACCTCCTAACTAAACTCCTTTTCACAAATTGATCATTAATTGATCAAAAATTAATAACACAGTTTTCTATTAGTCTTATTAAGTGCAGACAATAATTTTTCCAAATTTTTCTTCAAGCATGATACAGAGCTGAAAGATAGTTACAACTACACAGCCCAGCTTAAGATAGCTTTCATATTGGGAGAGATTTGCATGCATCAGGGAGCCGCTTTTAAAATGTGGGGTATTGAAATCGCGTTTGAATGTGCGTTTTACTTTCCCTTTTGCGTACTCCGTGAATAGGGAGTGGCGGTGCTGATCGCGCATTCTACAAGATAAGACATTCATCAAACGCTTAGGCTCTATTGTCCAACGAATCCTCCGCCATGGTCTTGTCAGTAATCTCGACACGTGATTAGTGAACTGATTCCTACTGCACTACATACAACTCTGCAGCTCGTGTTGGATGAGCTGGATGGAATTAAAGTGACCGTTATCCAAATGAATTAAATGGTTTTATTTCTATAAAAAGCAAACGACAGTGGAGGCGTAATGTAAACGTAGCGTTGGCACATTCTATCCTAATTTCACCTTCACACTCCGTAATGGCAATACCACGAGACTGCTTCTCACCTCGATGAGAAATCGTCACATTTTAATCTTGTGGCACAAGATCTCCTCACACCCCTACTGTGCAAGCCCTATAGTTTCCATGTAGTTGTCAAATACCACTTTTCAACTAAAAAAAAAAAGTGTATATCCTTTAAACTTCCCACAGCTCACTCCTCAAACTGAGCATTATACAAATAATACATTCTCTGTCTCTAAGCTAAAAATCTAGGTAATACCATACTTCATACATTTACAATAGACTGAAAAACACCACGCATGGGAAGTTAGACACTAATGTGCTGTACAGGATTATTAAAATAATTAAGTAGTAGTAAAACAGTAAGTTCCTAACTTGCATTACTGGCTTTTTAGGGTGGGTGGTCTCTCTTGAGCCTTATGATGCAATAAAATCATGGTCACCCTTCACTTTTTATTCTTAGAACAACCCTCATCTTTTGAAAATGTAAAAACAACAACAACAACAAGATTCATCTGATCAATGATGTCAAAGATTTGAAGAAACATTGGCACTGAGGACCAAGGAATGCAAAAGACAGGACCAAAATCTCAAATAACGAAGCGCTCACAAAATCTTATAGGCATCTCTGGCCAATTACCTTGTTAATTACAATCTATTGTTGACGGCTTCAAAAGCAGATCTGCTCCCTGATTATACAGAGCATTTGTCTTCCAATGCAAAGCCTTAATCGGTAATTATGACCTGCAGCTGCACAAGCTTCCTGAAAGATTTTCAGCTGTCATTCTCACACAGTGGGACTGCGTGTGTCTGAGAAAGAGAGAGGCTTTACTGTGACGTCTACTGAACCTAAACCCAGTGAAACTCCTGCTCCTGTTCATTAATATTAAAGGTTACATGTGGAAATGTCAATGACTCTCTCATTAGAATGAGAATGAAGTGCTCAAACACTGGCTGAATCTCAGATTCTGTCACCTGAAGCAGGACCATTGTTTTACTGTCAAACAAAAGATTGCTTATGACTGTGACCACCTGGTGTTTGCTATAAGGCAAGCATCACTATTCCTATTACTCATACTAGGGGTTAAGGATTTAAACAAATCCCCAACCATAAGTATTAAACTTTGGCGCATGAATGATATCTCAATATTTCAGCTTACTGGGCGGAAGTGAGCTACTGCTTTTCTAAGCGATCAGGCTTATGATTTTTGCCTAGCAGACAATAAAGGAGCGAAAAATCCTATAGACTTACACTGAAGAAGGGACCTGCAGCCAGTTGCAACAAAACCCTTAAGTTAAGAATACATTTAGTGATGATTTGTTGACACAGTAATTACATCCAGGGCTGCAGTAAGCAATTCTATGGTCCGGTACAAAACCAGCCCCCCCTCGGCAGCTCTGATTAAGGAGATTACTTAGCTTGCTGCAACTGGAACCTGAGCCATATCTAGTGACAAGAATATCCTCAACACTTTTGATTTGGACCCAGGGTCATAGCTTAACTTCATTGTGCCCAGAACAACATTTGGGACATCCCCTTTGTCCAAATAGTAGGCAATACCATAAAGTAATGTTTCCAACCCCTCTTCCTGGAGGCACATCAATATAGTACACACTTTGGATGTCTTCCTTGTTTGATCAATCTAAATCAGGTCTTGACGTTTCCACTACCAAATTCAGTTGATTCAGGTGTTTTTTATTAGGAAAATTTCAAAAATGTATTTGGTTTGTGTGCCTTCAGAAACATGGTTGAGAAACACTTTAGTGAGGCTTTTATCATCACAGGGCCTGGGAAAATGTTCCTAGTTGTCTCGCTCTCACAACGGCCCAGCTGGTACATCTTGATATCAGAGCAAAGCCCTGGCAACCACCCACAACATCCCACCACCACAGCAGTGACTATTTGTTCAGAATAAAAAATCTAATATTTTAAACCTCTTATATAGATGGTTTTCTTTATGATCTATAGAATAAAATGTTCAACTGCTGAACCCTTTTCAGTTCTAATAATCCTTTTTTAAAGAGTGTGTTGCCTGTTGCCTAAGAAAGACATCTCAATCCTTCATCTATAGGGTCAAGATGCCACTCAGCAGAAGCACCCAAAGCTCACATTCAATCAGCACATCTTTACATTTCCAATGGAAAGGTGGACCAAAACAAAGCATGAGGAAAATGGGGTCACTGGGCAGACTCTCAGTGACACCATCAGTGATGTCCAAAGGTCTATAATACAGGCCCCTCCTTGGGAGAGGCCTGTCAACAGGACTAGATCCAACACAGGGTCTCATCTGGTGAATCTGGATAGTTCTAGTCAGACAGACAATGTTCTATGCACCCGGCTAGCCCCGCATGTCACTCAAAGACAGGGCTACAAATGCCTCACCACCCCTGACAGGCTTCACTGAAGTCTAGAGTGCTGACCTCGATGAGAAGTGTCTTCTCATGGTTCACCTGGAAACCAATGCATAGCAATGGATAGATCCATTAGAGAAGGAAGTTCACAGGTGAAAGGGGAATCACTTCTTGACACATTCTTAGGTTCCCAGTGGACATGTTGAAACAAGCTATTCTCTGAGTGTCAGAAGGTGGTGGAGATGTTAAAGTCTATTAAAGCATTACGAATCAGATGAATATTTCAGCATGATGACTTTGTGTTATGACAGGTAAGAGTCACTCTTTCTCTGACCCCCTATATGACTCAGAGACTTTACTACTTTACGACTTGACTTGCCCTGGAGGTCAAGTTGTGGGTTTAGATGTTTAGCAAACTCTTACTATTGTCAATCTGAAGAACCATGTAATCACTCACTCATGCAAGAAAGAAAGTCAAGAGTGCACCAGAGGTACAGAGTTGCAAGTTGCTAAAAGTTTTATGTAGCAGTTAATTAAAGAACATGGCATGAGATGTGTGGGAGCTGAAAATAAGGGTGGGGGAGTTTTGTTGCTAGCTTAAAGTTTGAAAGCATGTTATGAAGGTATGAAAATCCAAGGACTTTCGGAGGTGAAGGCATGGCTATCAAACATAATTCACAGTCTTGTCTAATTTGTTCTATGGTGATAAAAAGCCTTTGATTATGCTGTGCGGAGATTAAGGAGCTTGCAGACACATGGCTAAGCGAGCTAGTGCTCAGCGCAGTCAGTTACGCATATCTTGTTTAACTTCCTTCCGAAAAAACCTCTCCTTCCCAAGGCGAAGCTTGCACGATTATATAAAACATGAACACACAGATTTGATACCAGTAAGCAGAGAATGTTAAAAATTATCCCAAATATTAATCACATTGATTTTAAAGGGGACATCGGATGCAAAATTCACTTTTACATGGTGTTTGGACATAAATGTGTGTTGGCAGTGTGTCTATACAACCACCCTATAATGATACAAATCCACCCTGTGCTTGTTTTTTAATCCCCACAAATCATAAGTACTTTGTCAGATTAAGCCGTTCACAGATTCTTGGCAAAGTGATGTAAATTTGCACAGGCCCCTCCCACGACTCTTGACGGACACTGCAGCTTTAGCAAAGAGTGAGCTGTAAACAGTCAGTCCGCCATTGTTTTGACGCCGCGCAGGTGTAGACAAGAATGTCTCCAAAGCAACGGAGTCCTTTTGTTATTGGATATATAATGAACATAGCAGTCATCATTTACTCTCGACATCTGAGCCGCTGAAGACGCAGTGGATTCATTTTGTTTTTGAAGGGAATGTACCCCCGGATCTAGCAATTTGCGTTTATGTATGCGCTAAAAAGTTCCTGAAGGATGGATCGGTACCTCCAGAAGACATTGGTTGGAGTTTGTTTTCACCCAACTGAACATGTTTAATCTGCGTTTGTTGGGTCAGGGAATGTCTGAGCAGTGTGGTATTATTTTCCAACAAATGACAACAAACTCTGACGTAATCTGACCTGGCCACGCAAGTCCCTTGCAAAGTCTGTTGTTTGATCGCGCCGGCGCCTCACGCACACACAACAAAGCACTGCAAACGTGACATCGCAGCTTGTTAATTATCAAAATAATACAGTCGAACAAACATATATGTCGTTGTTTCTATTTAGAACTGTCTCACTGTAATTCATAACTGCACATTTATAATGAACAATGCATTAAGGTGATTGTCTTATTACAAACGGTGTACATTTTATGTAAAGATAACATGGTAACACTACAGTAAGGTTTATAAAGGTGTTAGTTAATGACTTACAAGTAATTTTCAAATGTACTTTAATCATTTTTGAGCATTTATAAATGCATAAATAAGAATGGTGAGTTCAATGCAATACTTGCCAAATAGTGTTTACAGCCCGCTCACAGAAGATAGGGGTGGGGTGAACAGTAGCTTATTATCATTTAAAGGGACATGCACCGAAACGGCTCGCTGTGAACAGAGCTGTTTTTGACAAGGTAAAAAGGGTGTTTTTTTACACAACCATTCAGAAATTTTAATCAAAGTATGTTATAGACTTTTAATGAAGACCCTAAAGAATCATACTAACTTGTGGAAAATTGGCATTCGATGTCCCCTTTAAAAACTTGAAACTCAAGCCTCATCTCTGTTCTACAATAAGCTAATGTTGTACACACACACTAGCTGTCCAGTCTTCTTGAATTCATATCATCGTCAGTGTAGCATTGCAGGACAGCTGTGGATAGAATGGTGGAGATGGGGTGAGTATGCAGTTGAGACGCTCCAATACACTCACCTGAGAGCTGAGAGAAAGACAGGATCCACAACTGCTACTAGCATGATTTGTTGCCAGCTGTATAGTGCATGTCAGAATGACCCAGCTAATGTGAGGAGTGCTCAAAGCTGGAATAAAGTGCTTGCAATTCAGGTGAAAAATGCTTTTGTATTTAGCATTTAGCAGATACTTTTCATCTTAAGTGTACTACATGTACACTTTTGTGCATGTGCATTTCCCAAAACAAACTATGATCTCAAGTTCCGTCGTTACCAGTAGAGTTCAATGGGACTTTGTTGACTATAGTTGACTAACAATGTTTTCGGGAGACGCACCCCTGGACGGCTACCTGGATATCGACAGTGCTGTTTACCAGCAGAATGGTGATTGCAAAATTATGATTTCAATAACTGCCAGTTTCTCTCAAAGCCAAATGCTTGCACGTTAAGCTGTGCTCAAATGAGTGACATGGAGTCCAACTTTTGTTGTTTCCTGTTCCCATTACTGTTCTGTGAATAAAACTGGCTAGAATATACAATGTTCTAAAGAATATTTGAGTGGCTGCCAAGCAACATGCCTGTTGACCACAGGATATTGTGGGTGGTTACCAGGGCATTTCTATGTGATTGTTGTTCTGAGATGTTTTAGGTATACAATTTCTAGGATGTTCTAGGTGGTTGATTACTGGCCAAAAAGTCTAGTCATTTAGACATATAATAGACACATAGGCTTAATGCATAGACTGAGAGGTTATTTAAATATGTAATTATAAAGTAAACAATAGTAGTAGTGATGCTTGCTAAGAATTTCCATATTGTAGGTTACCTCTATTTAAGAATAAACCTTCGACTTTTTCATTTAAACACCAGATCCTTGACCTGTTAACTATCATCCAATATTGTACCAGCAGCAAAATTCAAGGACAAGGTGGACAGAAGAGACAGAAAGAGGAGAGATAAACGGAAAGTGGTGCAGCCTGTCTCAGGACCCCCATTATGTGTGTGATGGTGTGAGCACTAACTTTCCACAGCTCAGATAACAGCCTGTGAATTCCTGATGACTGATGCTTCCCCACCTGCCACTTCACATGCAGTCATGGCGAAAATCTGTCGAGCTTATCAGAGAAACGAGCGGAGAGGGCAGTGGACACTGTGACGGCTCAGCAGTCACTGCCAAGCCGCTGGCTGTTGTAACTCTGTGTCTGTAAAGCAAATTTCCTATTGTAAGGGAAGCCAAGGAAAATTTTGGATACGACATGTTGGTTATTTAATGATGATGACGACGTCATGATGTAGCCTAATTCACAGATCACATCAAAAGTGTGATTAAAAGTATGTTAGGTCACACAATACTTTTAAATATTGCCATCAATGTTTTGGCCATAATTATTTACTTATATTTTGTCTGTGTGTGTGTGCGCACAAAACATTTTGAAATACAACATCATTTAGAAACACATCAAGAATATGCATATGAATGAACAATGTTGACATGCTGCAATATATTCTGGGCCATCATAGAATAAAACTTAACAATGGCTCCCAGAATGCATTGCAGCATGAAGCATGTCACTATTGTTGAGATTAATATGCTGATTCTTGATGTTGGAGTTTTGTGCCCATAAAATAAATAAATAAATAAATGCCACAACATTACACAGTATCACAGGGTTGGTAGAGCAATATTTAAAAGTAATCGATGACCTAACACTACTTTTGGTCAGTGATGAACCTTGGTATGAGATCTGTGAATTAGGCTACATGATGATGTCATCATCAGTACAAAACTAACGTCATATGCAACATTTTTCTTGCCATTGTCACAGCCAGAGAAAAACTAACATTTAAAAGATCAAGAGTGAAGAGCCCAACTAAAGCAAACAGTGATCACCATAATAGTGACTTCAAATGAAATTGTCTATGTTGTCCCAACACTCTTTTGTATGTCTTTGTATTAACTTGCAATTTTGAGTAAAACGTGAGGGATATTTAAGGCAATCAGTTTCCACACACTAAAATGTTGCCTTGGTTTAACTCAAAAATAATCGAGGCAACTATTTGCATCAGAATTTTGAGTATTTTGAAAACTAATTTGTGTTTGACCAGTTATCCTTTACATGTTTTCAACATGCACCCTTAAGTAATAGCAACACAACTTTCCTTGTAAACTCAACTAAGTACAAAGTGCTCAACTCTTGCGTTGTCAATATAAGATAAAATGGATGCACCTCTTGATGGAAATAAATGTTGTGATGTTATTTCCATCAAGGTGCATCAATTTTTGGTCAAGATCTTGTATTGACAATTCAAAAGTCAAACACTCTGTAAAGTACTTTCAATAAATTTAAGGTCTGGACTCAGAGGTGCCAATTCATGTGTGAAAATGATTCTTCATGCTCCCTCCCAACCATTCTTTTACAATTTGAGCCTGATGAATCTTGGCTTTGTCATCCTGGAATCTGGCCATGATAAGTCTTCCTACATGGTTGTTTAAGCTACACACTCCATCAGTAAGGGTTAAAAGAACTGTTCCCAAACATGTAACTTGCTAGAAACATCATAGCAATAATGATCCAGTCATAGATTCTTAAGTATTTGCCTATTTAAATCCAAACAGCCAGGCAGTGTATTAACACAATATGTTATTCCATATATTTTGTAATATATTTAAACCATATTAATCATAAATGTAAGGAAATATATTTTTTATTCTTTCCATATGGGTCACCTGATATAAAGAATATCAGTCTCACTTATCCTGTGCAAATTCGAATTAATCAAGCGTGTAGTTTTCAGTATTAACACTATAATATTTAATCTTAAAGAGTTATCTTTTCGTCTTGTGTAGCCAGACTTATGACAATCAGTCCACATCACAGCCTATTTTGTTCAAGAATCACCCACTCAGACATGAAGAGATGATTTGACAATCATTTGAAGGGATTGATCAAAGTTTAATTATGATGTTTAAGGGTACAATTTTTGAACTACTCTAAAATAACAAATGTCGGTAGATGTCTGTCCTTCCTTTCCTAAGGAAAGGTTTTAATTAAATTAAGGTTTTCTGATTTACTAGCTACTTAGTGACTCAAACATGCGGATTGGTAGAAATCTCTGCACCTTAACTCTTAGATGTTGCACAGTACCAGCCAAGTAGACTAGAACTGCCAATTTTCAGCCAGCTTCTGCAATTTTGTCTGCAATATCCAGTACAAAGTGATCTGTGGCCGTTTTATTGTCAGAATGTCAATCAATCAAAAGTAGCTTTTCTGTGAACCATGCCAAATTCAGTAGAAAGGACCATCTTCATTTTATGCTGATTTAGGTCTTATAAAATGCATTTGTTTACATTGTCAAATTAAACTCTCTGAAATCATTCTTCAAATTAAATTGATGTGTTTACTCCCAAATGTACCCCAGCACATTTATAGTTCTGCATAATGCATCCAGCCTAATGTTGTGGACTCATTACCGAGGACAAACCCCATCCAAGACTATCACACTGAGGTTCGTCACACACCCTTAGTAAGTACATGCCTGAAGACAGCACCCATTGCAGTGTGGGCTAATTAGAAAGCTTTCTTTAATGGGGTTAGTACAGCTGCCACTATGATGAAGTTACCCATGGTGCTCAGTACAGTAGTTTAATGGGCTCTGACTGGGGAACTGCTGGCGGATTAAAGCTTTGTGTGGCATTAGAGAGGGACTGTGTTCTCGAGGGCTGCACTCTATATGTTAATCATAATAAGGTTGTCAAGGATTGTTTCGCATTCAAGGAGATACAGGGATCAAAGCTTAATGAAGGCATTAAATGAATGGCTCACTTTTTAACTTTTCAAAATAAATAAACTGTTTTCTCAGAGGCAGATCAAGAAAGCTTAACGACCACCCTAAATTACACTACCAGTGTATCCGGCATTGATTTGAGAGATTTCTTTAGATTTTTACATTTTTTACAGAATTATTGTCCATGCAATTACCATAGGTTTCTGGGTGGTTGGCACCGATGGTCTCTATGATCTACTTAAGCTTCTGAGAAAAGCACCCCTGATCAGCAAGTCTCGTAATGAATATAAAATAAAAAAGTGAATGCATTTATCATCTTCCCACAACATCAAAGAGAACAAAACATTAAAAATACAAAGTCATCTCAAAGACACAAGAAAAATATTACAACTCGCAAAAACCAAGTGGAAAAAAGAAAGAAAGAAAGAGACCGAGAGGCAAAAAGGTAGGAGGAAAAAAAATCTTGTGGCTGATAAATTCAGGGAGTGGTGAGGGAGGAAATCGCTTCCGCCAGTCATGCTTGACCGTGCTCCTTGGAAAGTACTTCCCCCCATGTGTCGGGTCATGTGCTGAATAGAAATGAAGCCGCACTTCACCACTCCACTCATCCCCGTAATAGACTCTCTCTTGTGGTGACGGCCCTCTAATGAGTTCACTTTCCGCTATTAGGCTGGTTACGACTGCTAGCGCCGCGCTAACCCCTACAGGCTACAACACCTCACGTTCCACATTTACAGGGCTCTCTACAGTAATGTGGTTTCAAATTATGCACTGTTATGTCATATTATATTGTCTGTACATTGCTATTAAAAGTGTATTATCGTATGCTGATTTCGATTTGTAGATATGATTGTGGGTCCTTGGGGAATTAAAGGCCTCGACTAGAGTCAGTGAGGGGAATGCTAAAGTACTCGCACACACTGGCATTATGGGTATGAATTTCCACAGTGTTCTCTGTTTGTTGTGATGCCTGCGAATGCCTGGGGCCAGTTGCATGTAAAGCTTCACAAACATTCCTCATGAAAAATGAAAATCTCTAAGTAGGTCCATACTGTATAATGCATGCCAGGGTGGCTTTGTGGAGATTTATGACGCTGCTGTGGCCGTCCAAGGGCGGAACCCTTGGGCAAGGGGGAGTGATCCGGTCGCTGAGGGCAAGAGTTGAGTGGTTTGGCTGGCTCTGCTTTGTCTCAGCGGATATGAGGAAGGGGATTTCATGCGCTTTAATCCTCCAGTTTACAAGACAGGCAGTTTATGGGAACATTGTGAATGGCTGTTTCCCTCCATTTAGCCAGCGCACCGCACTCATTCCAGTTAGTTTAACGCTACCTCGGCTCCAAGAAGAAGGATTACGCTCGAGTTCATGTCGCTCTGAGAGGAGCTGCCTGGGTTCTTGGAGTGGGCAAGTAAGTGTTTGTTTGTGTGCCGTTCGGCAAACTACACGGACCACGACTTCCATTTTAATTTACAACAATGAAGAGATGGATGGATGTGGCTGGGCTCTGGAGTTTGACCCCATGTGCCCGTGTCTCCACTGAGATTATGAAGTTTCAGAGCTGCAATATATGGAGGTCACGACTAATGACAAAGTTATTGAAAAGGAACTGTGTAGTTTGACCATGTTAGGGATACATTTTCACAGCTTTAACGGGCCTAGACTAAAATTGATTACCATGTGTAGGAAAAAGGTATTAAAAATGTGACCTTTCTATATTTTGGTACCTGGCCTAATGCCATAATAACTCATGTTAAATTTGTAAGTGCGATCGAGAGTGCATAAGCCTGGGAGGTAAAGGCCACATTGCCATTTCAGAGCAAACTCACACACACACACACACACACACACACACACACACACACCGCTAAATGTGTGTCTTTTATGTGCAGTAAGGCATGCAGAGGCAGCCATTTAAAATTCATTGTCAGCAAACATCAGAGGATAATGAATTTGCTGCGTGAACAATTTGTGAGCGGGCTGTTTTTTTGGGTCGGAGAACTAGACCCTGAACAAGTTATTAGCCTGCTATGAGATCTAACATTAAGACTGATGGCATAGCAGAGCAACAGGAAGAACAACCACCGGAGAAAAGTTTTCAAGGCCTTTTAAACCATGGCAAAACTCTTCAGGTGAGAGTTTGTTCATGTTGTGCCAAAGGACACAGGTTAAATCGAGAACAATGCTCAATGTGAGCAAGCAGATGTCATTTTCTCCTTTAACATCATAACATAAAAAAAAATAAAAACACAATAGAAAAGGATAAGTTCATCTGGGGGCTTTTGTGAATGTCTTTCCTAATTAAGTTTCCCATCACAACATATGAGGTTCCCTACCAGCACGCAGACAGAAGGAATGGAAAAAAAAAAAAAAAAAAAATCCAATTCCATCACTGAAGAGCGTAACAATGGCTGCAGTGGCCGGCACCAGACAAAAGCAAAATGAATTCACACTAGCTGAAGCGCAAAGACATTCTTTAACTTCCTATTATACTACATCTCCGATATGTTGTGATCTCGTTCCTGACAGAGCAGTGCCATTCCAATCTATGTGAATTCAGACGCAGTGTCCTCAATAATCACAAGAGATGGGTATGACTGCTCCACAATGCGTTCACTACAACTATCAAAAACTATACAATGAGGTAAATAAATAAATATACTGTGACTAGTACTGGGCCACAAAGAATGAGGTGGTTCACAAAACAGTGACTGCATTGATAAAATGTGAAACGCAAACCCTGCCTGAATTCTACAGGTTAAGCAGCTAATAGTAGTAGAGGAGGAGGCAAAAGGGATCTAACTAACAACAGAGCTCCTTCCAGAGGTCCGTTCATATCTTTAACCCCATAGCCCCCATTATGACAGCCATACTTGCAGCTTTACTATCCCCTCTATACTGGAAGACTTGGTTAGGTAGAATGTGGGTGTCAGATGAAACAAGGCCATCCTTATGACCCTTTTTGGGCCAATGTTGATAATCTGAAAATGGTCAAATGTCAGCCTGGTTAATAAATCTGTATCTAAATAGTCATGGCCAAATCAGGCATGTGCCTCACCCATCACTCCAGAACAATACCCCGAACCCTTTGTGGTACTAGAGCAAGAGGGGACCTCATAAGCAGTAGAAGAGATAAGTGTGAATGGAAGCAGTGCACACTGGGTAATGTCTTTGATTAATTACATCAAGCAGACATTTGGCAGACTTATTGTTTCATACCCGTTGTACCATCTTCCCTTCCCACCATCGTAATTATTATTGTTGATGTTTTCGGGAGCCATAATTCAGCAACAAATGTCTGTCAGAGATATGTCTTCATAAGCCTTGAAACATTGGTATGAGTGACAGAATGTCTTATACAAGAGGAACAAAACCTCAATACAGGATGGGTATATGTGAAAGTATGTGGCCGATGGACAGAAAGAGAAGTGCTCTGGGTAATAACTAGGGCTTAGGTCTACAGGTATGTCCTCAACCTGTCAAATCCACCAGATAAGAGAACATTCAGACAATGGCAGAACTTTCTGACTTGTTGAAACTTCCAGAAAGATGTCTATTTCCGTAACCAACAGAAAAAGCTTATTTTAGCAAGATGTATCATGTCATGGATCCTGTAATGACTTGGAGAAAAACACTGGCTTATTAGTATTTGGTACAAACACAAGTGTGTTTGATTAACAGAGATGAACAGCAGAAAAAGTAGGCTGAGTTTCTGTGTAGCAGTGTATGCATATGCGCCTCACACAATATTTTAGAATAGCTTTTCAACCTTGTTCCTGAAGGCACATTAACAGTACACATTTTGGATGTTTCCCTTATCTGACTCATCCATTACAGGTCTTGGACTCTCTAGTAATGAGCTGATAAATTGAATCAGGTGTGTTTGACTATGAAGAGTTTGAGAATGTGTACAGTTGGTGTACCTCTGGGAACAGGGTTGGGAAATTGTTCTAGCCAATCTCAAGTTCCCCAAGATCATCAAAACATAAAGAAAACCAGGGATCATTGTCCCTGTAATCGCCATCCTTAGTTAAGCAACAAGATAAGGAAACTTGATTTGGTAGGATAACATTATACGACTAAAATTAGTAGTCTGGCCCACCTCAGACTGTATGCATCAAGGGCCCTTGTGTTCTTTCTTTGGAAGTCACAGGTTCCAATGCTTGAGGCTTTGAAGGCCCCTGGCAGTTTGTGGTCTTGGTCCAATGACCCCACTGGCCTGATCCTGGGGCGCAGGAAGACGATTTATGTTGGGGGTAATAAATCAGCACCCCTATTTCCCGCGCCCCCTGGCCACTAGAATGAACCTCATTGGTTACGCAGCATGTTTGAGCTTCCGGAAGAGGTTTGTTCTTGTGCATTATTCAAATTATATTGAGCTTCTGCTTATGTTCGCTGATCAATGTTTACATGTGAGTAAAAACTTAAATTAAATCTTTTCATCATAACAAGCAATCGATTCTCTTCAGAAATTTGGACTAAACCGCTCTATTCTTATGGATTCATTTTCCGATCTCTTTATGAAGTTTTTGGAACGTCAAAGTGGTAGTTACAAAGGCAGTGAATGGACAAAAATCTGACAGCATTCTGTCATCAAAAAGATCTTCATTTGTGTTCGGAAAATGAATAAAAGCCTTACGGGTGTGGAACGACATGAGGGTGAGTAATTAATGACAGAATTTTAACTTATTGTTTGTATTTATGCTGAGAATCAGTTTGGGTCAGTTTCAGCCAATTTGTCAATGCCTTTTTTTTTCTTTTTTTTTTTTGCCTGTTTTAATAAATAGCAAATGATGCACAATAATCTATTTCTTCTTCATTTATTTTCTCTCCATCTAGTGAAAAAATAGTTTGACATGTCTGTATGCATTATATACTACATATACTAGAGATGTGTTAATTATGTATTGTTTATGTAATGTTTTAATTTTTTTTATATTGTAGAATTACAGCTGTAACCATTGTTGCAAGTACAATTTAAAACGGTATTAAAATGGTAGAATTACAGTAAATGGCTGGAACCACAGCTGCCAGTGTTTTACTGTAAATTTACGGGTACATTTTTTACAGTGTGTGTGTATGTTTGTTTGTTCATGATTATGAGGACACATTTGTATAATGACATGGGTATTACACTGGTATTACAACGCAAAGTCCTTGAAAATAAAAAAAAAAAAATACTAAACAATGTTTTATTAAAAATGTCCTCATAATGATAGGTGCAACATCAGTGTGTGTGTGTGTGTGTGTGTGTGTGTGTGTGTGTGTGTGTGTGTGTGTGTGTGTGTGTGTGTGTGTGTGTGTGTGTGTGTGTGTAGGTAAGCCTGGGGTGGGTGGACTTGACATGAGACAGTGATGGAGGTTGGACGCTGGTACTGAAGGTCAGAGAGTGCTTGCAGGAGAGGCACTGGGCTAGTGCTAGGAAAACAACAACAGAAAGACCTGGAGGGCTATGTAAGGGACACAAGAGAAATATGCGTGTATGTGTGTGTGTGTACGCGAGTATATACGTCAAGTGCTATGTATATGTTAAGGGAGATCTAATACAAAATGACAATTGAGGGTATTGTTCAGGGTATTAAAAGTCCAAGGAAGCACTGGGTCTTGAACCAGTCAAAGGTTCTAAAATGTCATTTGAATTTGAATTAATCTAAAAATTTGAACAAAATCTTTTTTACTTGAATAACTGGCAAATCTGAAAAACTGACTAGACCTGTTCATAAATTTTACAGAAACTTTTATCACTTATTTGTGCTGCGTTTACATTCAGAGGGTGAGCAAAATCTTTGGACAGCTAACACTACAGATGCAGAGGCAGTATCCGTCTACTGCTGACTCCTGTTCCAAATCTACTTGTCTGATCCTGACAAGGAACCATTGTCCCAAAGGGAAGTGCTGCCTGACTATAATGCAGGGTGACATCCATGAACAGAAGAATCTAAAAACAAAGAGAAAGTCTGTACACTTCCTTTTTTCCAAAAGTTTCATGAACAAAATTGAAAACTTAAAAGTAGATTTGTACATTTGAGTGAATGCTTTCCCAGTGCCACCACGATGCCAGGGCATTGCTATGCAGTTACTAGGAGGTTCTGGGTGGTTGCTTACTGGCCCAAGTCACAATTAAAGAGATAGTTCACCCAAAAATGAAAATGATCCCATGATTTACTCACCCTCAAACCATCCTAAGTGTATATGTCTATCTATCTTCTCTCAGATGAACACAATTGGAGATATATAAAAAAAAAAAAAAAATCCTGGCTCTACCTAGCTTTATAATGGTAGTGAACAGGGGGCCTGCTTTTAGTCCAAAAAAATGCATCCATCCATCATAAATATAATCCATACATCTCCAGGGGGTTAATAAAGGCCTTCTGAAGTGAAACGATAGATTTTTGTAAGAAAAATATACATATTTAAAACCTTATAAAGTAAAATAACTAGCTTCCGCCAGACAACCGTATGCATACTGCGCAAGTCGACTTGCGCCAAATGAATAACCCCCTAAAGCGATGTCTGACGCAGGATGTAAGAGTAGCGTAAGCTTAGGCGCCTTTCGTGATTCAAACAAATAGGGCTAGGCAACAAACTCAAGCTCCTCTTCTTATTTCTCTTTAAAATGTCTTGTTTTAGACTTCTAACTTGTGACCAGTGTTTTGTTGTGCTCTATCCTCTGCGCTTCTGCGTTCATCATTATGTCATTCATTGGGTCAGAGGTTAATCTTCTGCATGGATGCAATTTTTTAGGCTTCAAAACAGACCCCCCTTCACAACCATTACAAAGCTTGGAAGAGCCAGGATATTTTTAAATATATCTTCGACTGTGTTTGTCTGAAAGAAGATAATCATATACACCTAGGATGGCTGGAGTGTGGATAAATCATAGGATAATTTTCTTTTTTGGGTGAACTATCTATTTAAAGAGTGTCTATGATATTCTGGTCCTTAGAAATAGCTTGAGTCCTTCATTGCAAGTATATGGGATTTTTTTGAAAAGTAATAATCACACCTTGTGGTATCAATTTCATTGCATGATTCATGGTCATAGCACAACCGATCTAAGACATGTTACACACCAAAGATTCTTGCCCCTTATAAGTGAAATGAAATTTTATTAGTTTTATTAGCACGTCAACTTTCAATTATCCCAAGACTCAATACCTGGCAGGAAATGTTAGTTTTATGTCTGTGAAGTGAGAAATCTAGCAAATGTATACCTTGAATTCAATATAGTGAAACTCTTAAAAGCAAAAGAAACAATTTTATGATTTTTAATCATGTGAAACTCAATAATATAAATAATATTTCGTTGAACATTTTAAACGTTTTGAATAAGAAATCAGTGATTCAACGACACACCTGCCTCCTTCAGCAGTTCCACAAATGACTGCAAATATCGACATGTCTTTGTTGTGTTATGATTACCCTCTCTAATCTGATGGGGTTTTGAAAAAGGTCCCCTCATCTCCAGCGCTCTGATTTGAGGAATTGGCCGCCTCCAACTGTGTGCTGGCTTGTAAGGCTCATTTGAGCCGAAGCAATAAGAGTCGTAATCAGAGCTGGAATAACACCGAATTTAGGGCTGAGATGTGAGGTTAATTTCGCCAGTGCCACTTGAAAGTCAGCAGGCTCCTTCTTAATTAATCTAGCATGACTTCCAGCCTCAGCAAGCAAATCCTCCCAGCCACGTGTCGACAAGCCCCACATGCTCGAGAATCAAACCAGGCTGGGAGAAGGCACAACAGGGAGGCGTGAATTACCACAACTGGACCACTCACATCCGTACTATTCCTTATTCTGAGTGGAAAAAACAGGACTCTATGGGCAATAATAACAGGTATTCAAAGGAAAAGCATGTTTAGTGTAGCATACAATCACTGTAAAACTTTACTGTAAATTTACAGGTAATTTCTAACATTATTATACTGTATTTTCATAAAACAGTAACATGCTGTATATTTTACAGAATGTCTGTAAATATACAGTAGTTTTCTGTTTTCAGCCCGTTTCACTCGTAATACAGTATCAATACTGTAGAGGCATTGCATTATGGGATTGATTTTTTCCCCTGCGCTCATTCCAAATTTATAGGCCAGGCATACATTTTAGCTTCTCTCCCAACGCTCTTAGTGTTTCACAACGACTCTTCAGGGTTTAATGTTATCATTAAACAATATTTTAGTGAATATAGTGTGCAGTTTTAAGCTCTTGAAGCGTCAGTTTGCCTGAGACGCGGGATGACTGGACGGCGCTGCTGAGAAGACGGAGATGTTATTTTCCGCCTTATTAATCAAAACGTTTGTGCCTGTCGAGAAGACGGATAAAAATTGTTCGGCTGAGAATACGGTAAGTCAGTCTTTTCTGGAGCTTTTCGTTCGTGTTTCTACTTTGTCATGAATGGTTTGATCTTGAAATGTTAAACTTTTGTTTCTCATGAGCAAACGGTTAACGTTACTCTGTTCTCAGCGCTTCACGCAGTAACACTGATGTTTCATGTTATAGACAAGATTTTTAAACCTGATTTTTTTCTCGTTTCAGGCTGAATCATCTGATGTAGCTCCATTGTTTACGTAAGTGTTGTGCATATTTTCATGTGTATTAGGTTTATGACAAAGTATTCAGTGATTAAACGATTTTATTTTGTGTAAGCATTTATTTTAAGATGCATCTTTTCTGAAGTGTAACAGGACACATTACTGAGATCATATGCTTAGCATTTTTGTGAACACAAGGATTCACAGCTATGGTGAATGAATGCACAATATTCTCTTCTCTCACTTCTCTCTCTCTCTCTTTGCTTTTCTGCTTTTAGGCTCTTTGACATATACCCTAAACATGGCTCAAGAACCAGAAAGGGGGGGAAAATGACCTTCTGTGAAATATGGTTTTGTTAATGTAAGTACTGCACCTAATTTCACATGTGATGTAATCAGGTTTATGGCAAAGAATGGACTACTTACACTGAGGCTTGTAACACACTTACTTTTTGAAATAATACAACTTGCCTATTTCCGCTTAGTGATCGATGCTGCAGTGTGTGTGAGACCTGATGAATAAGCTTACTTTATCAAATTAATTTAAAATGTAAATTCAACAGGTAGGTTAGTGGTGTATGTAGGTGAGCTGAATGCTTTTACCAGAAACTCCCGAGATGTAGTATGACGTACAACGCGGAAGCAGTTGTGCATATAGTCCATTCAATGAATGAACGATTTCATTGAATACAATTATAAGCATTATTTTTTAGTTGCATCTTTTTTGAAGTGTTAATTGGACATTTTAACTTACTGCAATCAAATGCTTAGGCTGTTAGTCCTTGTGTTTGCAAAAATGCTATGGTGCATATATTCACAATATTCATTACTGTTTTCTCTCTCTCCTTGGCTGTTTGGCTGTTCAGTTTAGTAAACGAGTCAAAGCGCGAGAATAATAGCAAAACAGCGAGCAAACAAGTCAAGGCAGTACAGACAGAAGGCTGTTCCAATGTTACGTCATGTACCTGAATGTTCCTGGGCGAATGTTTAATATTAATGTGAGCCGAGAGGAATATAGAAATTGATCAGCATGAATGATACTCAAAATGTTTATGGTTTATGTATCTGCAGCGCCAGTCTCCCTTTCTGAATTACAAATATAGATGAATATATTAAAAAAAAAAAAATAGACAGCGGTCTCCTTACATGCAGCCGCAGAACACACATGTTGGCTGACAGTTGGCTGTACTTCTCTTAGTGTGTTCATGTGCAGTTTTTTTTGCCCTGACGCAGGCAACGCGAGGTGACAACACAGTCGGCTTTTATCAGTGCTGGTTCTTTGGAGTCGGTTCGGTGTGTTCCTACCCTAACGGACGTAGGCCAGTAAGAGCCGAGCGTGTAAACCTCACTCCCCTGATCTCTAGAGGAGCTCTAGCGACTAACGCCAGAAACTGCAGTCTTTAGCCTCCTTGTTAGAGCACCCGACTCCCATGCCGGCGGACCCGGGTTCAAGTCCCGCTTAGAGCGTGTGGTTCAAACAAAAGGGGTTACATGAACACCAGATCATTTTGATAGTATGCACATAACATTGAAGGAAAAACAATCATTACATGGTCAATTTGGACTATGCAAGAAATCTGTTGAGGGCTTTTGCATCAAAGAGAATGTCACGTCACCACACAGACATTTTTCAAAATTATTATCTTATTTTGTGTTACACGAGAAGTCATACAGGCTGGAAACCAAACAAATGAGTAATAAAAGATTTTCATAATTTTCTTGTGATCCTCTAAATTTGTCTCAGACAGCAGAAACATAGCAAATAAATCTATGCAACTAGTTTATTCAGTTTGTGTACATGTGGATTAACACATGAACATCTATAATACACACGTTAACAGTCAATCCCATCAGCCTGCACAGCCAGGCTTGCTAAACAGGTGCAGCATTATAACGGTCTTGAACCTTTGTTGGCCTGAAATGTGATTTAATACTCACACATAGACACGCATACACACACACAGCCATCTCTTGCCAAACCAGCCCCTTCAGAAAGAGCAATAGTGTCAATGTCAGAGCTTCATTCTGGTGTCTGTAATGGGCGGGCGGCTTGCTGACACTGCCATGATCACACTGTGCGACGGTGACCTGGAAAGGCATAGAGGACAGCAGAGAGGGAGGGAGAGAGGGGCCTTCACAAGACACCGCTGACCTGATTCGACCTCAGGGCCTCAGAGGCGGTCTGACTGACTAAACAGCATTCATTAGGATAAATACTAGCTTGGGCAGAGTAGAGGAAAACACCTGGTTATAATAAGGGAACCGGTATCAAAACCTGCGCTGTCTCACTGTCCAGTGGCGCCTGCAGCCGTACGGGTGTATGCACTGTGCATACCATAAAAGGGCGCTAAATAATGCCTTTTTTTTTTAACATATTTTTAAATTGATTATTAAAATCTATCTGCATACATTCATGACATATTAAGAAGGCAAGAGAAAATGAGAATAAATAAAGGTGTGCATTTGTGTGTTGTACAGTCAAATATGTATGTGCATGCATGAGTGGGCATGGGGATATGGGTGAAAAGAAATCTGATTGGCTAGTTTAGTTTCATCGCTTTTTCCACACATGAACAATGACATTACAGATAGTTAATGTTTAAACACAGGCTCAAAATGAGTAAACGCTCTCTAAAACAGCTAAATTCGATTGAAACATTTGCAAAAGGCCTAAAACTATTGAGTAGGGATGGAGAAATGAAGCCTCTTAAATCTATTTAGTTTTTCGTGAAAAGTTTCAAATAAAGAGTGTCGAAAACAGTGCCATCTTGTGGCAGGTAACATAAACCTGAGTGCGCAGCTCCGTTGTTTTATCCATTAAGCACACATAAAAGCCTGACAACGTTAAATGTGTTTTCTGACAATATAATTCACATATTTATTTGAGGCAAGTAAATTGTGCTATTATTTTATTGTTTTTATACTGGTTATATGACATGGTTATATGGGGGGGGTGTTTACTAGTTCTGTGTGTACCCGGAGATAAAATCCTGCAGGCGCCCCTGTCACTGTCCTATAGGTAATACGCCTATATGTAATGCTACAATCTGACACAGCATCTTTACCATAATGAAAGTGATTTACTTGAAATTTAAGCAACTTAATTCCAATAGAGTCTTAGCTGATTCCAGGCTGTGTCCGAAAGCTCAGAAATGCTGCTTTTGGAGGATGAATTCCACGGTAGGAAGGCAAATCCAATGTTACCTACACTTCCTGTCTCCTGAGATACCTTCAGATCAAACTAATACACACATTCATGAGTCTGAAGTTATTAAAAAACTACCAAATTCTGACAGTAACATACTGTTTTCCATTAAAACAGTAATGTACTGTAGAAAACATTCTGCATTCTGGGCAAAATTTTTGTACTGAGTTTTGTACTGTAGTACACAATGCATTGTGGGCTAGTTTCAAGGTGAATATAAGAGTTTCAGTACCAGTAAGTCTTTGCCTACCCTTGCTTGTGGCGCTCGTGATAGGAATATATGTGGAAAATAGAAGAAAACTACTTAAAGTGGAGAAGGGAGAGAACTTTGAAACTAACTGCAGCAAGGAGATTGTTCTTTTAAAACTGGACCGGTGACTGTGGGGAGTGGGAACTGAAACTGAAAAAGTAGTAGTGAAACTAACTTGTCCGTGTTTACGGCACTTATGACACTTTGAATCCCTTAAGAGAGAACTTTGAAACTGACTGCAGCGTTCTTTTAAAACTAGTGGAGTGTTTTCTCTCACATCCAAATCACTCGAACGATGACTGATGAGCCGGAATGGCACTTGAGAGTGCTTATAAGTGAGTGATTATAAACGCATTAAATGCAGATAGTAAAAAACTTGAGATTGTATTCTTTCCTGCACGTTTTCTTACTCACATAAATGTTCACGATGCTTTTACTCTTGCTTATATTATCGCTCATTTTTGGTATTCTTGCGTATAATAAATGTTTAAACTTTTTTATTAGCCTATTACTGTTGCCCGTGTTTTTACTGTAGTAATTCCCTGTGTGATTTCCACCCTATTTTGGGGTTCCCTTTTTGATTCAGCACTCTAAAAATTGCTTTGAGACAAATATGGAAAAACCCAACTATTGGTTGATTTTTTTTTATTATTAAATTTTAAACCCAATGACTGGGTTTGTTTATATTTGACCCAAACATGGGTTGAAACAACCCAATATTTTTTTAGAGTTAGAGCTGTGCTTCCAAAACGACCCAACTTGGGTTTTTTAACCCACCATTTTTTTTATTTTTTTTTTTGAGTGTATTGTAAATTGAAATAATCTGCATGTATTTTTACAGTAAATGGGTGTAAAGTAATTTCACAGTTTTAACACCGTAGAATTACACTTGCTGGCATCTCTTCTGCCAGTATTTCACTGTTGTTTTCACTTCAGCAAAGTTTGTACTATTTTAAATATACGGTCAAATATACAGTCAATCAAATACAAGTAGAGACAAAAGTAAAGATTCTGAAAGCTTTTTACAATGCTTTGAGATTTGAAAATCATGCTTCAAAATATTTTTGTAATTTTAACAGTTCTCGATGGATGGATGGATGAAGCGCAGAATCAACTTTGGCTTTTGAAAACGTTTTTTTAATAAATGGAATTGTTGTCAATGAATAATTTCCATCATTGCATATGAAGAAGATAGTGTTCAGATAACAGCATTCACAGCCCATTTTATTTCTAAAACCTGATGTACTTCCAAGTTAAAAGTGATATTCAAAAAGAATCTGAAAGGTTTATTCCCTGTCCTCTGATGTCAGAGACAGAGAATGCTAAAACATTTTGAATAAAGATTACAAAGATATATTTATTTATTTTACAGTGTTCATTGCAATGCATTCTAGATTTGCTTTGTCCACTAAATATGTGCGATGCTGCCTTGATTTAGGCCACATCCTAGGGCATCTTATAAAGGAAACATCATTTTAGAATAGCCTTCACCACGGGAGCATGCTTACGGTGCTTGACAGCTCACTAGGCTTTTAGACAGACCCTTCTGTATATGTCATGCAGAGAACAGTAATAATTGCTAGTTAAGTACTAAATAGTAGCCAAGTTGTTGTTCTTTTCAGATCAATATTCAAAAGAGTATGTACAACACACTGATATCTGCTTGCTTCTAGCCAGAAACCCTCTAAACAATAAAGCACAAGTGCATTCAAGGGATACTATTGTGTTGTCGGTTATCCAAATAGTGTTATGCAAGCTTTTATCAGATATCAGTAGTAACTGATATCATATTCTTCTCACCGCTGCTCCAGGAGTTAATGCGTGGTGAGTGCATCGTCAGTAAAATGAAGATAAATCTCTCCCTTCACAATTGTGTGTCAGGTGTTTCTGTGACGGGCCTCCTGAGAAACGGCCATGCTTCCACCATGCAGACTCTCAAAAACCGCCGGGTCTTGTACAAATGACAGTAATTTAGCTTTTTAGCTTGTTTCTGACCTAGAAACATAATTCATTAGTGGATACCAAACAAATAAATCAGAACTCTGAAAAACGACTTCTAAAAGCCATCAAAATCAGTGACAAGCACTAAATCTTCACTTACACTCAGGTGTGACTACATGTGCGAATCAGGTGCTAAATTTGGAATTAGCTGCTCACTAGCTAACAGCACATACATCACACTAATGCAGTTCTGTCAACCTCTGCATCCTCTTAATCAGACCACATCTGTGTTCAGATGGCATGCATGCTCGCCGAGGTAAGGTAAACAGGGATGTCTGTCTGCACTGGACTGGACTTTTGCTCATTCTTCCAAATGCATGTTCAACATATTAAGCTTAGAGCATATTTAAGTCTACGTGAAAACGCATTCATTCAATTTATTCATGTTTAATTCTGTCTGGTTATATTCCATTGGCAAAAGGAGAGATTCAGAACTTTATTTAAAAAAAAAAAAATAAATTAAATTAAATTAACATCCACATATAAATTTCCTTTCAAGAGTTTGGGGATGGTAAGATTTTGTAATGTTTATGAAAGAACACTTCTATGCTCACCAAGGCTGAATTTAAATACAGAATACAGTAAAAACAGTACTTTTGAAATGCAGTGTGTATATGTGCTGTATACATATATACATGTGTGTGTGTGTGTGTGTGTGTGTGTGTGTGTGTGTGTGTGTGTGTGTGTGTGTGTATATATATATATATATATATATATATATATATATATATATATATATATACACACACACACACACACACACACACTATAATTACATATAATTATATATATATATATATATATATATATATATATATATATATATATATATATATATATATATATATATAACACACACACACACACACACACACTGCATTTCAAAAGTACTGTTTTTATTTTACTGTATACATATATATATATTTTACAGTGTGTGCGCATGTATGTATGTATGTATGTATATATGTATACAACACATATATGGCCCACAATTAACCTCACTCTCCATGTTCATGTTATCTGATATTATTTTGTGATTATAATAATAATACCTGGTAGTGTTCATCCAGATTGGAAACATGAAAAGTCATAGTTAGTTCTAGGTCACGCTATGAAGCGGCAGTGCTGCACATTGAATTAGCATTTCACATATTACCGTGTCACTAAATGTCCTCTATTGTTTTAATGGGAACACAATTTGTCGACCTCAGACATCATTTCACAGGTATCTGCTGCAGAAATGGAAAATGGTTGGCCCAGTGACTCCAACTTTGTTACAAGCTAATGGAAACATTGACTTCTATTTTACGGCCGTGGCCACTGTGCATTCAACCTTGCTGGTCTCTGAGCGTCCAAGTCAGAAACACAACTAGTTCACACTCATGCTAAATCTGTGGATGTGGTTCAGACCCGTGGGCACTGTCATGCTGTTATAGTACAGTCACAACGCATGGCCGACCTTGGGCTAGTTAGCATACAGCTAGCATTTAAAGGTCATTTGAGTGGCCACAGCGTTGCTATAATGGAAAGTGGCTCCATTCATCTATCAAATGAGATTCTACACCTTTTATACAGATCGTGTCTTACCGCACCAACATAATGCGAAAGCAAAGCCGTCAAATGGGTTTTACTGGAAAATAAATAAATATTAAAATATCAGGGAGGTAAAGTGACACTAGTTGACAAGAGAAGGGAATACACTGACAGTTCAAAGGCATGTTATTTCATCGCCTGTGTGTCAGCAACTAAAGCTTTCAGGAAACGACTGAATGTAGTGACTGTATTATCCCATGGATGCAGGTTCCCTGGCTGGATTCCTATTTATGTGCACTGCTAAAACTGCTTTTTAACCTCAGACATGGCTGTGGATTCATCCCTGACAATGGCAGGCCAGAAGAATCTGTTTTGTCTGGGTGGTGCAACATACGGAGAGCTTGTGACATAGGTGAGATTTTGTGTACAAGCGAAAGGCTCATGTTAGGCAATGTCACGCAGGTGTACGACTTTTAAAAATGGCATGTGAAAACAGCAAGGGTGTCAAATGAAGTTTATGTATAATATGTGTAGCATTGTAGCATATGAAGCCTGATAAAAGTGCAGTATTGAAGGGATCTATGGTAAAACGATCTAGCGTATTAATGCAAACAGAACTATTTTTCACATATTTTGCAACCATAAGTGAGACTATGTAAAGATGCAATTTACAAGTGTCAAAAATTATTCTATTACTGCTCAAATTAAAATCGTCATGTGCAGTCTAATTTAATAATTTAATCATTAAAAGAATATTTTATTTAAAACATTTGAAAACTGCATTTTAATGAAATCAAATAGCTCACATGTATGATTAAAAAACTCCAAATATTAACAAATTAAGCCATACAAATTAGTGGAGATAAGCATTTAACATGTACAACATACTGAAAAAAAAAAATTAGGCTTAAATGAAAATATTCTCACAGTGAGACTTGGTAACCACAGGTAAAACCATACATGGCTCACTACCACTGTCAAATTACATTATATTATGATATGTTATATAGGCCTATAAAAAAAAAACACCTAAACACAGGTACAAACTACACTTTAACAAAGACATGAATTATATATTCCCCTACCCACCCAATAAATATTGCAATATAAATAGCTATAACATAGCTATAACTACAGTTCATTCATGGTAAATGTTTGTTAGGGTGGTGATTTGGGGATTTAACGTCTTCATTCTTTTCCTCATCAGTCTTGTTGGAAATGTTGAGGCTGTTTCACCCGATTTAAAACTAGTTTAATTTGTAGTTTTAACCGAGAGGTGTGTGTTGATTTGAAATGCTTCTCACTAGATGTCACAACGCTATTTAATAATGGTGACCGGGAATAAACGCAGCTCCTTTAAGCTTTCGTTCCGTTATCCACTGGGCCGTTCTGCGTAGTTCAAAGTAAACTAGTGAAACACATGAAAACAGCGCTATTTGTTCTGTATTTGTTGTTACTGACCAAGAAACAACTACAGATGATTCAGTGACAGAACGGTCCGAACGAATCCAAATCGTTTCAGATCGTTATGCAAGCTTGTTTGGCCAATTCACGGAAAAGAAAGTCGACAGAAATACAGGACACGCATAATAACTGCTGAAATATTTGCACGGAAAACGTTTCTCAGGTCAGTCGGAGGAGCATGCATGGCACGAACAGTGCGTATATAGCCGTACAGCTGCAGGCGCCACTGTGGCCACGTATCTAACCAAATTGAGCCGCACCGATGGTGGGCCGGATCTGGCCCGCAGGCCGCAAGTTGACGAGCACTGATTTACAGCAATAGACACACAGACAAATATACAAAACTAAACGTTTTCTCCGTTTTTTTCTGGGCTTTTTATGCAATATAGGGGCGTATAAAATGTATAGAAGCTTGTTTCTGCCATAAAAAAAAATAAATAATTATGACTTTTTAATCTCACAATTCTGACTTTCTTTCTCGCAATTGTGAGTTTATATCTCACAATTCTGACTTTCTTTTCTCAGAATAGTGAGATATAAACTCACAATTGTCAGTTATAAAGTCAGAATTGCGTGATATAAAGTCAGAATTGCGAGTTATAATATATAATATATATTATAAATATATATTATTTTTACATGGTGTTTAGCTTTGTGGAAGTTTGGTTATCTCTGTTTATTACTAGGCATCAAACATAGTGAATGATTCAACATGGAGGACATCTGGACCCCTTTAAATTCCCAGGTGAACCTGAAATCTTCCATTCATAATATATTTCTGATAGGGGTTGGGGGGGGGCTGGGCATCTGCCAAAAAGCTTCCCTACGTTTTCCCTCAACAGCACGCCAGTCACTGCATACAGGATGACAAATTACCCTCCATGCGCCTTCAGACGGCGGTGGCCTCCCCATCACAGCCACCTCCAGATGGACTCAATTAAACTATTAGCCAATGAGTGGGGCCTGATGACTCCATTAGGAAACATTTTGGGCTTAAACAATCTGAGTCAATCAAATGCATTCCTCAAAAATACCAACAAAACCTGCCAATGCCAAGACACTGCTGCTCACATAAATTGGTTAAGTGTTTTTGCGAAATATTTTGCAGACTATATGGAGTAATATGCATACTACTGTATGTTATAATGTGAAACAATGAAACATTTCAAACAGTACTCTGCTTTTGTGTCCCAAATGTGGGAAGTCCAATCAAAAAAATGAGTCAAGAGACTCACTCAGGAGACAAAAAAAAAATATATAAATTGCAAATGATTCCAGATAAATTATCACACTGACAATGGAACATTAAGTCTAGAGTACTGCATTGTGGAATACAGTATTCCATGCAGTGTTCTCAAATTGTATACTGTAAAGTTCAGCAAAAATAGTAAATCATCAGTATTCCATGTACACAGAAAAATGTGCTTACCATGTAAATTACACACTACTTACTTTTAAAAACAGTAGGTAATAGGCTATTCCAAACATGCCTATGGCATTTTGGGCATACACGTTTGTGCAAGCATAACATGCATCTGTAGTAACCTGACAGCAAGGTTTTCAAGTAGACAAGAGGGCCCTCTGTGGTAGAGGAGAACAATAATTTAGAGTGAAATACGTGGAGATGGGAATCTGGAGTGGCTCTCTGCGCTCTCTCCCGGGCCCCGTTTATCTGTCATCACCTTAGCTGTCCCATATATTCAGGCACAGAGTCAATGCAATTCACTGACACCATCATTCACTTCATGGCTCTCTAGTGCCAACTGCCTGCGAGAATCAACCTCAGTAACACGGCTTTAATTTATATGACATGAAAGAAGGGATAAACACCAAACCAAGGCTATAAACTCACTTGATCTATTTGAACAGAAGATGGTGGAAAGGTGTAGAGGCATTTTATCTCTAGAAGCAATAATTACTAAACAAAAGGTCTTTTTGGGTGAATTATATTACAGAATATTAAAGGTCAATGGGATGAGCTATTTACCACCAATCCGCAGTTACATTTCTGAAACAGGAAAATATACAGCTTTCAGTTCATCACAAGGGTCTCCTACTAAAACCTAGCAATAAACGTGAACATATCAGAAGTGAATAATAGTGTTGTGTAAAACAATGCTTTTATAAGCAATAAGTTAACACAGGTCCTGACAATATTCTTCAACTGAGCTTAACTGACTATTACACTAAAACACATCAACTAATACTATAGACAGCATTACCCACCTCAGTCCAGCAAAGATGCTTGTAGACTATCTCTACAATCAAGATAAGCCTGTATAAAGTATTATATGGACAATTTCCTTGAAGCAAGCTGGGGTTAAAAGGACAGTTCACCCAAAAAATTAAATTACTGTGTAAAGCCCTGGGTATAATTCGTTTTTTTACGCCTTGCAAATTATACTTCATTTGACTCGTATGTGTACACAGGCGTTTGACGTATGCACAGTTTTGAGCAATCTCTCGCCATGAATTACAACCCATGTGAATATATTTGTATTCTTTCATGCTAGAGTTGTACAAATGAGGGTACTTTCTAACCTCTTCGCACAGTCTGTTGTCTACATAGGCCTTAATTGTCGCTGTAGCTTGCATGCGTTCCGTTCTGTTATGTTTATGCAGGTTTTCTTCAACTACCTTGTGAATCGACGCCTGCAGAGCACGGCTGCCACCTTGTGGATAAACTAATTACTGCAAAAAAAATGAAATGCGCATATGTGATCTGCGCGTACAAAGTACATACAGCTACAAAAATCTGGCAGTGCACATACAGCACGCACATTCTGATGATGAATTTTGCGGCATTACGCATTACGCTGACCCTCGCATATTCTATATGTAAAAAGTGAAGTGTACTTTGGGCTTAACACATAAGAAGAAATTGTTAGGGCTACACTCTTTTTCCCCACAATTACAATAAATGGAGACACAAAAAGGACACAAATGCACCATAACAGTATCATAAAAACAGCCCAAATATATGAGAAGTCATCTGAATCACAAGACCAAGTGTTGTGTGATGAACAGACCAAAAGTCAATATGAACTGAAAATCTTGAAATCCGCTTTGGCAAGTTTATATTTAACATTACTGGAGGTGAAGATTATCAGAGAATAACAACATAAAGTTTATGCTATTCCTTACACAAAGTCACGCTTATCATATGACTTCTGCAGATAAAAGTCTTCTGGAGGTGTGTGGACTACTTTTACGATACTTTTATGGTGTGTTTACGTCCTTTTTTTAATCTTAAAGCTCTAGTCCCAATTTAATTGTAATTGACCAATAGATTATCAAGATTTCTCCTTTTGTGTCTCCTCCTTCTCCTTTCTCTCCATCCCTAGCTCCCAAATCACAGAAACACTCATCAGGCAAAAACAGACAACCTGCAACAGGGTCTCCCTGTCGTGACTTTTTTCTACTCTCTGTGACAATGAGATACAGTGGCACCAATGTAAGCGTCCCTCGACAATGCACCACAGCTGTGCAACTGTCCCACTTTCAGTTGTCACCAATTCTGCCAAACGCTTTTTTTCCCTCACTACAGGCCCAGCACAAATGTTTTTCTTTTAATGACCCTTTTTTCCAACATGTAGTTCTTAGAATCAGGTTTTAGACTGATAGAAAGCATCAGAAATGAGGGGCCAACATATCAGAGAACATCAGTTTTCCAGATATCAAATGCTCTTTTCTCACTAGATGACTTTACTTTCATAGCCAGGGAATTCCCAACTCGGGAGAGTTGCTGAAATGCCTCTAAACTGTAGTGTTGAATTAATAATAAAGCATTTCTTTGAGGTTTTTTAGAATTGTATTGGGGCTCAACTACACCTGAATTTGGATTGTTCATCCATCTCGAACTTAAGAATGAAGGCGAGTCAACAGTAGGTCGATCTTTTAAAGAGAGATGCTAGGTTAGAGAGATGAAGATCTGAGAGTTCATTGGTGTCTTTGTTCTGACACACATTTGGAGCATTATGAGGGACAGTTAGAAGGCGTGATGCCAGAGAAGCAGGGGAGGCTTTGTGATGAGCGCACTACCAGACTGCAGAGACTGTGTGCTTGTCATCTTCAAGCTGAGCAGAGGCAGAGCCGCGCTTCAAGCCCCTTCACAGCAAGGCAGCAGCAACTTGTGCCCACCCCATAATAATCACTGACATTCCCTGCACGCCAGCTCCCCTCCTTTTCTCCACTGGCTCCCTGAAACTGCCAATTTGCCTCAAACGAGCCAAACTTAATCCCATCACTCCCCGGCTCCTGTCTCCACCACTGTCTAACTGGCTGCGGCCACAAGAAGAACAAAAGGAGAGAGGCAACACACAGAAAGGCCTTAACCTTCTAACTTCCACCCTCTGGATCGCTCTGTCAAATAACAGCACCTCTCGGCCCTCTTTGTTGTCCCAATCCTCCTGTCATTTCCTTGTAATTGTGCTCAATGGAGCTTGAGATCTACTCTCCCGTGTCTCCTCACTGCTCTAAGCCTTCTCATTCTCTCCGCCTTGTGCCTAAGAGCGCTGCCTTTCTGTAGACGCTTGACACAAACAAGTGCATTGCACTTAACCCAAGCAACTCTCCAGCTCAACTCGCTGGCCTTCGCAGCTAGGCCTTCCTTTAACGTGCTATCACCTGTCTCCACAACCTCCTTTTACCTCTCCACCTTAAGACTCCATCCATCATCCTGTCTTTTTCTAAACTGGGACAGCCAGTCACCCCAGCGCTTAACCCCTTTTTCCTTCCCCTTCTATCTGTGCTCTAGGAATCCATCTTTCTTCTGCACCTGCGGAGCATGTCCTTTCCAACGTAGACCGCTGGTCTTTAGTGAATTGGCTCGGGAAGACCAGGCCCACTGACCCTTGTATGGAGTACGTCACAGCTGTCCCTCTATCATAGCGTGCCGCCCACCTCCCTGCGACAAGTGTCCCCAGTTCTCCATCCATCATTTTCTCATCCTCGCTTACATTTGTGCTCTCTCATCACCGACCCCAACCGAATGTTACTGCTCCACTTTCCTGGCTCTCCTGATAAAGCCTCACTGCATGTCCCATTTCGTGGCTCACTCTTTTGCAATTTCTCCTCCTATGCCACCTGAAGAGTTTGATGAAGGTTCTCCACCTTTCCTAGCCCCCTACCAGAGCTTGTATGCCCTATGTCATAGCTGCCAGAGCTCCACCGACAGTAAGAGCTGCACATTACTGAGGGCTGATGGGATGCTGACACTAAGACAATAGGACCATTTTCAGAGGCTCAATTAAATCGCTGGTGACAGCACGCATTTGAGGGCATAGCTGCTGTGCGCCACTTGACTCCATTCATTAGTACAAGATGGTACCAAGCAAGTCTTGTTTTATATGTGTATATTTATAGCTAAATAACCAGCTGGTGAACAGAATCCTGTGAAGACGCTCTGGGCTTTGTGATCTTGTCAAATAGAATCGGAGACACAAAGAGATGACAAGTGCTTGGGGACTTTGCATGTTGTTTCAGAAGGAGACAAAAATAACTGCCGAACAGAACACTACTATGGGGGATTTCAAATGTTGAAACGCGATCCAGTCTTCATTGAGTCCTGGAAGAAAGTTGTTGCACTTTAGCTCGAAGTGATATGTTTAATCGTGGAAAGACATGTAGGCCTTATGAGCAACGATTGTAGTAATGTGCGGCAACTATAACTACTATCAAATTAAGTTGAAATGGATGTTTTTCCACTAAAGAGTGTTTGCGCTCAGGGCAAGTCGATAAAAGAGTGTGTGTGTAAAAAAAAAAAAAAAAAAAAGGCGCTCCCTCTAAAGAGCCATGTGATAAGCGGTGAGAGGCCCTTGGCAAGGGTGGAGGGTCGCATTGATTTAGCTTGAGCATTGCAGAGCAATTCAGCTGACTCACTTCACTGGAGGTTAACGAAAGAAGAGATGCTAGGGACGTGTACAATTAGAGCCTCGGTAAATGGCCTGCCAATTGTCAGACTAATTAAAAATGGCTAATTATAATGCGTGTTACTTCAAATAATCACTCAGCTATAAAGTCGTGGCTGTCAGGTGTAAACAAGGCGTGTGACTGCAGTGGGAAGAAAATCAATGGACATCTGTTCATTTATCTCAGGCAGGAGACCAAATTGAAAAATGGATTGCCCAACTTGCCACAAATCTGCATTGTGATAAAGGTGCAATACATCGCAACACCTGCTTAGGAGGCGATAATGGGCATTTCGACGGCTGGCCGCTAGCCCCTGTGGATTGCCAATAAAGGATCAAATTGCAATCTTTCGCTGGCCTGTGGAGTGAGAGCTGGAGGAATTTGTAGGTATAGACAAGCCGGGCCAGACAGGATGTCTTCAATCATGGAGTGAAATTCTTCTGTGTGGTGAACAGGGTGTTCATTATGGAACTCTAATGAGTGAAAATTAGACAATAAATCTATTCCATTGGCTCCTCGGCTCTGGAGTCCCAAACCTAATGATATTGCATTTCAGCCCTTTAACAAAGGGCCAGTCCACAGGTCCCCTGATAGTTTCCTGAAGATTGCTCTGAATTCAGACCACACCGGTGGTCCGCTGAGGACTGATTGGTGATCTCCAAATGATCCGCATCGGAGGACCCCATGATTGGGTGGCTAAAACTGACAACCTCAGAAGCTAATTCTGAGAGACTTGTCCTATTGCAGTTTTGGAAAGAAGTCTTTGTAGTTATTTCCTTTCACGTTTGGCCTTTTGAGCACACTATATACAATAAAAAAACAAACAAACAAAAAAAACAGTTTATAGCTATTAATCAATCTGACATTAAAATACTTAAAATACAACAACTGATAGAAAGTACAATAGGGCTAAAGGCACTTCCAGGTTAAAAAGTTTCTTGGATGTTATTTTCTTCTAAATAAAACTACATGGCAACAAAATCAGAACTTCCCTAACCACCTGTAGCACTAAAACAAATTGTTGTATAAAGTGTATCCATACTGACTTCATCTGCCCCAAAGTTCTATAACTTCAAATTTGAACCAAGGATCACAGGGTGGGTGCAAATTCTCGAGACAAAAGGAGGGATAAAACAATAAAAAAAAAGACAGACTTGTTTATAAATTATTGTAAATTTGCACATTTCATATTCTCAGTAAGTACCCTCAAACCAAGATTTCTCATTTCCCACAATTTCTCAGTAATCCTGACCTTCGGGCCTGTGTGGTATTGCGGTGTCAGAGGAAGAGAGCTGCAAAGAGGCAAGAAGAGAGAGAGAAGCAAGAGAGTGGAATTATAGTGAGAGCGATTAGCCCTGCGTGTGTAACAGATGATGATCCACACACCAGAGCAGAATCCATCTTCTGTAGGGGATCAACTTAACACCTTCACTCTGCCCATCTCCGAAACACACTGCAATACAGCACATCAAAACTATCAGTTTCCTAAAAATCTCACAATTTGACATTTCTAATGTTCAGTCATTCAGTTGTGCTACTTCCACAATATTGTGACATTTTTGCCTTTTTGGTGTGTATGTGTGTGTGAAATAAATTAATGCATTAATTCTGCACATCAATTTTGTAAAAAGGTCAAAAAAATAGTTCAAACTTCAAATACCACCTGCAGTCAGTGTATCTCATCTGCTACAACCAGGAAATGAGCCTCAGCAAATTTTATCTGCCACAATTACTTAATGTCTTTAAATTATCTTCATTTTAGTTTTTTTTTTTTTTTTTTTACTGATGTACTCAATTAATTGCAATTAATTGGATTATTAATCAGCATTTAAGGCCATTAATTAGGTTGCTATCATTGAAAAAAATATATAAAATAAAAAAATAATAAGGGCTATGAATCAAATCAAATCATTTTTAGTTTAATATACAGCTATTTAAAGCCAATCAGAACATAATTCAGATTCTGAAGGTTTTTTTCTATAAAGTGTTTTTGTTGTGTTTCCTTGATGATGATTTCACCTTTTTTTAACTTTAGTTAGTGTGTAATGTTGCTGTTTGAGCATAAACAACAACTGCAAAGTTACGACGCTCAAAGTTCAATGTTCAATCTCCCTTTGGGAGATATTTTCTTTTACAGAAATTGCTTTTTAAGGACTACAACAAACGGCTGGTAGGGTCTACAACAATCTTCTTCCTGGGTTGGTGATATCACAAACCCCAAAATTTACATAAACCCGCCCCCAAGAACACGCAACAAAGGGAGTGAGGCCATGTTGGGCTGCTTTAGAGAAGAAGAAAGAGTTGTTGTAGTAGAGTGTTGTTGTCATGCCGTCATTTTCTGCTTCACAAACGAGGGTCAATTCAACGCTGGATTTGCACAAAAGATTAACATGACGGCACATGCTAGTCAATGAGTTGAAATCAACTCCACAGCAACTACATAAATTTATCCACTAACCATTCAGAAATGTCCAGTTGCATTCTAAATGTACTTCCATCAGTGTCGACTCCGGTTTGAACAATGTAAGGCTGAACACCGTTACTGACAATCGTCATTTTGTCTGCGTGAGATTCTCCAGCTTTGTTGTTGTTGAGCAAACACTGCACGAGCTGTTAAAGCTCTGCCTTCTTTTGGAAAGTGGCAGGAGAGCAGCAGCTCATTTGCATTTAAAGGGACACACAAAAAACGGCGCGTTTTTGCTCACACCCAAATAGGGACAAATTTGGTATTTTGAGCTGAAACTTCACAGACACATTCTGGGGACACACAACTTATTTCTACTACAAAATGGCAGAGAATAGTGCATAATTATGTGAATTGTGATGCACTTTGGATTTATATGCTAACCACAAGCTCTGCCATTTGCAAATTAACCAAACAAAGACTGTCCTCATTTTTTTTAAAACATGCCATAAAGTTCAACTTGGGAAAAATAAGCAAAAGCACTAAGCAAGCAAAAAGGGGGAAACGAATATTTATGTAGCCGCTAATCACCCAGATTCGGGCTCTTGATAAGAAGCCGCAAAATGAAGCTTGAATCGCTATCAGTGTGATCCAGCCACAGGAGTGAATTGTGTTCCTGTCAGAAGTTCTTCTCCGAGACACTCGCACAAACAAGCAGACACAGATTAGCAACATTATAAGCCCCATCTGGCAGCAAGCTCCGTCTCCCATTTCTCTGGCTGTCTCGTTCACCCTCTGATACTCGGTGGCCATTCATCCTAAACTAAGCCCAGAAAGGTGTACGGATGCAGGCCGACGGGTGGACAGCCCCGCTGGGGTCCTTTTGTGCGCTGCGGCTGCTTGGTCCGTACACTCTCAATGGCGAGCCATGTATTACAATGGACGCGCTTCTCAAATCCAGTGCGGTCAACATACCAGGGCCTCAAATTCAATACAGAATCATGGTAGTAAAGTCACACCATCATTGCTGGCCACCATTTGATTTACTATTGCCCATTACTAGACAATACATCATTTCCACCCACCCTCCTGCTAACATACACACACTGCTGTTCAGAACTTGCTCTTTATTCCATTCTTGACTTTGACTCAAAATTTACTCAGTTAAGTACATATTACAGAGCAGAAAGTTAAGTGCTACCTTGCTGTACAAAGTGCTCCACACAGCAGTCTCTCTCGCTCTTTCTCTCTCCTGGCCTCTCAATAGTTTTTAACCTCGAGCTGAGAGTGGCAGGCAGGAAGAATTGCAGGAACAGGTGACAACAAGATAATAGCTTCCACTGCCGAGAGTTTATCACACTGCCCTGTCTCGATTTTGCAGCTGTGTGTGTGTGTGTTTGGTGAGTTTTTTAGAGAAAGGGAGAGTGTTTGTATCTCATTGTGTGTGTATGACTGAGAAAAACTCTGTTCTAAAATCTAAAATAAAAGCATCATAGGCACATACATGATATTTATGTTTACTTTTGTACATTAAACTATGTTGGCACTGTATTGGGTCTCCCTTTAAAAAAAAACACAAGTAGTGTATTTTTAAGAAGAACCACTGTTGTAAGAATGTTTCATACATTATAGCAATCCCAGAATGCATTGAATTATTTTACAATTTTTAAATGTTGTCAATTTAGCATTTTCATTTGTTGTGATTAATCCTAAAAGAAAAACACTATTTATCATGCATCTGATCATAATTTTAGTAAATAGGGATTTTCTTACCATCACATTAATTCCAACATAATCTTTATGTAAACGAAAATGTGTCTGTCTGCAGGATTCACACACTGTTTGACTAATGAACTTTCATGAATCCACTAATAAACGAACTACTGGAAAACAGTTTTTAAAAAAGACTGCACTCACAAAGAGTAGCTGATGAATATTTCAGAGCTGAGCATAAAAATCGTCACTACAGAATTGTTCACTTCTATTTCCAGGCCCAGAAATAAAATTCTATATATTATAGAAATAGATATTTTTCCATGACAATGTGAACGCTGTTTTTTTTTTTTTTTCCGTTTTTAGCATGTTGCTAAGCTAATTCAAAGCGCACAATTATTGCGCGTACCGTTTTTAGCTTAGCAACATGCTAATACTATTGAAATTTGTCATGCAAAAACAGAGGCCAAGAGTTTCCAAAAATGTCACTTATAAGATTCTGCCTATGCAGACAGTATACAGCGAGGCATCTGTACAGAGCCTGTATGCGTGCGTGCACATGTGTATCGTCATGCGCTGATATGCGCGCGCATGTGGCGACACATTCAAGACTCTTCTTGTTCTGACGGTCTATTCAAATTAAAATGAACCTCCATCACTTTAGCGAGAATAGGACAATGACCCCCTTTCAGCTGTGGGCAGAGAGAAGGATTACCGGCCTTATTTATAGACTCAACAGCAAACACCATCACTGCTTTCCTCCGTCTCGCTCTCGCATACACACATGTACGCACAAAACCAGTGTTATGAAGTATTCTTTTCACCTGCACTTGATAGAGAACTCATCTTTTGATGATTGGACAGCCATTGAATTTGCTTGAGAGGTGGTCAGAGATGATAGGCCTACTTGTTTGTGTGTGTGTGTGCGTTTGTGCGCGTGTGTGTGGACAAAATTGAAAAAAAAAATTTTTTAGCTAAACATTAGGAAATGTCCTTGAGAAAATAGGTTTTGAACAGACAATATAATGGCTCTCATTTACTAATAATTGCATAGATTATTCATATTTATAAGCACATGAGAACTTCTCACATTATATGATGAAATATATTTTAAAAGGAAATATCAATGTATAAAATGTCAACACATTTTTAAGGCCACTTATTTTGCATACATGTTTCTACGGAGCCCCACACATGACATGCAGGTAGGCTAAATCATGCGTGCGATTTACTAATTCATTCCCTCGATTTATAAATCTTGCGCACAATTTAATAATCCGTTCCCTCGGTTTTCTAAATCATGCACTCGATTTATAAGTCAAGGGAATGAATCAGTAAATCAAGAGAATGAAATAGTATTGTGCGCACGATTTAGCAAATTGAGGGAACAAAATAGTAATTTTTTTTAATTATTTAAAATTTGATGATTATTCTTAGATATTGTGTTTTCTTCTGTATATGGTAACACAGTGTATTTTTATATTTAATTTTAGTTGTTGTTGTTCGAAATAGGTAGAAAGAAAATCGAATTAATCACTAAATCATGCGCACAATTTAGCAAATCGAGGGAACAAAATAGTTAAATGTGCGCACGATTTACTTTTTTTCCCCACTGCATGTCATGTGTGGGTTTCAGTTGTTCCTACATTTTTAGGACTTTTTTTTTTTTTTTTTTTTAATGAAACTTAATGATTTGTTTGTTTGTATGCAGATTTCACACACAAATTTGTACGTATGCAAGGTTAGTAAATGAGACCCATTGTCTTAGGATTTAAAAACACAGAATCCAGCACATTTTCAAGCTTCTTTGTTTTTCCTTTGTATATGCAAATTTAAAATTAATTAGCTAAAACCTGCTAGTGCCACCCCAAAAAGCCAGGTTAAAAAAAGACATTTACCTGAGAAGGTGATAATTAAGAAAATTTACAGGTTATTTATTTATTTATTTTACTTTTTACAGAAGGCATTGCTTATTTTCACTTCTTTTATCAGCTTCACCTAAGTTACTGCACTTTCTCTTTTTTTTTTTTTGAGAAATTTCATTTTGTGTATCCTTGTGTATCACCGAAGCAAAAAAAAAAAAATAAATAAATAAATACAGTACCTAAAAACACCAGCACAGGCACAATCTCTCTCTCTATGGCAACACATCCTCTCGGTCCTATAAGCCTGATATCACATGTCGCCTGGGGTTCGGCGAATCCATCAACCTCCATCGGCTGACCAGACACAGCTTTGGAGAAAACCAGGTAATTCAACCATGGAAAGCACACAACAAAAGAAAGTGTTGCTCTCTAGTACATAAAAGCCGTCCTTCCTAACTCCTGGCAGCCGGTACACAAACAACGAGAGAGCAAATCTCACCCCGAGAGAGTGTCAGAGTGTCTCACTCTGTGTGAAAACCAAATACACTCTGGGCTATCACACGAAATAGATGAGTAATTCGAACATACAGTGTTTGAATACAAATACAACCAGAAAGCTGTTCAAATCGGACCTTCCTGGAAACGAATAGGCCTAACACACAGTAATGTGAGGAAGGAGGAATATCACAAAAACAAAAAATAAAACAGAAAAAAAAAAAAAAAAAAATAGACAGAGCGAGTCCAAGAGAGAAGAATTAGATTAGACAAAGCTAATGCACACCAAGGTTTTTTTAAACACCTTTTAAAGGATTTGCTAGATAAGCCTGGTCTCGGCACGTGGCCCCTAAAGCACGCTGAAATCGATGGATGAAGGCAGCTTTACTGGAGGCTATGAGGAAGGGAAACGTTATTTAAAGGCGGCAGCGAGTGGAATGATGAATATGAAATGGCGTCATATATTTTCACTGCTGCTATCAAAGACAAAGCAAATCTCTCATATTGCATTCACTCAGGCCTGTCGCAATAATCACATCTAAATAATACCACAACCAAGACAGACATATGCACAAGCAGGGATGTGGTCACTGTGCTTAAGTGCTAAATAAGCGTTTTATGGGGAATGTTGTTACTGAGATTCATGGATTACTGCTCTCATGGGAGGTTCAGAAAAATAAAGCTGACAATTATTATAATCTAAATCCACACTGATCTATATTTTGAACATAAATATGTAATTCTACTGGAATGGTTGACTGAATAGATCATCTAAATCTGTAAAATCATTCAAACACATTAAAAGCATATCCTGACAAGCTTAAAGGGATAGTTCGCCCAAAAATGAAAATTCTCTCATTATTTACTCATCCTCATGCCTTTCCCGATGTACCTGACTTTATTTCTTCAGATAAACACCAATAAAGATTTTTTTAATGAAAATAATCCATCTCTGTAAGTTCATATAATGCCAGTTAAAGATTGGAAAAACCACACACCGCATTCGTGACGGTAATTCACATGACCCCAGTGGATGAATTGGTGTCTTCTGAAGCAAAACGATAGGCGTGTGTAAGGTGTAATACTAATGTTTTTATATTTTTATATCTAATGTTGCTGTTTGAGCATAAAAAAGATCTGCAAGGCTACAAAGTCCACTCCAAAGGGAGATATTCACTTTAAAGGGTTAGTTCACCCAAAAATGAAAATTCTGTCATTAATTACTCCCCCTCAAGTCGTTCCACACCCATAAGAATTTCGGTCATCTTCGGAACACAAATTAAGATGTTTTTGATCAAATTCGATGGCTCAGTGAGGCCTCCATTGACAGCAAGATAATTAACATTTTCAATGCCCAGAAAGCTACTAAAGACATATTTAAAACAGTTCATGTGACTACAGTGGTTCAACCTTAATGTTATGAAGCGACGATAATACTTTTTGTGCGCCAAAAAAACAAAATAACGACTTTATTCAAGAATATCTAGTGATGGGCGATTTCAAAACACTGCTTCATGAAGCTTTACATTTCAAATCAGTGGTTCGGAGCGTGTATCAAACTGCCAAAGTCACGTGATTTCAGTAAACGAGGCTTCTTTACCTCATAAGCGTTTCAGAATTTCAGTGGTTCACCACTGGGGGGAGTGACTTTGGAAGTTTAATACGCACTCCGAACCACTGATTAGAAACAAAAGATTCGTAAAGCTTCGAAGCTTCTTGAAGCAGTGTTTTAAATAACAGAATTTTAATTTTTGGGTGAACTAACCCTTTAACAGAAAACATTTTTTAAGAACTACAACAAACGGCTCACTGGAACTACAGCGCGCTTCTTCCGGATCTTGTGAAGTCACTCATTTAAATAATCCCTGGCCACGTAATATGCAAAAAAGGGGGTATGGCCTGGTTGAGCTGCGCTAGAGAAGATGCAGAAGAAGAAGACCTGCTTTAGTAGTGTGTCGTCGCCTTGTCGAATAAAAGCTGTTTTTTTTTTTCGTTTCCAAAACCCCTTATGTTTGGCCTTCCTGAGGTGGACGAACTTAGAAAACAGTAGATAAAATTTATTTTAACACTGTTCCTGAACATTATAACCCCAACATTTACCTGTGTGCTGCACATTTTACAAAGGACAGCTTCCAGAACCAATGCCAGCTATGCACAAAAGCTTCTCCTGAAAGATGGAGCAGTTCCCAATTTGTCGAGACAATCAGTTGTTTATGGATCATGACGTGCAAGTATGTTTTATTATTTGTTGTTGTGTGTTCATTTAACAGTAACCATGTTACGATGTAAACAAAGGGCAAAGCCGTTTGGCTCCGCTAGCCTGCTAGCTAACATTACAGTGTTGATGTAGTGTTTAGCTAAAGAGCTCTCACTTTTGTAAGACTGTTCACCAATCCTTAGGAACTTACCACTCATAAACATTCTCAGGGTCTGAATCGGGCTCATATTGATATGGCCAAATTGACACCATCATTTTTATGTAAACCTGATAGTAAGGGGCGTGACATTTCAGGAATACGCTCTAAGCCATTCGCCAATCACAACACACTGGGCCAGCTAACCAATCAGAACACATTTCATATTTTGGAAGGAGGGGCTTCATAAAAACAGGAACTAAACAGAGCGTTTGAGACAGACTGAGAAGAAAGGTGCTGCAAAAATGTAAAATATGTGAGAAATGATGCGTTTTTTGAACAATCAAGCATAAAAACCTATTCTAGTACATCACAAAATCAAGACTTTGAAGAAGGGCATAGTAGGACCCCTTTAAACTCTTAAAGTCCCCCTGTAGTCAATAATTTTATCCCCTAAAACACCTTAAAATCACCAAAATGACATATTTAAAAGTTTTTTCCTGTGGAAAAAAAAATCTTCCATGCATTAAAACAGCTTGAATGTAACTCTACATCCTTGCCTTAGTATACGCGGATCAATGAATATGCAAATTAGCCCCGCCTCCACTCACTCACACGGCTCAGAGATGAACTCGGTCAACTTACTGAGGTAAACGCTCTTTACAACTTCGGACACATAACAGTAATTAATATGATTATCCTTTTGCTTGACTACATTATCAAACAGCTAATAATGTTTGGCTAATGTTACTCAAACCATGTTCCTGTTTGCCATGTCAGAGTCAGACAGCTGCCTTCTAACAATCAGTATCCTTACAAATGCTCAGAACATGAGTGGAGAAAGGCATATAGCTCATCATAACATCTTAATACACATCATACAACCGCTATATTGCTAAATCTACACAATGTTTCATATCAACAGACAAATGTACCAGGATAACCTGGCTTCTCTCGAGACTCCCCTGCTAGTTCACTGTTAATGTGCTATGCTAAAGCCCACAGACACATTGAAGTGATTGCTAAATGCAAATAATAAAGTGCTACTAGCCATATAATCATACATGCAGTAGTTTGTTGGAAGATATTAAAATGTTTACAAGGGACAAGAAAATGCTTCCAATATCTTCTGTTACTGACATCAAAAGCTGTGCATCAAACCAAAAATCTACAATATTTCAGAGCAAAATCATCTGTCACTGGGTAGCAGCTATCCAAATAAGACAGATGCCAGTATGACATGCTCCCGTCCTCAGAAACATGAACAAATCTACAAAAAGCAAAAGAAAATACAGCCTACACTGCATTAAATATGGGTTCATTTGCAGCATGGTTTGTGCAGAACACAATGTGTTTTGTGTGGTGAATTATTGGCTGTTGAAAGCATTAAACCATTAAAAGTCACATTCAGAAAGCATTTTCACTATGAAATGTTGATATTTGGCATATAAACAATAAGAACTTTTTTGTACGATAAACAATTTTGGGTCGCCACTTCATGTGCAATGTAAAACCAGGGTCCTGTAGCAAAACAATATATTAAAAAAATCAAGTGCATGCATAAAAACAATAATAAACATAACAATAAAAAATTTCAGCATTAGAATTAATATTATTATTGCAAAGCTACTGATTTCACAGTATTAGAAGTCTTCGTGTCAGTAGTTCTCGCTCGTGGGCATTGTTAATTGATTTGTGGCCCACATAGCAGCGCGGTGCTCGTTTTCCAGGCAGGAGGTATTTATGGAGATGTGCTTGTGCTGTCAGCTCTCATAGCCTGTAATATTATTACTCTGATCATCTGATAACTGCTCGCAGCACAATCACCAGTGGGCCGGCAGAGCAGCGCATGCCAGTAACATGTTTGTGCACTTTGATTATCAGTATGTTTCACTTTAATATGAAGGACAAGAGTATGATTAATAAACTGAGCTATACTGCAGTGATGAAACAATAATAAACCACCTGATGCATGAATTAGTCAATCAAAGGAAAGGATGTTTCTTTTTACTTCCAAACGAGAATAGAATCTTTCCCTAATTTTCAAAATCATGCATTCTGAAAGAGTTACACATTTAGAACTAACACCGTGTCCTAACCAGACACGATGTGATAAGATTCCAGCGACAAACAATTTGTCTGTCCGCACCAAACGCAACACGACGCGCCAATCAGAAGAGTGCATGGGCAGGCTCTCTCGATAAACTCCCAGCGCAACGAAATGGATAAGTACATAATCAAATTCATGAATATTACTGAAGTTACTGAAACAATCTTTGTCATAGAATACACTTGTCTGTTCACAATGAGTTGACAGTTTAAACGTTCTTGTTTCCTTTTATTTATTTTGAAGATCTGAGGTGAATTGTCCATTGTTGCTTTCAGTACGACTATAAAAGACACACACAATGATATTCAAACTCACGATTTTAACATTAAATAAAGCACATAAACAGTACCTGAGATTATTATTGTCATACTTTGTGTTGTTCCAGCTGCGACGTCGGCAAAAAAATAGAAACCGTTTCTAAAATAGAATCATCGCGTGTCGTCGTCGTGGCTAATTAGGACAAAAACTAACATAGAAAAGATACTTTTTATCACATGTTGCGCCAATATTTTTTAATTTTTTAATGCTTTTGAAAGCTTATGCTCACCAAGGCTGCATTTATTTGATCTAAAATACTTAAAATTGTGAAATAATATTGCAAATTGAAATAACCGTTTTCTATTTTAATATATTTAAAATATAATTTATTAATGTAATGGCAAAGCTGAATTTTCAGCATCCATTACTCTATTTCTTATTATTATCAATCTACTTTTTTTTTTTTTTTTTTTTTTTTGGGGAAACCATGATACATTTTATTTTCATTCATTCAATAAAAAGTTCAAAAGAACATTACAAATTAATTTGTAATATATTTTTTGTAACAATGCAAACTTTTCACTTTTGATCAATTTAATGCATTCTTGCTAAATAAAAGTATTAATTTCTTTATTTTATTATCAATATTATTATTATTTTTAAATCTTACTGACCAAAAACTTGTGAATGGTACTGTATAAGTTACACAAAATGATATTTAAGGGTCAAAGGTCATCACAAATGGTGGTTTGAATACAATATCACAGCCTGAATGGTTAAAAATAGCTTTTCACTATAATGGACACCTGTATCAAAAACTACATTTATATTTTATCATGAAATAACATGAACCTAATTTCATTTAAATTGTAATCTTGTTAAGAATAAAATGGCGTAAATTAATATGTTGGCCACATAACATCAACATCAATTGTTGAATAATGATTTTTTGGTCCCACTTTATATTAGCCTGGCCTTAACTACTATGTACTTACATTTAAATTAATAATTTGATACAATGCACTTATTGTGTGCATACATGTTTTACATTGTACTTATATTTTAAAAAACCTGCATGTAATTACATCTGTAATTAATTTCTGTAATTACATTTATAATTACACTGTTGATCCTTTACTTGCACCTTAAACCTAACTATACCACTAAACCTGTTCCCAACTTTACCTGTATCCACCTCAATAGCAGCAAAAGTGTTTTGCTATACAATATGAACACAATAAGTACATTGTACTTATTTTTTTGATGCAAGTACATGGTAGTTAAGGCCACCTAATATAAAGTGGGACCTGATTTTTTAATAATGAAGCTCTAGATTGTTTTTCCTGTCCCATGAATGTTTCTGACACGGCCTCACCTCAATTAGACGGTTATCTCAACAGCTCATGTGTGGTATTGAGACATTTCCGCATAAAATTTGTATTTTTATTCTCACTCGATGAACTTTAAGCAGAAATTCAAGAAGCAAGTCTCAAAAGCCAAGAGGGCCTATTAAGAGATAATTACTAATTATGCTAATTTGTAAAGTTGTGCTATTTCTTTCTTTCGGTCATTTTATCGACAGTCCCTCTGGAGGAAGCCGAAACCGTTCAGTGTTAATATCTTTTTTTTCTTTCCCCTCCCCAGCCAAACGCACTGTGGAGGACGCCGTGTCCTAAACCACAGAATATTTCACGCTTAATCAGGGAAGTGTCTGTGAATTGAGACGCTGCCGTCACACAGGTCTCTGGTTGCCGCTGGTGACGACCTTCATTAACTTCATAAATGCTAGCGGTGTTATACCAGCGTTCACCAAAAAATTTCTTATCGCCAGCGCACACAAAGAGGAGAATGTAATGAAGTAGACTCGGGACAAAAATTTTGTTTACATCTGATTACGGCTAAATGTGTTCGGTGCAACCGATTCGGGATGTCTGGATTATGCCCAAGCTAAATCTTCATCCTCAATCAAATCATATCGGCCAGGAAGAGAATATTTTTTTCTGTATATATAATATAATATAAAAATAAAAATAAAGGCTTAAATAGGCTAAAACAGTGTAACTATGTTGTCATTAATTAAATAACACTTTATTTTAGTGTCCTTGTTACACGTTACATGTAGTTACTGTAGTCATAACGTAGTAAGTACATGTAGTTAATTATTATTACCCAGTACTTAATGTGTAATTACACTGTAACAAGGACACCTTAAAATAAAGTGTAACCACACCTCGCATTGCCTTGAATTAGTGAACAAGTTACAGAATCAGATGTTCAGTTGCATCTGTGTGCCCAAAATTCAGACAGATCAAGCCCAAAATTCATACGGAACACGTAAACAATGAGCAATGCCAACAAAAAGACAGAGTGACAGTGAGAAAGGCTACATAACTACTTTCTGAACTGGCCTACAGGGAATATGTGTCACAATGGAGAGCGGTTTGACTCTCCGCTGGCCGCGTTACTGCCCTCTGACCGTATCGCCACAACCGCTCGACCTTCTGCAGCTCAAGATGCGAGTGGCAATTACTGCACCAATTTGACACCATGTCTGTCAACATTCACACACATCAGGACACACTGTTAGAAATACAGTATTACACAGTAAAAGCAGATACATTCACAGACATGTTGCATTACAAACTGTAGCATTTTATGCATTCCAGTAAACTAAACAAAACACACGATTTTAGCTTTCATTTAAGTACGCTACCTTTGAGAGAGAGAGGAAAAAAAAGTGTGAACTGTACTTATTATGGAAATATTTCTTTAAAAGAATATACTGTGCAAATAAGTGTGAACTGTAATGTTTTCAGGCACTCAATAGTATGTTAATTGCAATTAAATGAAATCATATTATACTATAAATTTATAATAAATGCAATTAGCTAAACTCTAGAGTGCTTTTTTTACCTGCTTAAGAAGGACTAAAGTTCATCTTCATATGTAATTTCATAACTACTTCTATTGTCTACAACATATGGTTCAATTCTACTGCTGAATGTACTGACAAGCATTTATGGTAAACTAAAATATATCATGGGTGGCATTTACACCAAATATACTATGTAATTTATACTGAAACTTGTATTTCATCTAGGGCTGTTAAACGATTCATCGCATCCAGAATAAAAGTTTATGTTCATATAATATATGTGTGTACTGTGCATATTTATTTGTATTTATAAACACAAACATATACATGTATATATTTAAGAAAAATATAAAATATAAAAATCATTAAATATTTTTATATAATTTAAATTATATACACACACACACACGTATGTGTATATGTTTATAAATATAAAATAAATATGCATAGTACACATACATATATTATGTAAACACAAACTTTTATTTTTGGATGTGATTAATCGTGATTAATCATTAAACAGCCCTAATTTCATTTAAATATATTTGTAATTCCACCTTTTCAATGATAAAGTTGCAAGTGAGTACATTTAAAATATAATAACTTGTCAGATAACACACTACAGTTAAAATTATAATCAAGTACTTTAGTATGTGCTTTAAAATGTTAGTCAAAATAAGTGTATAAAGCACAACAAAAGATTATTAAAACATAATTAAAAATGTACTTTAAAACATTTGACATTATTACAAAAGTGCACTTTTTAAAGATGTAAAAGGTGTAAAGGAACAGGCATGAAAGTGTACTTTCTTAATCACCAAAGTGGCCATTTATTTCATTAACATTATATCTCCAAGTACAGTTTAAGTACACTACTAGTGCACATTCAATACAATTAAGCGCACTTCATTTTCACAAGGGCATCCTTCACAGAAAGCACACTACCCTTTGTAAAGGTAAGTGGGGTTTCACTACACTCGTTTTGGAAGAGATTCAGGAGTTAAGTAACTGGGCCGTGGTTAATTCACACCAGAGCTAACTAATAAAATGAACCCCTCCGCTACGAGCCACAGTGGGGCAGTCGCACATTTCAGCAATGACTAACCTTTAACAAGTTCAGAGCTAAAAGTAGTTCTACTACACCAAGGCACTGGCTTCTCTAATAATGTATTATTTAAAACCTCACATATGCTGTGGTTTGCGTACGTCGTGTTTGCTGATAACTTTGAGGTAAGCAGGTCAACAACTAAGCAATTCCTCAACACACACTTTCTCGTTCAAAAGGATTCAAGTACCGAGTACGTAAGGTTAAAAATAAAGTACATACTTGATGGCAACTGCCCCAGTTTGAAGGATTAATCTCTATTGTTTGCATGTGTGTTACCTCGGTAACCTCTGCTAACATTACCGCTACGCTACAATGGCACGCAAACAAAACGACATCAGGAGCTAAATCTTCTTACGTGCGTTTGAATACACATTGGTTTTAATGCACTGGACATTCTGTAATAATCTGAAGCATTTGCTGAGGATTAGACTATGTCGATATAATCCAGGAACGTCGCCCTTTTGCCAGGAAGACAATAAAATGAATTGTTTCGGCTTTCAGAAAAATTGGTGTTTATTAGAACGAGAAACTGTATTATGTTTTCATCTCCATTATGAGAGATTAGATGAGAGAAGTTAAAACAATCTGCTGACGTTATCTGGTTTTATGTGATTAATTGTGTCTAAATTCCCCAGAGTAAAGTGTATTGTCCCAGTGGAAATGAAAATCTTTCATTATAATGATAATGATGATGAAAAAGATAAACACACAAAAAAGAAATGGTGATTGGTCTGAAAAATCAACCTGTTAAACCTTCCGCCGTTGACCAGGATGCACACTTTCTAGCATGTTGCCTAGTTTTCCTTCTGTCCAGCACCATCACTTCCCATTAGCTCAGCTGATAAATTAGCCATTCAAACACACATAAGTGCACGCACACACTCTTACGCTCTCCTCTAATGTTTATATGCAATGCTTAATGTTGTGTGACCAATTCTGCCATTTCCATTATGTAAATATATTTGCCTCGGTGTTACACTACAACTATTGTCTACGTTCCCACAATTGCTTGGGCTATTAATACTCTGGGTTACAGGTCAGGCCGCAGTTGTCGACAGACATCAGTGTGTGTATTGCACAATGCTAATGCTACTTCATGGAATGATTGAACACTGCAGGCCACAAGAATAATTCCATCACAACGTCCTCGAAAGCAAAACCAGGAACAATTCCTGCATTGCATACTACCTAATAACTTTCAATATTTCAATTTAGAAATAATAATGATTTATTTACAACTCTTGTTCTCGCCTACTATAAAAAAATATTTTCATGATTTGTTATCACAACATTTTTTCTTTTGTCAAATCAACTTCAATAATTACTATGGTTCAGATAACATAATATTTTGAGTTTCTGTTTATTAAACCAATCGCCTTCATTGTATTAACTCAAATTTTTAAATCCAATGAACTCAAAATTAAGGCAACCAGGTAACTTACTTTTTTAAGTTAGACCAACAATTCTCTTTTACAGTGTGGGTTTTTGCAAATTTCAAGATGCAACGCAGATGTTAATAAACTCAAGGTAAATCCATGTCCATTTGCCAGTTAAAGGCACTGACCGCGAGCAACGTGACTGATCAATACCGCGCTATCAGCCCATCCAGCCCACGGCCCCGTGAGTCTCTCGGGTCACACGATAACCGGTGATGGGGTGAAACGCACCATGCAAACCTGTCACAGCAAAGGCAGAGGGGTTTTTGAACCTGACCATCACACACACACACGCACCTTCGTTACTAGCCACCAAAGTAACATGAGAAGCAAGTGTGCCCGCCGTCATTCAGTCACATTACACTGCTGGTCTCATTACATTCTGATGAAATTTCAGAGTTGATCATTGAAATAGAGCTAGTGCAACTAATTTCCCTAAAAATGCCTGCTTGTATGAAAAACAGAAAATTTCTCTAAAATCTAGCATTATTATTATTATATTTATTAACTCTAAAAAGAGCCATGTAATAGACTTGAGTATGTCCATGCTTAATAGATTTATGGCATACAAATCATTTTGCTAGACTAAATTAATTACTTTTGTATATTCTAGGCTATACTAGAGCTATTAAGAATACACTAAAAAAAGAATATACTAATAATGCCATTACAAAACGCCAATTCTTCAGCAGAACTATTACCTTAAAAAAACTATTTCTATATGATCTGACCGTTTAAATAACTTTAGTTGGTGTAAACTAATCAGGTGGATTTGGTCATTTTAAATAACTTTTTTTTTTTTTACTTTAATAAAACCAGGTAATTTAATTTAGATTAAAGCCTTTTTTAACTGAAAATGTGCAGGAGTTATTTCTGTTCAATCTGACCTTTGAAAACGACTTTCATTTAGTCGTGTAACCTCATGTAGGCAAGTTGAGTCAGGCATGTTAATAATAAATGTAGATGCTACTACATAAAGTGTATTTTGTTTTTGCTACCTGACAAATTGTGTATCTGTAACTGTACATAAACTCTATATAAAGCTTGGTAGCTGGAAGTTTGTCACATTTTTCTTTTTATTTACTCATACTTTGTACGAGATTTCGTACATATTGTGTAGCTATAATTTTACACACTGTAAACAATTCGAACCCATCTGAAAATTCAGTTTCAGCTTAATTGCTGCCTAAAATTGAAAGTAAAATCAAATCAGTTAGTGTTACCAAATGTATAACCTACACTTTTTAACCAACTAATGATAACGAAAGTAGAGTTTAAACTCTTGATTGTTGAGAAATTGATTATGGGTGGAAATAATAATTCTCTTACATCCATAAAGGCTTTTATTTTTTTTATTTTTTTTACAGTTAGTTTACATATAATTGGTTTAATCTGAAGAATGTTTTGTCAGATAACCTAATTAATTCACTTTATGTGGTAACATCTACATTTATGATTTAATATGACAGAAGGTTATTAGATTGCAGCACCAAAAATCATTTTAAATGGTCAGATTGAGTAGAAATAACTCCTTAAAGGTAACAGTGCCTCGTCATAGTTATAGTTTCTATATACATTCTCAAAAACTACAAAAATTCTATTAATGCGCAGCAATTGTCACAAGAGACTGAAAAGGTCAAATAACATTACAATCGCAGCATGTAAATGAGGTCAAATCTTATAGTTGAGGTTACGACAAGGGCAGATATGAGGACTGTAAATACTGGATGCACAGACCGAAAAATAAACGGTGAGAGCGAGTCTTTCCTCTCGCGAGCGTGATCAGTGTGCATCTGAACCGAGCTGTCATATGTTTACACAAACTTGACAGAGGAACGATGCTGATGCGACCGCGCGCATCAGACACAAACACATGTACAGACATCCAGACTGCGCAGTTACGCTCGGTACTTAATGCTGCATATTCCAACCAGTGTGCGCGCGACCTCTCCGTTGTTTCGGCTTCAGTGGGGGGAAAGCGTTTATTAAGAAAACGAATAATGACTGGAATAAACTTTACCTTTTCGCTTGGACCTTCTCCTCCTCCTCCTCTTGAACTTGCATTTGACTTGGCTGCTGGGGACCGATGCCATGGTGCTCAGATTTTGGAGAACTTGTTCTGCTTTATGTTTCTGAAGTTGCTCTGCTGCAGTTGCGCACGCGGAACGCTCCGGGAATATCAGCTTCGCCCTATTCCGTCTCACACTCTTCTAATAAGCTCTTGATAACCAGCTAAAAGTGCCGCTCGTCTGTCTGACTGTGTTTTGAGCTCGGCGGACCGCCGCGTCCTCCTCCCGCGTGAGAGCGCGCGTCTGGAGCTCCTGCGCCTCTGCGCTTTTTGGCACCAGCCACTTTGAATCCAATCATGCAAGACGCGTGTCTATTTGCTGCCGCAGATTCTAATTAGAGCCAATCATGAGAGTCCTTGCGCTCTGACATCACGACCGATGACACACCCCCATCCCATGCAGGCGTGCGAACTCAGCCTTCATTTCTGAATGAATGATGACTTGAAGCGCGCGGATGAAAGGGCAGACAGGAAGGATGAGATATGGCTGGGACAGCAAAAGTTGCAGAAATACACTATGTAGTGTGGCTTTGAAAGTTCAAGAGCATTAGTAAAAAAAAAAAATGGTTCTGTTTTCTTTTTTATTATTAAAATGTGCTAATTACAAATTATATTATTAGCATACAAATTTGAGATATTTTCCATTTTACATTAAATAACTTGAGCTGCAAGGACTCCATAAGTTTGTGATGATTCTTCCAAATTCATGATGACTAATAATGTGATAGTAATTCATGTGGTTACTGTTAATGTTATAATGTATGTGATAGTGTTAATATTTTTTCGTGAAAGTTTCTATAAAGTGGCACAGAAAGTCTGTAAAGGTTAAAAACCCTAGTGTTAAAGGAGTGTTATGAATGTGGAAGGGTTTGCAAAATTGGCTGCTTCCCTCCACAGGGATTTGAGCGTAAGAAACTCCAATTCAAACAACATTTGTGACAATTTTGGCTCAGTTTTTAAATAAATAAATTAAAATGGAAGTCATGGCATTCAGACTGAAAAGGATATATATATATATATATATATATATATATATAAACTACTGTACAGAAAGTGTGAAATTTTGAGTTTATTATATAATTCCAGGCGAGGAAACAATATATATATATATATATATATATATATATATAAGGGTTAAAAACTACTGTACAGAAAGTGTGTAATTTGAGTTTGTTATTTAAAGTGGATGAAATTCCTGTGGGAGGAGTTTACTAATTGTAAACAGTACTTTGCAGAGATGGCAGAAATACACACATCCTTCAATCAAGTAGAAGTACAGATACTCATGTATAAAAAGACTCTGGTAAAAATTGACACTTTTTTTTACTCAAGTTAAAGTAAAGAAGTATGGGCTCTGACATGTACTTAAAGGGTTAGTTCACCCAAAAATGAAAATTCTGTCATTAATTACTAACCCTCATGTCGTTCCACAACTGTAAGACCTTCATTCATCTTCAGAATACAAATTAAGATATTTTTGATAAAATCCGATGGCTCAGTGAGGCCTGCATTGACATCAAGATAAGCTCATGAAGCTTCGAAGCTTTATGAATCTTTTGTTTCAAATCAGTGGTTCGGAGCGTGTATCAAACTGCCAAAGTCACGTGATTTCAGTAAACAAGGCTGCATTACATCATAAGTGTTTCGAAATTTCAATAGTTCACCACTCGGGGGCGTGACTTTGACAGTTTGATACGTGCTCCGAACCACTGATTCGAAACAAAAGACTTGTAAAGATTCAAAGCTTCATGGTTTTTGAGGAAAACACTCCATTTTTGTCCATATAATGGACTTCACTGGGGTTCAACGGGTTGAAGGTTTAAATTGCAGTTTCAGTGCAGCTTCAAAGAACTCCACACGATCCCAGACGAGGAATAAGAGTCTTATCTAGCGAAATTATCGGTCATTTTCTAAAAAAAAACTAAAAATGTGTATACTTTTTAACCACAAATGCTTATCTTGCACTGCTCTGCGTTCCACACACATTTTTTTTTTCCACACACGATGTAATCACGTTACAAAGGTCATGCGTGATGTAGGCGGAAGTACCGATCCAGGTGTACAAAGAGAACATGCAAAAATTAAGCCAAATGCAAAAACAGGTAAAACAATGATATCGGATGATTTTAAAGTTAGAGGAGAAAATCCACCTACGTCACACATGACCTTTCAGCGTAATGCGTGGTGCATCACAGAGCAGTGCATGACGAGCATTTGTGGTTAAAGTATATAATTTTTTTTTTTTTTTTTTTAAATGACCGATCGTTTCGCTAAACAAGACCCTTATTCCTCGCCTGGAATCATGTAGAGCTCTTTGAAGCTGCACTGAAACTGCAATTTGGACCCTTCAATCTGTTGAACCCCAGTGAAGTCAACTATATGGAGAAAAATCCTGGAATATTTTCCTCAAAAACCTTAATTTCTTTTCGACTGAAGAAAGAAAGACATGAACATCTTGGCTGACATGGGGGTGAGTAAATTATCAGGAAATTTTCATTCAGAAGTGAACTAACATCGTGCTAAATTACTGCCGTTCTCGACAATGCACCTTTGTAAAAATCGGGATTTAGCACTTACTCGAATAAAGAAAAAATATAGACACAGGTAGTTTATTGATATCGATTTAAGACTCAAACTTTCTTCGATACAAAACGTACCTTCTTGTGTGAGTTATTGTATTTAATGTTGATAACGAGCAAGAATGCAGTTGTTCCCAAATATCCACATGACTGCAAACGTGACATTATACAACAGATCAAAAAAACAAAACGTACATTTTAGACACAGTACTGTCAGTATTTACTCTATTTTGCAACGAAAACCACACCAGAACTACAACACACAAATGCGGCTGTGGCTTTGAATGAATCGTGAGAGTCAATGATTCGATGATTCATTCACAGCCACTTGCTTCATTACTGAATGAATGACTCGATGACTCACTCATAAAAACAGTGACTTGCTGCCACCTACAGGCGGTTTTAGTTTATTATTTAAAAGTATCACTTCGTTTTACCATCATTGCATATTTCTCTATTGAACATTTTTTATTTAAAACATTATTTATTTTATAAAGTTATTCATAAAGGTAAAAATACACACTGGAACATCAATTAAATACGCAGAAGGATGGTAATCCCTTCAGGGGGTACTCCACTCTAAAAAGTTTGAGAACAACTGGGCTAATGGGCTGCTACTGCTAATGGTTGCTAGCAGATTAATGCTTAACTAAGTAAACAAAGACAAAACTGCAATAGCCAATTTACAGATGAAACAGACCTGCACTTACTAATAAATGGTAATTTTCAGCATATTTTGGGTTCATTTTAAGTGAGCAATAGAGTAATTTTTAAACAATAGTTGAGTTAAATAAAACTATCCAGCAGGTTGGGCAAACATTTAACCCAAGCGCTGGGTAAAAACGACCCATTTGCTGGGTTTGTCCATTTTCAACCCAACTTGGGTTGTTTTTAACCCAGCATTTTTTAGAGTGTACTTTGACATTTATGACAAAAAACTTGTGAAAGTCTTTCAAAAATGTTGCGTCAGAATGTTGACATCCTTATGCGTGACCTGCGTCTGAAGCATGTGTGAAATCACTCCAATCTTATTGGCCAACAACAGACCTGTGACAGATGATGGCACATCCGGAAGGATACCTGGACTAAACATCCTCAGCTTCTAAATGGCTGAAGTAAGTCACTCTCAGGCATGCAGGAAGTATGGGAGAGCGACGCAATCGTGACCGAGATGTTTTCCTGTGCTAATAGTGTTACATTTTTAGTGACCCTGTAAGCATGGGTCAGGTGGGTTCAAGTCTGACAGAGTGGCAAACCTAACTGCAAAATGTTTAAAATGATTAAAATGTTCAAAGACTAAGAATGGAAATACTGACTTCTATCTAATGCCTTTGAAATGTCTTTATTTGATGGCTTTTCTTAATAAATATTGATATATGTGATTTAAAGCAAAATTTGATTTGATTTTTCAGAATATCATGCAATTAATTTTATTAAAAATGTTAATCAATTGATCACATTAAAAGAAATATGATCTCACTCAAAAATTAGGTATCATTATGAGGAAGGTGTGAGATGGTTCATCCATGTTCACATCGATATGAGGAGCAAAAGAAATCTTCAGAAGAATAACTAAGATAAGATGATCTCTGAACCAACCTTACTCTTCCCTCTAAAGCAAATACCTCCTCCAATCTGCTGATCGACAGATTTCTAAACTGAAATAATCGTAGACATACATGCATTGATGTTGACATTTTGCTAACAAAACAAAAGGCAATTTTTTTCCCTTCCTGTCAAATGTCATTAGACTTCGTCTAAAATACCAGCAGTGCGACTACTTGGTGACATTTACTGCAGGAAAAAAAAATAAAAAATTAGAGTGAATGGAAGTACATTTGAAAACACGGCATATTTGCTGACAGAAAAGTCACTTTGAGATTCTTTTGTGCGCTTGGAACATTTCCATGAGGGCTATAGGGAAAAGGTGTGTGGATGGATGGGTACGTGTGTGTGTGTGTGTGTGTGTGTGTGTGTGTGTGGATGGATGGGTAAGGGTGTTGGGTGGTCTGAGGGGACACTGGTTGCCTGGAGGACACCCACAAATATCCATGTAAATTGCAGTTTAAGAGAAATCAATGATGGTGACAAGTTGCCAATGACACTATCTGGGGACATAATGAACGTTTGGCGAGGCAAACTGCTTCCTGATAACCCCATAGGGTGTGTGTGTGTGTGTAAGAAAGAACATCAGCACAGCTCTTCTATTCACAAAGACTTCCTTTTATGCACAGGTAAACAAGAGACAAGAGTTGAGACCAACACACCCTAAAAAGGGACGAGACAGATCCTCTAATTTCAGGTCAGGTATGAGAGGATGTTCATGTCACTACACTGGTCAACTTACCCAACAGGAAGTAATTGGTTTTTTAAAGCTTCTGCATCCAAAAAATACAATAAACATAATTTAATTTTGATGCTATGTTGTCCAATTTAAAATAAGTGGCAGTGACGTATGACTTAAGAGACAGTAATACCTCCAGAGTGCTCACTTCAGCTGTTCTGTGCTCATTTTCAAATGGCATCACTCCCACGATGCACTGGGACACCTCATTGTACGACTGCACTTAATTTAATTTAATTTCATACTGCTTATGGCCACTTCAGGAAAGGAACCGCACACTAAGTGTTGTTCCAAAAAGAGAGGCAGTTTAACAGAAACAGATCAAATGCAGATGTTACTGGGAAAGACAATTACCCATCAATTGCAGTGAAATTCATCTTTCAGCTGCACACCCTCATAAACCATTGTCTTGATTAATATAATCAAATACTATCCTCCTACATTCATTACAGTATTTTGTTGATGTTGTTCATAATGTCTAGATAAATAGCTATTTTTTTTATAATATATATTTCATTTTTATTCACTACTCAACACCTGTTTTATGCTATTTTATTGTTGTTATTGTAATATGTTTCTGTTTCTTAACAAAACATGTATAATGCTTTGGCAATATTGTATGTAAATACAATCATGCCAGTAAAGTGCTTGGAAAACTGAATTGAGAGATAGAGACAGAGAGAGAGAGAGAGAGAGAGAGAGAGAGAGAGAGAGAGAGAGAGAAATATTATTATTATTACTCAGCCAAATGTCCATGTTTCAGGGGTGAATCAAAGAAGAACCACTGTTAGGGATCAGAACACATAAACCTGCAGATTTCAATTAAGTAAAGTAAATAATTAAGAGAAAAGTAAACAGTCTAAATGGCTTTACATTGTTGCTAAGATGCAAAAAATCAATTAATAATAATATAATCTCAGGCGAACATTTTCATCTCCCTCTTATACAGTGCATGGCATAAATGAGTACACCCCCTCTGAAGTCAGCAATTACTCGATTAGAAGACATGTTAGGGTTCTTTAGGGATATAATGTTCCAGCAAGTCTACTTAATCAATTACCAAAGAAGCATGTCAAAATTATTCAGGAAAATAAGATTTCCTTATCAAGGTGATAAAATGTTGTGTAACAAAAATGAGTACACCCTTCTAAAAGTTAATAAAATGAATAAAAAATTTCTGGAGTAAGTTTAAGGCAATGTTTGATCAACAGGTAAGTATGTTGAACCAGATAAGTAATTTCTTGACAATTAAAAGTGTTATATAGCCCACTGAATCATTCTCAGATTTAATGCTGACAACAATGGAAGCACTTGGGAGAGAATTGTCGGGAGACTTATTTCTTAGCACAGTTCTTAGGACAGTGGTACAAGAGGATTACCAAATCATTGTTTTACGTGTGAAAATGTAGCAAAAGTAATACAGAAATTCAGAAACAATGGACTTGTGACAAGGCCCCTGAAATAATCAGGCCTTCATTTTAAGCTTTCATTTGGTGATGAGGGATTTTTTTGCTAGACAAAGAGCAGGAGAAATACCAAGCGAGTGTCTCAGAGCCAGCAAAAGCTATGAAAAGAGTGACTGTTTATCTCACAGAGTAAGATGCAGCCTGCAGAAATTACATGCATGGTTGTTGTTCTCACTGGAACTACCTACTGTAGCCAAAGCACAATAAAGTCAGTTAGCCATTTCCAAATCAATCATTTTGGATCTAACAGCATCCGAAATGTTGTGGTGTTGCTAGAGGAGGAGTACAGTGAGAAGTGCCTGGTTCCCACAGTAAAGTTCAGTGGTAGTAAAGCTCTTATATAAGGATTGCTGAATGAGTGCTGAAGGTGTGAGGGAGTTGTGCTTTATCAATGCTGTCATGAATTCCCACACCACTGTGTAATTTAATACACAAACTTGAAACAGAATATGTTACCCTTTCCTCATTCCCTGCATTGTTGGGCATTTTTTCAACATGACAATGAGGATATGCATTCTCCCAAGGTGAAAAACCTTCTATGGACATGTATTGCACTCAATCTTAACACTCTTGAGCACCTGTGGGGGATTCTGTAGAGATGAGTTGAGCAACACTCCCTATTAAAGATCAGGGCATTTAAGGAGCTCATCATCCAGGAGTTAAACAGGACAGATGTGACAATTTGTCATGAACTTGTACACTCCGTGCCTAGAAGGGTCAGAGCAGTATATTCAAAATTATGGAGGGCATACTAAGTGCTAGAATATTATACATTTGTTGAATTAAATCTAGGGTGTACTCATTTCTGCAATCCTTAATTTAAACAAAATTGGCTAATTTACTTATTTTATGGCTATTAATGACATATATTTATCAGTTTTTATTATGTATATATTTAATACATTTTAGTTTTGCCATCTTTCTATGAATTGTATTAGTGATCATAAAGAAAATACATCTTTTGTATTTGTTCAGAGGGGGTGTACTCATTTATGCTGTGCACTGTATATCAGTTACTGTCAAGCTGCTAGTACAGCCTATTCTAGCTTTTTCTTCACGCTGCAGAAAGCTTTATAGATGTAAACATGTGGTCTGACTTATATTGATTGTAATTTACTGTGCAGACAGGCTGGACTGCTGGGGACAGTTTTCACTTACTGATCACTGTCCAGGGGTTAAACTTTGCTCAATGGCAAGGGCATAACTTCATAAGACAGAACTACAGTATGTGTGCAATTCCTGCTCTTACAGAAACATAAAATTCATCACATTTAATAGCACCAGGGCCCTTAGCACATACAGTGTGAGATAATCTCTCTCCTGGGCATTTGGCAAGTTCATCTAATGCAAATTTTTCACTACGACCCTCAGGTATGTATAATTTAGCAATTTAGCCCAAAGTATACTTTGGCCGTCCATGTTCCACGGTAGTCCACAAACTGTCTGCAAGATGTAATTTTCATCATCATGAAGGTCCATCCAGTCACATTGTCCACGTGTGCGTACAACAGCACATGCGCATGGTGAATGTTGAGACACAACAGTCCACTAGGTGGCAATATACAGTTGTGATGTCCTGTATTGTGCAGTAGTTGAAGAAGAGTGCAGATATCATTCTCCATAATTTTTGTTTAAGGTTGCATTCCAGTTCGTTTTTTTATGCCCTTCCCTTGCTAACTTCCCTCAGTCTCGTTGACTCGGATGTACGTCATTGCTTACTTTCCATGAGTGCCCACTACTGCCAGAATCTTTTCAATGGGCTGAACTGAAACGTCCTAAGCCCTTGATGACTTGGAATCAGCTAGATTTATTATTTAATTTTTTTCCCCTTATGAAATTGTTTAATTCAGCATTCTATGTGTATATGTGTGTTTGGGTGTTTTAAATATATATATATATATATATATATAAAGAAAAACAAAAAAACAACAATATATAAAATTAACGCAATATGCGGTGACGTCACAATCATGTTGCATTGTGAGATATGGAGCTGCCTGAAGTGTACAAGTAGATGTACAAGTGTACAAGTAGATTTGATTTCGAGAGATCAAGGGTCTGTCCATATAAACTTCCCTCGTCCACTTCACGAAGTGGAACACACTTCAAAATGGTGGCAGGGATTCTACCGAGGGGAAGTGCTTAGGGAAGTTCATGAGTGCATGTCTAAAAGTGGAGTGGAACGCAGCCTAGATTCTTCTACTAAACTTTGCATTCAGTGGCAGATCCGCTACTTTTCTTCTTCTATCCTTCCAAAATAATCTCCTGTAAATGGCATGACTCAGTGCTGCCCTCTGATGTCTTGGAGAGTATAGAAAAGCAATTGTACTGGGCATGTGTCAAACTCATCCATCCGCACTGATTCAAGGTTGAGTATACTTTAAATGCTGTGCGGATACGACTGTGTGCGAGACGGAGAGGAACGTGGAAAATGAAGTACACCTGGGCCTTTAGGGACCTTGGGCCCCTGGGTTGCAAAGATAGGATTTTTTTTTTGGCCGATACCAATACCGATTTTAACTATTGGCCGATACCGATATGATATTTGTCACTTGCTCTTTTATTTGAACATTTGTCATTAAAATAGATTAGTGTTTTGATCATGTTTTAAATTAGCAAAGTTCAAAAACACTTGGTATGGTATCTAGTTTATTGCTGTATCATCAAATAATTACTATTGAACATGGATTGGATCCATTTAACATTCAACAGTCCAACAAAAATACATAAATACAACAGAACAAAGATGCATATGAAATAAGTGCTTTTCAGGTAGATCTAACAGTAGTTTTCAGGTGAAGAAATCAAGCAATCAAATGTAAAATATATTCTTTTATTGTATGAATTAAATATACATTAATATAAAAAGCCTGTTTCTGCCACTGAATAAAAAATAAAAAAGGTAACTGCGACTTTTTATCTAACAATTCTGACTCTTTTTTTCTCGCAATTGCCAGTTTATATCTTGCAATTCTGACCTTTTCCTCAGTATTGCGAGTTTATGTCTCACAAGTGTGACTTTATAACACGCAATTGCGAATTCCAAGAATTGTGAGATAAAAAGTCACAATTATCTTTTAAATTGTTTTATTCCATGACAGAAACAAGCTTCCATACATTAATCTTTATTAAAATTACAAACGTTATTTAGTCAAGAGTAGTGAGCGATTTTTTTGTCTTTTGTTGTTTGATTAACATTAAAACACAGTTTATAATACTTAAAGCTAATCATTAAAAGGTATTCTGTTCAAACCAATGTAACCATACTCATTTCTGTTTTCTCCTTTAAAAGACTGTCTTGAACATGGGGGATAGTCCCTCATCATTTTAACACTGCTCTTTCTCAACATTCAATTTTTTATCTTTTCCCTCTTCATTTTCATCTTCCTTTCTTGTCATTGCCACTCTTGGGAACTTGCATCACTACTTCACCTGATCCTGTGAAAAACAGGAAAGAGAAAAATCAAAACAATATGTTTTGCGTGCCCTGCTCAGTGTGAGGAAAGCACCATGTTACGCTACTTGAAAAGCCTAATTTGTTCAAGGAAATTTGATGTGATCTAATCAAAATGAAACACTTCAGCAGTGGTGGCATTGTGAATCATAAGATACATCGTATGTTATGAGAGATGCCCATTTTTATTAGGCTGCTAATGTGCGGTGGTGTTTTATATAGCCGGTAATCAAATTTAGTGCGACTCCTTGTGATTGTGCAGTGAATTCAACGTCTTGTCTCTTATGACAGATGCGTTATGTCTAATGATATGATCATTTCCATTTTGTCAGAGTGCCTGGTGGTCTATTTATTTAACACTCTCCCCGGGGGAATGTTAGTCATTCGTTAGATTCTATATACTCGCAGCGTAACAGAAGAAGACAGAGAGAGCGAGAGAGGAGAACGTGGGAGATGAGGACCGTTGGCTGCCACCAGCTTTCTCATAAACATAAAGTATTATAGCATCATAAATGACAGTGAAATTTCAGCCATTATCAGTAGCAGTTTAATTAAAATTTCATTCAGAAAGGAAAAATCTGTCATCATTTACTCACCCTCATGTTATCCCAAAGCTGTTCTTCTGTCACGAAAGGAGATATTTGTAGAATTTTCAAGCTGCTCTTTTCCAAACAAACATGGGACTTCAACATCATGCCGAGTTTGATGTCATTGATTCAAAACTCTTTTGGTTCTCAAGAAAACTTGTGCAAAACTCTGCCACAATGTTAGTTCATTGTGGGTGGATGTTAGAATAGCCATGTATATATGCATAAATGCATACAGCATTGGTATGTTGTTGCTAATGTAGTCAGATTTGAGTTTTAGCATGCTGTTATACTGATTTAGAGTATTTTGGGTGGTTGCAAGGTGCTTTCTTGCTCCCCAACTCCAAAATCTTTATAAGCCTAGACATAGAATATAGCTTCTCCTGTGTGCATCCTCTTGTCTTCATCATTTGCTTTCGTCACTTCCATTTTTCATCTCAGGAACTGGTATGCTAAGCGAAACAGCCAATCAGGTATGCGAAAGCATCATTAGCAAATTATGGATGCAAGTTCCGTCGTTATCAGCATAGTTCAACGAGTCACTAGCTATGTTTCCATCCACCTATTTTTATGCGCATTTTGTAATATCGCATAAAAAACTCTTGATAAAAACGCCAAGATGCGCATAAATTCTAAAAATGTGCATAAAAAACGTATGCGCTCAAATGAGTCGGACACATTTTTTTTTGTGTGATACGAAAACATGCGCATAAACTGTGATGGAAACACTTTTGCCGAATAAATTCCTTGATGTGCATCAGAAAACACGTGACTTTTCAACTGGACCAATAATCAAAAAGAGCTTTGAGCTTTGTTACTTCTGTTAAGAAACAAAGTCTCAGTTTTCAAATTTAGTCCATTTTATCATGAAATTCAAACAATAAATGGTGTTTTGACGCTCCTACATGGGGCGTGACAGATCACGGTAGCGCCTCAGTTCAACCAGCAAAATCAGTCTCAGTCTTTTCTTCCACTTTAATACAAGTTATATCTCATGTTGAAAGATACAGTACAACTTACCGGAATGTATCATGTCTCATGTAATAACTTAATCTGTGTTTCAACCGCTGAAAGATGTCAATAAAAGAGCTTGTGAACAATATGTAACATAACGTCACATTTACGTCAGGAATGTTAGCTATTTAAAAAAAAAAAAAAAAAATAGTAGAGAGGAGATTATTTACTGTTAATTTTACGTTTGAATAAATTTGCCATGAAGACAAGTGCTTATGAAAACTACTTTATGTGCAACTGAGTTTTATACAAACATTTCAGTTTTTATTTGAGTGTAATTATATCTGAAAATAAATAGCAGCTGAATATAATACCTTTGTTGTTAATTGTAACCTCTAATATTATAGAGTACCAGATGAGAGGGTTCCCTGTATAGTTTGCAGCTTTTTTTTTGGGAGAGATTTTTTTTTTTTTTTTTCCTTAAGAGAAATCAGACTATCGGTATCGGAATTGGCCTGGTATCATTCTGAATAATCAGCTATCGGTATCGGCAGAGAAATTTAGAATCGGTGCATCTCTAATGGAAACGTAGCTAATGTTTGTAAGATTGTGTTTGGCTGAAAGAAGAAAGTCATATACACCTAGGATAGCTTAAAGGTTAAGTAAAGTATTTTTGGGTGAACTATCCCTCTAACACAAGTCCAGGGAATTTTTGTATTGTATTGATTAATCAGCATTAGTTATGCAAAGGGGTGGAAAATTTCTGGTAAATATCCAGAAACTTTCCAGGATTTTAGGAAACTTTCAGGAAATTTTGGAAAGTTTCTGGAAATTTACCGAAAATTTTCCACCCCTTTGCATCCCTAATCAGCATCCAGGACCAATACTAACATGGGACTTTAACTTGAATCATGCCTAACTTGACGTCAGTGTTGCAAAGCTCTTTTGGTTCTCACATTTCTGGTGGCCAATTGCAAACTTGGAATATATGAAAATGGGAATGAAATTTTAAGCTTTTCAATCAATAATGATTTGAATTTTTTGTTTATTTCTCACACAAACTATCAAATAGTTTCAAATGACATGGAACTTCAGTGTATGGACTATTGGACTAATGGTTCCATTTTGTCATTCAGTTTCATTGTATGGAAAAGAGCAGCATGAACATTCTTCAGAATATCTCATTTTGTGCTCCCCAGAAGAAACTAAGCCATACAGGTTTGGAACAACTTGAGAATGAGTAAGTGACATCATTTTCATTTTTGAGTAAACTATTCCTCAAATCTTTGGCCATTTTTCTACATGGTCTGTACAAAATACTTGGGTTGGTTCTGCTAGTTGCTGTGGACAAAGATTTGGAGCCTGGTTTGGTGTGTGTGTGTGTGTGTGTGTGTGTGTGTGTGTGTGGATATTGACTTTTCGGCTCTCTGGGTGGGATTAGGTTTTATCTTGTGCTGAGGCGCCTCACATGTGGTTTGCGAAGGGTCTGAAGATCTGCCTTCATCTGCCTGCCATAGATGTCTTACCCTACCCCCCACCAAACACACACACACACACACACACACACAAATAAATATACACACAGACACTTCTAAAAATCCTCTTGTCCATAGGCAAAACACACATTCATGCCTGAAGCACAAATTCACCGTCCATCTTCAAATCTAAACAGCACACTCACAGGTCACAGTCTCCGAGCTCAAAGAAACCTGAACACAGAAAGCTTATAAAATACTTCAATCATATAATAATCATATACACAACAATATTTACATTTACTACTGTAGGGTAAATGTGGTTGCTAGCATAGCCATAAATATATGCATACATTAATATAGTGTTGCTACGCGGTTGGTAAATTATTCAGAGATTTTTGCTGTTATGTTGCGTTAGGGTGGATGCTTACTGGCACAAGTCAAAAGATCCAAGTTTCAATGATATTCTGATGTTTATGACTTTGGTTTCTCTTAAAAAAAAAATAAATAAAAAAAAGATGGGATTTTTGTTTATTTTATCATCTGCATCTGCTGGTTAAAATTCGTAAGCCATTTATAGACAGGGAAAATTAAGGAAAATTGAAATATCACATTTTATTCTGTCTGTTCTCAGGCACATAAATTCAGACATATGCACAGTCACAAACACAAAACAATTGACTTCCTGTGGCAGGGGGGTTGTGGAGGCGGAGCATAATCACACTGACAGTGGGGCATTCTGGGAGGACTAAGGTTAATTCAAAATGACTGTTATTATGGAGCTGGCGTCGCCGGGGTTAGGTTGGGGGTTGGGGCCATCACCGAACACAATATGGGCTTAACATTGCAGACTGGAAGAGCCAAAGGTATGTCTGCAAGAAGACAGAGGAATATGATATATTCATCCTGATAGGAACGACCATTCTTACACAAGAACAACACTGAGGTTTGGTGGGGACATTTTAAAGTTTTACAGGATTCACATATGGACCAGGGTGATTATAGTTATCTAAAACTGAAACTAAAACCATAAAAAAAATGTTTTATTTGAAATAAACAGTTACCTGTATTACATGGTATTATTGTGTACATGGTTACAATTTATTTTAACGTATCTTTGTTACACTGTAATTATACATTTAAGTATTGAGTAATATTAAAGGATTAGTTCACTTTCAAATGAAAATTACCCCAAGTTTTACTCGCCCTCAAGCCATTCTACGTGTAGACTTTCTTGTTTCTGACGAAGACAATCGGAGAAATATTAATAAATATCCTGACGCATCCGAGCTTTATAATGGCAGTAACCAAATGAGTATGAGCTGAAGAAAGTGCCTCATCCACATCCATCCATCATAAACATATTCTATATTGCTCCGGAGGGTTAATAAAGGCCTTCTGAAGCGAAGCGTTTGTGTAAAAACGAGGCCAGTTCTGTTTTTTCCTTAATACACGGAAGGCAGTCTGGTGGAAGCTACATATTTTACTTCATAACTTGTTAAATATGGATTATTTTTGCTACACAAACGCATTGCTTCAAAAGGCCTTTATTAACCCTCCGGAGCCGTGTGGAATATGATGGATGGATGTGGATGGAGACACTTTCTTCAGCTCAGACTCGTTTGGTAAAGCTTACTGCCATTATAAAGCTCGGATCCGTCAGGATATTTATTAATATTTCTCCGATTGTCTTCGTCAGAAACAAGAAAGTCATATACACCTAGAATGGCTTGAGGGAGAGTAAAGCTTGGGGTAATTTTCATTTGAAAGTGAACTAATCCTTTAAGTAACTACACGTACTTACTATAGGGTTGCGGTTAGGGTTTGGTTGGGTGTAGGGTTAGTTGCATGTAATTATGCTTAATTTATAGTTATTAATATAGTAACTACATGCAACATATGTAACATACTGTAAAATAAAGTGTTACCAAAATTACTAATTTGTTAACATTAGTTATGCTTTAACTAACATGAACTAACTATGAACAATATCATTTTACAGCGTTTATTGACATTAACCTTTGTTAATGTTAGTTAATAAAAATAGTTCTGTTCGTGTTAGTTCATAGAGCATTAACAAATGTTAACAGATACATCTTTTGATTTAAAAAAAATGATTTAAAAAAATATCTTGCATTCTTAAAAATGTATATTATGTTTTAGTGTTCCATGTAATCACACTGTAACTTTCAAACTCAAAAAAAGACCCAACTGCCTAAAACTGTCTAAAACTTTCTGACTTTAAACGGACAAAAGACAAACGCACAGATTTATATTATACACTTGTATTTTGTATTTTGCTACTAGTCTTTCAAAGTGTTAGAGAGAAAGAGATGGAAATGGTTGTGAAACTAAATTATGAGTTTTTTTTAGTGCAAATTATTAGTGGACTTCAGGGAAAGAATAAAATTATAAATAATTATGGCACGACCCCTTTAAAATGCAACACAGCTGAATATTTTCATGATTAAAATTCACTAACAACAAGCTAGTCTGAATAAACGGCCCTATTTAATTCACTTCGTGGATAGAAACAGACACAGGTGTCCTGAATGTCATCGAACTGTATCAGCTCACTGGCCTTTCATAATGGGCTAATTATGTGCATTTCCGGTCAGTGAAGCTTATCACAGAAATACAGGAAAGTTAAGGTGAAACAAAAAGAATGGGGAAAATAAATTATATCTATGTTTACAAGAAAGCGGAAGGGCTAGACTGAGACTAGGGGACATGAGGCGACTTCATGAGTCGTTAAAGTGTGTAAAATTGCTTTTTCCCTTCCGTTTGTGTCAGGCGTTACTGAAGCACATATCCAGCATGACAGCAGGGCACAGAGAACTGTAAAAGCAAGTCCTGAGGTAATGCCTCGGCTGTGCCAGTTCCAATCACACCAACCCGTGCTGGTGAAGGTGAGCTGTACAACTGCATTTGTGTTCGTCTGTGCCTTTCTAGTGCTTTCTGTCAGGCACAGTGTAAATGTTTCTGATAGAAATTACGGGCTGTCAGAGCTGATGTGGCACAGTGGGTAATACACACGTAAGAGCTGCATGCTCACAAAGTTACAGGTTTGAATCTCTCTTGCGTCAAGGAACACGCTACCAAAAATAACACAACAGGAGATGTTTAACAGAATGTTCAAGCTGCTGTTTTCCCAAACCAATAACTATTTTACAAGGTGGTGATTTTGTATAAATTCGCATGATATTAATTCACTGTAAACCCTAACGCTCAAAATACCTAATTGCTTTGAGTAAGACAAACTTAAATTAAACAAATTAGTTCAGTTAAATGAACTGTTATGAGTATTTAGAACTTTCTTTTTCTTTTGAGTTCACAGCACTGACATATTTCAAGTAAACTGAACTGTTTCATTGTTTTGAGTTTTATGAACTAATTTCTTTTAATTTAGATGAACTTAAGGTTAACTGAAACTGGGCTGGGCATTCAAGTTTGCTGTATCTTGTAACCAAATGAATATTAAGTTATAAAAACAATTAATAATTGAATAATTGTTTACTATAATGAATAATTATATAGTAAATAAAAGTAAGGCACATCAATAAATGTAATATTGGGCTGGCTCTGTGCATCCTCTGTACTTCTAAATTGCGCTGAATTTAAATGGTTGTAATTCGTGAATGCTTTGGAATACAGATCACTTTTTAAATAAGACATTCAGCAGGTTATTGCTAAAGTGAAAGCATTTCAAAAAATGAAAGTGTAAAAAATTGAATAAATTTAAGTTTACTGGAAACCAAATGTACTGTACTAAACATTTACTTTATATGAAATATATATTTTACAAAATAATATGGACTCTAAAAATGGTATTAAAAAAGCCATGTGTCTAAACAAGTTGTATTCCAAATTTGAAGTTGATATCACAAAAATTGAGGTTCCAGTGAGATTCTGATTAGGCGCTATACCAAAAAAACAAAAAAAACAAACAAAAAAAAAAAAGCCACCAGATGAAACCCACATTCCATTGATATTTTTTTATGCTTTCTCCTGTCACAAATTAATCAGTTTCTGGCACAATATCACTTCTTTCACAAAACAGTCATCAGACAGCAACAACAGTCTCAAACCTTTCCAAACAATATGTTTTGTCAAGATAAGAAAAATATTTGATTATAAAATACTGCAGTACATTCTCTAATATGAAAGGTTTTAAAGTACCATTTTCATGGTAATGCAATTTCACAATGGTTTTCACAGGTTGAATATTGAGTGTTTAAGCTTTTGAATTATACCTAATATATGATAATTACAATTGATTTCTACTAAATATGTGATAGGAAAAAATAGCAATAAATAAAGCGCGCCACACCAATTTAAACTTCTTTTTAGAAAACTTAATACTATTTTTCTTACAATATACACCATGTCCTGATTTAAAGTCCCCCGTAGTCAATAATTTTATCCCTTAAAACTCAACTCATCACCAAAATGACATTTTTTTTACGTTTTTGTTAACTCTACATCCTTGCCTTAGTATACGCGGATCCATGAATATGCTAATTAACCCCGCCTCCGCTTATGCGCACAAGCTCAGAGATCCACTCGGTCAACTTACTGAGATAAAGGCTGCACACAATGGTATTGCTTTTTACATCATCGAACACATAATGGTAATTAATATGATTATCCTTTTGCTTGACTATGTTATCAAACATCTAATAATGTGTTGTTAATGTTACACAAACCATGTTCGCCATTTCAGAGTCAGACAGCTGCCTTCTAACAATCAGTATCCAGAATAGGTATACTAAGCCATTAATTTTACATTCATATCTCAGTATAACATATAACAATATAACCCTTTAGATACAGTAAGTTACAAAAATTATAATGTTAATGCTATATGTTTTTATCTCATTCAATTCACAATCACTTGTCTCCTGGCAATTCATAAAGCTCAGCAAAATGTTTGATGCCACACTGTAGATCATTTTCACAAGCTTATAGATGGCATGGCCCAGCATATTTCAATTAGTCACATATCTTTAGCACAAACACATTAAATAAAAGTTTTTCCATCTCTCTCCCTCTGCCCACTCGGCACAAATTAGTGAATACTGGATCATCTTATAAAAAGACTCCACAAGTCCTTGAAGTTCCACTGTATATCGCAGTATTTCCGAGACTGCGATTAATTGCCTCTTTTACGGGCCGACAGTAATCCTTCAGACCACTTCCTCCGAGCACGGCTACATCTGAAGCTGCTCGACAAGTTTGGAGAGAAACGTAAGCACACAATTTTAAGCCACTTCACCAATATCCTGCCTGACACTGCACAGGCCTTAAGCAGGAAAATGTCTTTTTTCCTTCCTGGATTTACTACGGGGGGAGCATGCAAGGTAGCTGCAGATTGCATTCATGGGTGGATTTAAAGAAAAAAAAATAATAATAATAATAATACAGTGATTGTATTTGTTTGTTTGTCCTTTCCCCCTACCAATGTCTTTTTCATTTTGACTACACTGATTGTGCCATATGTTGTCCTGGTGTGTAAATCCTCAGGAATACAAGTGCAGTGTTTAACACTGTATTGTAATAATTCTGTTGTTTATTAAGTTGGCAGAATTCACACATGCTTCCGGAAGGCTCTGCAGTCCAGCATATGCTGCCTGTGACATCAGAAAAGGGCATTGTGTTCTCTCACTGATTTGATGCCGGCAACAGATGGCCTGCATTGTTGTTTCATTTGTACGATTTGTGAAACTATAAAACATTTTCTCATTTTCTGCTTGGATGATGCTTTTAGATAAGATGCATTCACTCAGGCATAACTTATGTCTTTAGTATGTCAAAGCTGTTGTTTTAATGCTAAAAGCAAGGCTTTTAAATAATGATTCTTATAAAATTACCTTGTTTGGATCATGCAAGAAAAAAAGAAGAAGAAATAAATGCAAAATAAATTGCTTTAAAAGACTTAAAATTATAGTGCAGTAGATCTAATTGGGTGTTTCTTTAACTTTAGGCACTTAAATGTCCCAGGGGTTGTTTTTTTTTTTTTTTTCAAACAGAGTTTGTCTAATTTCCTTTGCAATATTTTGTGCATTATTTCCACTCATACTGTAAAAGTCAAATTTTGCAAAAAAGTGTGAAAAATGTTATTTAATTGTGTGTACATAAGATAGCTATAAAATTTTTTAGCTTTAGCAAGAAATGCAATGTTGGCAGGGCTTGACATTAAAGGTGCAATATGTAAGATTTTCTGTCCGCTAGAGGCCTATTCAAAACAAAGGCGTAGCTTGATGACGCCAAGTTTGAGTGTGGAATCTTAGGACATGTGGTCTTCACCTCACAGCCAGTGGAAAAGGGATAGGACTCGGGAAGAAATCATGTTCATGGATGCGATTATTAACGTTACTGTAGTATAAGCAGAGCAGGACCGAGTGTTGTGGGAGCTGAACGAGGCCGCTGGAGCGATTGCGCAACACACTCCGCGAGCAGCGGAACTTTTATTATGCCACAGTCGCCAGCACCACTTCCGGTCATGAGTATGAGGTAACACAGCTCTGTTTATCATATTAGATGCATTTGAGTGTGTTGAAAATGTTATATCGTTACTCTGTGCGTTCGCTCGGTGGCTGTTGTGAGACACTTGTTGCACACTGCAGTAAGCAAGATCGATTTTAGAATATCATTAAATGCTGGATGGCTTGTGTTGATAAATGGCATGCAATTAATTTTAAAACGTATTGTATGATGGAGAAAGTGCTGTATTACTGTTACTAAAAATAAAGCTGCATTTGATTATGCTGTGTTAGCTACTTCACAAAATAGTGTTTTTCTCTGAGGCATGGTAAAGCATGGTTTCCAGAAAATCAGGAAAATTTGATTTAAATAATAAGACTAAACGTGTTTACCTGTATAACAATGATTAGTTTTCTGTCTATAAATATATCAAAACAGTTGTTCCTTTGTCTATTAAAACATGTAAATATTAAAGCGTCTTTGGTGTTTCCATGGTTTCTACAAAATAAAACCGGAAACCGAGGCTAACGCGGGTATGACGCAATTGACAGGCGACTCACACTTCCCGGAGCCTTGGTTAAAATTGCAATTTTCTCACGATTCTCACAAATAGTTGCAAACATTTGGGATATTGTAAGTACTCGACTGACCAAAATATATAACACTGGCCTAGTGGTTTTTGGATATTTTACTGCAAAATTCTTACATATTGCACCTTTAACTAGCCACACAGCATTTTCACTGGCCACATTTTTGACATTGGTTCCATGGGTAAAAACTGCCATATAGATATTTTTAGTATTATCTCATAATTTGGGTATATTAGGTTGCTGTCACTTTAAGACCTGACGCACGGATCCATTATACTGTTACACATGCATTTTCTTTCTCAACTGTTTACATTCACTTAAAACATAACTGACTGTGTTTACATGAACACTTGCCAAGACTGGCATTTTGACATTATTTTGTGTATTTGACTGTTTACACGCAATAAGCAGCGAAAAATAACTCAATTTAGTACTGAGAGGCCGCTTTATGTGCGCACACTTTAGGTGTGAGAACAAAATCTGCAGGAATGTAAAATTATGCGCAATTTGCACAATCCCTGTAACACCATCAATATTCATGCAGAGCAAATTAAACTTGCTGTCGGAGAGATGAGAGAGCGAGAAAGCTGACATCGTGTGTCTATTCTGCCGAAAATTAGTATTGGAAGCGTTTCAGATTTTTAGTTTCGACATGTATCAAAAAATCTATATTTTTGGCAACACTACATTGCATTTAGTTTATTATTTCAGATGCCTTTTTAAAAGAGTACAATTTAAAAATGTATATATTATATATAAAATTCAACCCACATTTTGCTGGTTGGCGAGTGTTAATGTCAAGCCCTGAATGTTGGTACAAAAATGCTGTATTTTACTGGAAATGGTGGATCAGAAAAAATGTATACTGTTGGACATTGTTATTAGACAAAAACTTGTGAGTGTAAAAAGTGTAAGGTCCACAAGATAAAAAAAAAAAAAGTTAGTTGAAGAAACGTTAAATTATGTTAAAAGAAATTCTCCATAATAGCTGCATTTGAATGCACCACCAATGATTCGCAACATGTGATTGCTGTTCCAATGCACTTCCTTTCACCTGTCACTGATTACACGACAGATTATAATGCAAACTCCTTCTCTCTTTTTTTTCTCTGGTGTGAACACTGAATGGCCTGTAATCAAATCACAAATAGGTTGCCAAGAAGGTTTGACTATCAGAACCCCACAGCTTAAACATTCACATGTAACTCCGGAGGGAAAGAAAAACAAGATGGAAAGATGGAAGAAGGAAAAAACAGTTGAAGCAGGTTAATATTAAGTAGAAAACAATATCAGGGTTACACTTTATTTTAAGTGTAACACATTTAAGTACTGAGTGATATTAATTAAAGGTGCCCTAGAACACTATTTCACAGAATGTGTCCCTAGAATGTGCCTGTAAAGTTTCAGCTCAAAATACCCCACATATTTTTTATTATACCATGTTTTAACTGCCTGTGTAATTAAAAATGCGTCGATTCAGTGTGTGTACAACTTTAAATGCTCGTGCTCCCCAACCCCAAGCTCGCAAGTGTCACAACTCTATAATACATTGCATAAACAATAGAATAAGTTCACACAGCTAATATAACTCTCAAAATGGATCTTTACAAATTGTTTGTGATGCAGCATTCTGAATTCTGATTTGATTCTGAATGAGTTTGATAATGCTGTGTGGCTAACGGGGCTAATGCTACACTGTTGGAGAGATTTATAAAGAATGAAGATGCGTTTATGAATTATACAGACTGCAAGCGTTTAAAAATTAAACTAACCTCATGGCTCTGGTCTCCGTGAATACAGTAAGAAACAATGGTAACTTTAACCACATTTAACACATTTAGAAAGACAATTTACAAATATCATGAACAGTTATTATCAATCCATCTGCCATTTTCGCTATTGTCACTGCTTGCATGCTTCACAATACCTGCAGAACTTCTGATGATTCGGATGTGCAGCTCCACTACGTTAATACTGGCTTGCCTTGAACAAGGGCTGGTGTATGCAAAAGTTGGGGGCGTACATATTAATGATGTTGCGTCACAGTCGGTGTTATGTTGAGATTCGCCTGCTTTTCCGTGGTGTTTTTCACGCACAAGATTTACATATGAAGGAGGAAACAATGGTGTTTGAGGCTCATGGTATGTACAGAACTCTTATTATTCAATTATGGCAAGGTAAATTCAATTTTAAATTCTAGGGCACCTTTAACAACATGTAGGGTTAGGGTTAGCAATAGGCTTTGGTTTAGGGTTGTTGCATGTAATTGTGCATAATTGTTACTTAGTTATTACTTCATGTAACAAATGTAATAAGGACACTGTTATATATTTTAAATAATGCAAAGCTGAATTTTTAGCATCATTACTCCAATCTTCAGTGTCACATGATCCTTCAGAAATCATTCTAATATGATGATTTGCTGCTCAAGAAACATTTCTGATTATTATCACAGATGAAAACAATTGTACTGCTTTGTATTTTTGTGGAGACTGATACATTTTTTTCTTTTCTTTTCTTTCTTTTTTTTTTTTTTGTCAGCTTCCAGCAATATACACGATTACAATTGAGTTGTTTCGAGAGGCATCTATTCTCACCTGAGCTCACGCTACAGCTACATCATACGCCAGGTCAGAGGTCACCCTTCCTCTGGAACTCGACTCTCTCGTTAACATGCATACGGCTATTGCCGAAAGCCAGTGATTATAGTTTAGAAAGTTTTAAAGGGGACCTATTATGCCCCTTTTCACAAGATGTAATATAAGTCTCTGGTGTCCCCAGAATGTGTCTGAAGTTTCAGCTCAAAATAGCCCACAGATCATTTATTATAGCTTGTCAAATTTGCCTCTATTTTGGTGTGAGAAAAAACACACCGTTTTTGTGTGTCCCTTTAAATGCAAATGAGCTGCTGCTCCCGGCCCTCTTTCCAGAAGAGGGCGGCGCTTTAACAGCTTAACAACAACAAAGCTGGAGAATCTCACGCAGCCAAAATGAGGATTGTCAGTAACGGTGTTCAGCCTTACATTGTTCAAACCGGAGTCGACACTGATGGAGAGATTTAGGAAGAAGTTACAACTTTCAGAATGAAACTGGGCGTTTCTGAATGGTTAGTGGATAAATTTATGTAATTGCTGTGGAGTTGATTCAACTCATCAACTAGCATGTGCCATCATGTTAATCTTTTGTGCAAATCCAGCTTTGAATTGTTTGTGAAGTAGTCCGGTCTAAAATGACGGCTTCTCTAAAGCAGCCCAACTTAGCCTCACCCCCTTTATTGCATGTTCAGGGTTTATGTAAATTTTGGGGTTTGTGACGTCACCAACCTGGTAAAAAACTTGTTGCAGTCCCTACCAGCCGTAGTCCTTAAAAAGTGATTTCTGTAAAAGAAAATATCTTCATTTGCATTGAACTTTGAGCGTCGTAACTTTGCAGATGTTGTTTATGCTCAAACAGCAACATTACACACTAACTAAAGTTAAAAAAGTGAAATCATAATCAAGGACTCCATTACATATGGATATTTGTCTTACAAAAACCCATCGCTTCACTTCAGAAGGCCTTTATTAACCCACTGGAGCCGTATGGATTACTTTTATGATGGATGGATGTGCTTTTTGGAGCTTCAAACACTTGGGTGCTATTTAATGTTATTATAAAGCTTGGAAGAGCCAGGATATTATTTAATATAACTCAGATTGTGTTCGTCTGAAAGAAGATAGTCATATACACCTAGGATGGCTTGAGGGTGAGTAAATTAGGAAATAATTTTCATTTTTGGGTGAACTATTCCTTTAACTAATAAAGAGTATTTTCCATAATCAGTCACTTTATACTGATAGGACTGACTTCCATACTATAAGAACATTGTCACTGACAAGGTGGCCTGTATTATAAAAGATATATGACAAAGCATTCTTTAACCACCCACAGAATGTGGACCAAGATATTCTCCTCGGCTATCAACGGCTTTCTTTTCCCCATGGTCTACTTCAGGCAGAAAACGCAGTGATATTAGTATCAGAGATGATTTTACTGCCATGGTGACAGGGTATCCTTAGCAACAACAAATAAAAATGGCTCCAAACGGCTTCAAAGTGAAGAGTTAAATATCCTTTATTGTGTTAAAGGCGGATAATAAGATGAGAGGGGGTGTTTTCTAAGTAAGTGTTAATGATCACATTAGAGCCATTTATTATAGTTGATTAAATGCAGTAAAGTGATATATCATCTATTGCCACATCAAGTACAAATGGTTACAGGCAAGCAGAAAGGAAAAATGTGATATGGTTACCTTAGCTAGTGTGTTTTTTTTTTTTTTTTTTTGTTTTTTGCTGGATATACAACCACATGTTTCATAAGAAGGGAAGAAAAATCATATTTCTCCATATGAACAGCAGATGGTAGTAGTAAACATTTAGAAGTCATTTTGGACCCCTCAGAGTGACAACTTAGTGTGCCACTATTGCAGCTAGCATAATTAATGTGAACAATAACATTTGCAATCAAGCATTAAAACATGAATGATGTGATAATGTTTTTAATGAACGTCTGTATGAAATCTTAATTAGGACTACGTTAAAAGTACAAAACGTACAAGGATGTCATGTAGGGGCATGGGAAAAGATTTCCTAATCGTCTCCAGGGGTGTGTTAGCTTTAAACAGGACTGAAGACACAGAACAAAGCTTGTCTGTCTGTCAAAGCTAGCCTCAGATTTAGGAACAAATGAAAGAAAGGCTATTGTATAAATCCCACAAGTTAAGCCGCACGGCCTGCGCCCGAAGCCTCATCTTTTGTCCTGTGAAAGATCACAGAAGGCTGACACCGTCTGAGGTTTTACTTCCTCAACCCTCTGTAAATTAAACCGACGACGTGGGCAGTTGGGCTGATGTGAGATAACACAGGAGTAAGACGTCCCATTTGCCTTCCGTCATCGACAAATGTAGACAGACCTGCCTGGGAGGCAGAGAGATGTCAGATAAAAATAATAGCAAAAAGATCAAACCTTAAGCAAAAAACGTCAGTCATTCTGAAGTAATGACAGTATTGTGTTAGAAATGTCATTTAAAATAGCAAAATCATGTAACTCTACTAGAAAATCAGGTCAGAAACAAAGCAAATCTAGTTGTGAGACATGCAAGACTAAATTAACAGGTGAGCGGTACTTATCAGACATCAGTTCTTGCTGGAGTTACGATTTTAAAATGTGTATACTAAAAGGGTATTGATCATGCAAGTAAAATATGTTGCGAAGAACATTTCATGTTCACTTAAATCAAATTATATCCAATCCAACTACAATTTTAAATTCTTATCAGCAACTCACTCTACACTCTTAGAAAAAAAAAAAGTTTCAATGGGGTTCTGTATAGAACTCTAGGGTTCCAAGAACCTTTTATGCCAAATATGAGGAGAAATGTCTAAAATGATATAATAATACTTTCATGTTTAATGGGTTATTTCAAAATGTTCTACTGATAAAGTGTTTACAAGCTGTCTAATTTATAAAATTTAATTAAATTAAAAATTAAAATGAAATTCAAGTACACTATGTAACAAAATTTAAAATATAGCTGCAAGCAGCCATTAAGGGGCTAAGCACAAAGAAGCAAGCGAGAAGTAAAATCACCAGTAAAATATAGCATTTTATTTCATATACTTTATTGTAGTTAGTGGCAATTTCATATTTTGTTCAGTTATAGCGCCACCAACAGGCGCAATCCCACCACTTATTCCACTCTTCAGAGTGTGCCTATAAATAAGTGTGTCAAATTTGGTGACACAAATTTCATTTCATTTAGGAGTTATAGACATGTTATAGATATGTATGAGTGCAAAAAAAATAACCCAAGCACGACTTTGATTGCAATTTTTTGCCACTTACTATCAAAATTTTGGCATTTGGGCTATGATGTATGGCCAACAACCTATGTTTCCGAATTTCCTATGGTGGTTTCATCTCGATCGGTTTAATAGTTTTGGAGATGGCGAGAACTGATAACTGTTCAGTTGAACATCTTTCCAGGCATGAGAAGCATTTATTAACATCTTGTCCAACATTTAATAACATGTTTTTACTCCAAACCCACATCAGTGAGATGATGTGGCTTCTCACACAGACAAGGCAGTCGTGTGTTTATTAGTCATGTTTAATCAATCAAAACGTTTCAATCTTCTGTTTATTCAGCTATAGCCATAGTATGGAATTTCCTGGAATGTCGCGTGTTCTACTTCGGCAGCAGGGCATATTTGCAGTTTCTGCGCGAGAGCGCCCTCTGGCTTTCAGATGGAGAAGCATTTGCTACTGATCACAGTGCTGTAGAGCTCTGACAAGCTGCCCATAAAATAATCGCAGCCTTTGCCAAATCGCGTGCGATAAAATTGCGATAAATCGTACAGCCCTACAATGAAGTACCGTGCGTGCAGTTTTGTTTTTTAACCACCAGAGGGCCAAAAGTTGCATAGTGTATGCTTTTAATTAAAACTAAATCCATAAAATTATCCCATGATGGGAATCCTAAAAGGTCCTATACATGAAACACCTGACAGAACTCTTTAAAGTTCTATATAGAACCTTTTCTTCTAAGAATGTAGACCATGTGCATTTAATAAATAAAAATGTAACAATTTTTTAATTAAAAAAAGTATAAAATCCACTACTCCTGCAACACTGTGACCATGCAGCTTTGAATATGAGTCAAGAGTAAAACCCTGGGTATACTTCGTTTTTTTTTTACACGTATGCTAGCGTATGCGTACAGTCGAACGCACAGCCTTGCACATGCGCAGTTTTGAGCAATCTCTCGCCACGAGTTACAACCCATGTAAACATATTTTATTCTTTCATGCTAGAGTTGTACAAATGAGGGTACTTTCTAACCTCTTCACACAATCTCTCGTCTATGTAGGCCTCCATTGTCGCTGTAGCTTGCATGTGTTCCGGTCTGTTCTGTTTATGTAGTTTTTCTTCGACTACCTTGTGAATCGACGCTCCCAGGGCACGGTTGCCACCTTGTGGATAAAGTAATTACTGCAAAAAACAAGTACAAGTATGCACGGTTACAAAAATCTGCATACGTACGTACTCTTCTGATGACGAAATTCACGCACTGTATGCTGATCCTCACTTATGCGTAATAAGTGAAGGCTTTTGCAGTCAGCCCGTGATGTTTGGATGTTCTTTTAACTTCACATATTCGTAGGTCAGAGTTCCCCAAACTTTGATATGCAGCAAAAGAGAAAACTTCTACAAACGCTTGTGCTCCCGCTTTGCCATGTTCATAGATTTGCTTAAACAGTACTTTGAATCCAGCTTCTATTTACAATGTTTGAATTTTATATGGGAAACATCATAGACAAAGCTGAAACTTAAATTAAACATCACAGAGAACTCAATTATTTTTTGAGCATGTAAGTACATAATATTTGTCATTTTATGAATGGAAAGTGGTCTTAATGTGACAAGTAGCTGGTGTTGAAAAATTATCAGTTGAAGAAAAATGTCCTATATATATATATATATATATATATATATATATATATTAATAAATTAAACATTATAAAGACAATAATTTTCTTTGGAATAACATGCAATAAATATTTCAAAATACGTTTAATTTGGACTTTGACATCTGTCTCAATCAGGTACTGCGATCACAGAGAAAAATAAATTTGTCCTTTTTTAATTAAAACGTGCTAACTTCAAAATCAGTTCCGTGGTTCACTATGAATAATAATCATTTTCTCACTCTTTAATCAGCTTTATTTAAGACATTTGAGGACAGAGAAGAAATGTGGTGTGAAAACGTACAGTACAAGGACAAACACACATACACACGCAAACTAATTCTTCCCCTGGCCTCTGTCAGTGATTAGAATTACTTTGATGGGTTGTCTTCATATTGCAGAGACATAAAAAAAATCTCAGGCTTTCTAAATTAACATGCAAAGTTATTGTGCTGCATCATCCAAAATGACATTTGCTGCTGCAATCAAACAGAAGCGAGTGATGCCTCAAGTAATAAGTTTCTCTGCAAAGTTACGATAACTTGCATCAGGAAGGGACTACACTCAGCAAAACTCACCAAAGCTTAACTCTGAAGCAATTCTAGAGCGTGCATCAACAGCCAGATTATACATATGGGACATCATAACGTTGCAACTTGGTGGCAATTGTGCTTAAATATACATTTCCGCCAAAAAGATTTATACGATCCTAGGGAAAGGTTATTATTAAATTTATGAGGCTAAATTCAACATCCGTCTTTCTTGAAAGGTAAACTTTCCTTTAGAAATGCAATATATCAACCGTTTCGCCATAGGATTAATCATGGTTCTTATGGTGGATAACTAAATAAATTATTCTTGAGATTCTGCCCGCAAACAGTGGTATTTCACAAGTCTGCCAAGAGTAAGACCACCTCACGTTGGACTGTATTGGCATAAACCTGAAAAACTTTGCAAATAATTATAGTGTGGCAAAGATAACATGTCAAATGTAGTTGTACTTTCATATTCAGTGTTTAACAAATGTGGTATCATCTCAAATCTGAAGTGCTGGAAATCTTGGCAGCTATAGAAACTGCAGAAACTGTAATCATTCTATCAAACTTAATAGTTCTCCAGCGATTTCTACTGATAGGAGCAGCTTGAGATGTCTCGCAAGAATGGTGCTAAATCTCGTCTCGGAGCTCTTAGAGAAACAGATGTTATTTTTAACACTGTTTATATGAAATAAAGCCAAAAGACCAAAAATACTTTCAGAGATACTGCAGTTCTCTATCAAAAGTAAGTGTCCTGCCTACCTAGACAGCATTTTAACACTTTCAGAAAAAGAAAAATGGTACAAAAGTTGTCACTGGGGCGGTAAAAATGTATATATACCATTTAGGTACTAATACCCACCATTTAGGTATAAATAAGGTACAATTGTGTGCCTTTTGAAAGGGTACTGTCCAGCTTTTGTACCATTTCTTTTTTTTTTTTTTCCTGAGAGTGAGGCATTATACTGTAGGTGGACTTAGTGGAAAAAAAGGTAGGAAACAACATTATGTAGGTTTATAGGGTGAATTATTTGCCGAAACTCAGATTTGCATGTGTATCTCATTGAAAAGGCAATCCCACAATTCATTGCAGCAAGCTGGCAGATGAGGCACGATCAAATGAAAACTAAAATATTTCATTCAATACTGAAAACCATCAAACGAGTTATGTATTGTTTGCCGTTGTTAATAAATTGTTGCTTTTATATTAATGCAGTGTTCATTTGATAGTGATATAATGTGTCAATGTTATTGTAAGGTTGCTTTAATTTTAATCTTATGTTCCTCTAATTCTAACATATTCAATTTTAATATAATGTTAAAGGGTTAGTACACTCAAAAATAACATCATTGTCATCTATTGTCTTCACAATCATTGACATGCGTCATCATTTACTCACCCTCATGTCGTTCCAAACTCGTAAGACTTTCGCTCATATTTGGAACACAAATGAAGATCCTTTTAATAAAATCGGAGAGATTCAGTCTATGCAACTACCACTTTGATGCTTCAAAAAGTTCATAAAAAGATAAACTAATGCATATGAATTGAGCAGTTTAGTCCAAATTTTCTTAAGAGACACAATTGCTTTATATATGGTGAACAGATTTAATTTAAGCATTCAACACACACATCTTTTATGGTAAACCGAAGCTCAAGCATGCTTGCTTGACGTGCGAGAACCAATGAGGTTCATTCTCATGTATTATGCAGCACGTTTGAGCTTCCGCAAGAACCAATAAGGTTTGTTAAGCAAATGCGGTTAAGCGTCTGTTTATGTTCGCTGATCAGTGTTTATATGTGAATAAAAGCCTAAATTCAATCTGTTCATTATCATATTTTTTTTTAGAAAATTTGGACTAAACCACCCAATTCATATGGATTAGTTTTACGATATTTTTATGGACATTTTAAAGCGTCAAAGTGGTAGTTGCGTATAGACTGTTAATAGAGGGACAGAGATTTCTCAGATTACATTAAAAATTTCTTAATTTGTGTTCTGAAGATGAACGAAAGTCTTATGGGTTTGAAACGACATGAGGGTGAGTAATTAATGACATTTTTTGGTGAACTAAACATTTAACCTGATGGTAATTTAGTGTTCATTTGATGGTTATGTATTCATATGCCAATAATGTTAATAAATTGTTGCTTTTATGTTGAATAGATGTAGTATTAAAGGGGGCCTATAATGCCCTTTTCACAAGATGTAATATACATCTCAAGTGTCCCCAGAATTTGTCTGTGAAGTTTCAGCTCAAAATACCTAAAAGATAATTTATTATAGCTTGTCAAATTTGCCCCATTTGGGTGTGAGCAAAAACATGCAGTTTTAAATGCAAATGAGCTGCTGCTCCCGGCCCTCTTTCCAGAAGAGGGCAGAGCTTTAACAGCTTAACAACAACAAAGCTGGAGAATCTCACACAGCCAAAATGAGGATTGTCAGTAACGGTGTTCAGCCTTACATTGTTCAAACCGGAGTCGACACTGATAGAGAGATTCAGGAAGAAGTTACAACTTTTAGAATGAAACTGGACGTTTCTGAGCGGTTAGTGGATAAATTTATGTAGTTGCTGTGGAGTAGATTCAACTCATCGACTAGCATGTCCCGTCATATTAATCTTTTGTGCAAATTGAGCGTTGAATTGACCCTCGTTTGTGAAGCAATCTAGTGTAAAATGACGGCATGGCAACAACACTACTACGACAACTCTTCCTCTTCTCTAAAGCAGCCCAACATGGCCTCACCCCCTTTGTTGTGTGTTCTCGGGGGCGGGGTTTATGTAAATGTTAGGGATAGTGATGTCACTAACCTTAGAAAAAGCTTGTTGTAGTCCCTACCAGCCGTTTGTTGTAGTCCTTAAAAAATGATTTCTCTAAAAGAAAATATCTCCCTTTAAGCGTCGTAACTTTGCAGATGTTGTTTATGCTCAAACAGCAACATTACACACTAACTAAAGTTAAAAAAGTGAAATCATAATCAGCCACCCCTTTAATGTTGTGAACATAATTAAAGACACCTTACAATAACATTTACACAGCATAATATCACTATTAATTAAAAATGTACTATTATACCCAATATTCGTGCATACTATGTATTTTTATGCTTAGATCATTTTGCCTTTAGCTTAGCAACAAGCTAACATCACTAGAATCAGTTGTGACTTGCAAGTCAAGTCACCTGTCTGTTTTGTGTGACGTGGAGTTGCTGCCTATGTAAAGTGATTTTCATTTAGTCATTTATAAGGTTATATTTCAGTTAGGATTCTGTCTTAAAGCAACTGCCTATGAAGCCCGAGGACAGCAAGACAGCTCACTAGTTTTTGGAACCTACAGTATATCCATATGTTATTATGCATGATTGAAAATAAGGGTGGACTTAGTTAACGTCAGGTTGTTCGTCATTGATGCTTCACTAAAGGGGGTGTGATGTTGAAACATTACTTTCACACAGTCACAAAAACTATTCACACAGTTAAATTCTCGTAAATTAATCCCTTGAAGGTGAGAGCCACACATTTTAATTAATCACGCTTGACTCACTGTACACTCAGATTGCTGGAGTTTGAAAAGATATGTCACCAGGCCAAGATTATTTATGCCTTTAATCATTTTAGGAGTTTAATCAAGTGTCATCAGAGAGCTGCTACAACTGCAGTAGGAAAGGTGAAGATTTACCTGGTTGAAACGTACTGCGATACATCATGCCTACAGTCTCGCCTTCCTCAGACCCCTTTGAGACTCGAGCGAATGCATCCTGTAGAGTGATCACCGGGGAGCAATTAAACACCAAACCTTACTTAGACCCACGCCTGACTGCCTTCAAGACTGACACATTATGGGGTCCTCAAGAGTTTTTAAACGTTAGGGTTATGTCTGTTGTCTTAGAACGGGGTGGAGGATGTCACTATCCCAGATTAATTTGCAGAATATAAGTAAACAGGCAAACCTGTTTGGAGATAAATGGTATTTGGCTAAAAATTTGAACAAACCCCTTAAACCTTAAGGTGATTGGGAATTTCGTGTTCAGGGGAAAGATTTCCTCATGTGGATTTTCAGTGGTTTCTAGTTGGTGATGCGGATTCATGTGTTGACCAATACTTGGTTTGAAAGTGACTTCTTTGGTAAGCTGTGCTTCATTCGTGGTTGCTACACTATTGACAACAGATAGTGGACCTTTCTGGCCAATGAAATTTCACCAATGTGACTGCACCTTAACTCTAAGTATTAAACTTCAGTGCATAAAACTTGAACAGATGATACCTCAAAATGAACAGAATTGTGCCATATTTTGGGAGCAGAATATCATAGATAAGTATGATGACTAGGCATAACAATTTCAATAAAACAAACAAGTAGTTGCATTTTCAAAAAGAGATTACATAAAGCATTTATGTAGGTCTGCTCTAGGTTTTTCTATTCTGAAATTGTGCATGTGTGACGCAGATGGAGACACAAAAAAATGAAACTTTCAACGTTTGATGTTTGGGACCATTATAAACCCCTATAAAAAGACATGCTTCCCTTTTCAGATCATTAAACAAGCTCTAGTTCCTCAGTGTGGCCACAGTAGGTAATGTATCAGAGGTTATCCCTATTTGACAACTCTATGCAGACATGACAAAGGTAATACTAGGCTAGATGTTGGTGATTTCACTCTACATTAACATCTACTGAGAGGGAGATTATTAATGTCCAAAAAACAGTATAATTTACCAGAAAGAACTACAAAGCAACCATGTGTTTTTTTGGTATTAAGGTGTGGTCACGTTTACTGTTGTTAAGTCAATTTTCGCATGACGATATCCAGCTATTTCAATGGGAATCCATGCGATTTGAAAATTTGCATACGATTTCCCCATTTATTTAAGTTTATCATGCAAAAACACTGTGTTGTTGAACAGAAAGGTGCTTGGTTTGAAAGTGACTGTGAGCAGTGCTTCATAAATAACTACACTTTTGACAATAGACAATTTTCGCCTGCAAAATTGTGGCATAGTGATTAACTAAGAAACGTAAAAATGGCACTTCATGACAAAAAGGTTGCCGACCCCTGGCGTAGACAGTCCTTGAACGGCCTTCGTGGCTGTAACATGGAGCGTAGACAGGACATGAACAGTCTCCGTGGCCATGACATGGCAGGTAGATGATGTAGAAAGAACTGTAGCGGTCGCCACCACCTTGGGAAGAGCCCCCGGCACTTCTTGTAATGGCCACCGTTATGCTGTGTTTGTGGTCCGCACTCATTCCTCCCAATGCGGTGGCGACCTCTCCACTTTTGGGCCCCACATTATTCATTTAATTTAAGTAATAATACATTGGATTGTGCCATATCACTACTATAAACATGTTAGGTCAGTCTATTTCTGCAAATGCACTCACCAACAGCTTTCCAAAACACTAATCAATTTGTAAAGGAAACAAATTTGCCACCTCCATCTCTGTCTATGTCCATCATCTACCTGGTCTTTGATTTAGTGTACATTACTGCACCTGGCTGTGAGGGTGTCTCCACAGTGCCTCATTAGCTAAAGGGCTTCAGCTGGTCCTAGCACTGATCTAGCGCAAGGATTAGGATGGGTGTTTGCCGAATCCTCTTGAGTTCTGGAGGTGGAGAAACTGATCAGGTGTCGGTGGACACAGGGGCTTCTTGATAATGAGTCTGTGTTCTTGCAGTCTCACCGATCTGTGATTAAGAGCTGTGTCCATCTTCTCCAGTCCTTCACACTGGGGACTACAGTCCAACCTGAAGCCTGGAGAAGAAGAAAAAAATCATTGAACACACAGTGAATGTCTTCTCACTGGACAACAACAAATTTAGAACATACCAGCTCTGTTCCGAAATGCTAGCGTGCAACCTTGCTTTATACTGCCTACCAAGACAACATCAAACCAATACCATATGACAGATCTGGAACACTCTACGTAGACAGCGAACCTGCACACCATACAGTTGTCGACTCAACCAAGAAAATAGCTTCAACAGTTATTTTGGATAAAGTTTAGTGTTAGCATGTTGCTAAGCTAACAATGCTACAGTACATTTTTAAAACCATTTTTATCAACACTTTTCAGTATATTCTAAATATTTATAGACATCCACAAAAAAAATGTTTCAAGTATGTTAAATATTCCCTTGTGAAAAAGAAGTACACTTAAGTATACTTTTAAATAGAGAGGTTGTCAAAGAAAAAAAAAGGTAACACTTTATTTTAGGGTCTTTTAACTAGTTGCTTATTAGCATGCATGCATATTACTAGAATATTGGCTGTTTATTAGTAATTATTAAGCACATATTAATGCCTTATTCTACATTCTTAATCCTACCTAAACTTAACAACTACCTTACTAACTATTAATAAGCAGTAAATTAGGAGTTTATTGAGGGAAAAGTCGTAGTTAATGGTGAATACATGTTCCCTATACTAAAGTGTTACCGAAAAAAAAATACTTTAAAAGAACATATTTAAGTGTGAACAGAATGTAATGTTTTTGGGCAATTAAATGAAAATATATTGTAGTTTAAAATTTGATTTAAGGTACTCACCTGAACATTTTTTAAGTTACCCACTTAAGTAGGACTTAAAAGGGTTAGTTCACCCAAAAATGAAATTTATGCCATTAAGTACTCAGCCTCATGTTGTAAGACCTTTGTTCATCTTTGGAACACAAATTAAGATATTTTTGATGAAATATGAGGGTTTCTGAACCATCCAACGACATTGCACCTTTTGAGGTCCAGAAAGGTAGTAAAAAAATTGTTAAAATAGTCAGTGTGACTACAGTGGTTCAACCTCAATGTTATGAAGTGACAAGAATACTTTTATGTGCAAAAAAAAAAAAAAAAAAAAAAAAACATTCAACAATTCAACAATTTTTTGTCTTTTCTGACCGTCTCCTACGCTGTTGACGTAGTGAATGCAGAACAGCACTTCCATGTTTACGTCCGAACGCCGGCTCAGTATTGTTTGTTTGTTATTGTTTTGTTTTTGCACACAGAAAGTATTCTCCTCACTTCATAACATTAAGGTTGAACCACTGCAGTCACGTTGACTATTTTAACAATTTTTTTACTACCTTTCTGGACCTCAAAAGGTGCAATGTCGTTGGATGGTTCAGAAACCCTCATATTTCATCAAAAATATCTTAATTTGTGTTCCGAAGATGAAAGAAGGTCTTATGGGTTTGGGACGACATGAGGGTGAGTAATTAATGACAGAAATTTCATTTTTGGGTAAACTAACCCTAATTGTACATCTGTGTCTGTGTTTTATAATTACTTTGAAATATGGTTAAAGTGTACTGCTAATGAAGCAGCAATTTAGCACATTTAAAATGTATTAAAATGTAATCGAATAACACACTACAGTTAAAATTATAATCATATACTTTACATGTTCTTTAGTGTACTTCTTTAAAGCACGACAAAAACAATGACTTTAACTTAAAATACTTTTAATTTGACAAGTGCACTTTTGAAGTATACTTGAGTTAAAAAAAATAATGAAAGTATACTCTTTATTTCATTAATATTATATTATCTGCAAGCAGGTTTTTTTTTTAAATATACTTTTAAGATTCATATACACTACAAGTGCACATTCAGTATAATTAGCACACTTCTTTTTCACAAGGGAATGTTGCATTCTGTGTAGCTTAAGGAAATATGTATTTTTAAATATATTAAACCTTCAAATATCCATATATATATTAAAAAAGAGAATTGTACTTCCAGAAATTAAATATCACGGACAAGATATATGTAGTATACACTGAAAATATATTTTTAAAAGACAGTCAAAACCAATTATTTAATCGAGAATATGATAATATGATTGTTAATCTATATTATCAGTATACGTTTTGATCATTTTTTTTTCTTTTGTATATATATATATATATATATATATATACACACACATGTAAGTAGGGCACTGGTATTTCCTTGGATGCACTTTCTGAGCTAAGACTCCTAAAGGCAGAATGCATAAAGTCAGCATCCAGGAAATCTTTTGGCCTCTTTGGCTCTTCTCGGCGGTAGTGCTTACACAGGAGAACTGTCTCACTGGCCTCCCTGACACCTTGAAATATGTTGTGTTCAGGGCCATGGGTCTCTAAAGCTGGACCTTTCTAATTTGGGAAGGGTTTTACTTCGCATTATATATTTATTTTTTGCCATTTGTCATTAGGGCTTTGAAATAGTCTGGGTGATATCTTGGAAATGAGAAAAACGTAATTTTCTTGTATTTAAAGGTCTGAAAAACATATTTCTTCATGGGTATCAAAGACCCCAAATGAAGACTTGTGTTGAGGTCATGCAAGTGCACTGTTAAACATACCAATTTATTTTTCTGCAAGTGGCTGCTCTAAACAATCGATGATATCGATAATCAATATACAAACTTTTGTCCTATAAAATGCTCTTGAATATGAATGCTTGCTTCTGATTGGTTAATCTCTAAACAAAAACGCTTGTTCTGCACAGAGCAGATCACTGGTAATCATGCCAGTTAGACATCCTGTCCGACTTGCATATATATCATGCTTATGTGCCAAAATGTTCTCAAGACAGTGAGCTGCCGTTTTCAGAGCCAGACGCCACATTGCTCTCTAACAACTGTGCATGATGGGAAGTAACTTGCATGGGTAATGACACAGCTCAGCACTCATTTGCTTACAGCTTAAAACCGCCATGTTTCATTCGCTATTGTTTATTTAATCTGTGTGAACAGTCCATACACACTGACATTGTGATCTCTGTCTCTCTCTGTCTCTCTCTCTCTCTCTCTGTGTGTGTTGCATGCTGGGATTGAGTGAACAGAGTTTGGCGTGGGTGAGAGTTGTTGTGGTGGAGTTTAACTTTTCCTATTTTTCCCTTACTCAAATTGTGTTTGGTAAAGTAGTCGTTTTTTGGCTGACTTTGGTCAGCGAGTGGGGAAAATGGGGACAAATACGGATGATTTCTCGCAGTTAGACTATTAGACATGGCTGCAGATGTATGCCCGACGCGTCTGTTTGTTGCAGTAGCTGGTTGTAAGCATACGCACGACGAGGAAGATTAAAAAATAACAGGGTTTTAATAAATCCACAGGCAAGGAAATCCACAAACAGGTTCACAGAAAACACAACCACACTAATCACGAACGATACCGGACAACACTGAACTGAAAACACAGGGATTAAGTACACAGACAAACTGGGTGGTGATGGAACACAGCTGGATGTGATGACTAGGCTGATCTGTAACTATGGTGACAAACTAGTGGTGGGAAATGGTACAACACAAATCCAAAACAAGTCCAAAACATGTAACACTGTTTCAGTAGAGGTTTGTTTAGTGGACGTGAGTGCTGCTGTCGGCGGCGTAAATATCAGATCTGCTTCATGCATGAACAAAGCGATAGTTATTTTCTTGAGTCAAAGCCAAATGGTAAATTATTTACTAGAGAGTGGACTAATGATTAATGAAATTTTTGTGCCTGTTTTGCCTCTGTCGAGTCCATCAACGAAGATTGTCTTATCAAATGTTCCTCCATTTGTTAAAAATGGTAGAAATACTTTTGAGAAATGGTAAATTAGTGAGTCCCATTAAGATGATTACGCTCGGATGCAAAAATCCCGAACTCAAACATGTCTTTTCGGCGCCAGGTTTTCATGATTCATGAGCGATCCCTTGAACCTGTCGGTGAAATTAACTATCGAGGGTAAGGATTACAGTATTTTTATTAGCTCAGAATACATGAAATGTTTTATTTGTAGTGAATTTGGACACGTCAGGCAGACTTGCCCGAATGGTAATGGGAATAATGGCGTTAACGGAGATGGGGAAAATGACAGGGCGCGAGGTTCCAATATAATTGTAGACGCTGTGTCGTTACAATCTCCACAGGCCGGAGCAGATTCAACGCCAAGTAGTTTGCATGAGGCGCACGAGGGAAGATCCCTGTCGGCTGATTCCAACAGTAGTGCCGTGGAGATGACCAAATTGACAGGCCTGTAATTACGCAGCCAGAGTTGAGTTCGGAGCAGGTGAATGCAAAAGATGCGTGAGGCCGATTCACTGGGGAATGAGACAAATACAATCTAAAGTAAGTGATCTTAAAATAAGTACTGATGAATCGATCGATCCGAGTCAAGAAGACAATGTTTTACAAGAAGTGATGGATTTAAGGCTACAGACGAAGGATTTCGATAAGGAAGAATCCCACACACTATCAACTTGCAAAACCATAAAAGAGTTCTTTATTGACAACGTTTTGATCGTATGATCTTCATCAGGCATCCTCATGATACCAGGATGCCTGATGAAGATCATACGATTGAAACGTTGTCAATAATGGACTCAGAGTACTTCTGAAGGTAGGACTAAACTTTACTCATTACAGCAGATTAACGCTTTCCTTGACAATACAAAAGGGCTTCGCAAGCCCAGTGTTGAGTCATACTTTCCAGATTTAAAACTATTCCTGATGTCCTTTACTGTAGCTATGCGGAAGGCAACCTTTGATGAGCTTGATAGACCAAAACGGTACCGCCTTAAAAGGATTCTCTGTAATGTGAGAAGTGTTTTGCTTTTGCAAGGCAAAAAGTGATATGGCTTGGATGCATTTGTATGCTTACTTTCTTCTTCTTTTCATGACATCCTTGAGATTTGGTACTTTAAATATCAATGGGTGTCATGATGCTGTTAAAAGATTCAGTCTTTTTGATTGTATTATGATAAGGATGGCTAGTATAGTTTTTCTTCAAGAAACTCATACAGATTAAAATAATCAAGTACAATGGTTGAGTGAATGGAAGGGGCAGGCTATATTAAGTCATAGTTTGAGTGTCAGTGCAGGGGTTGCTATTCTTTTTGGACCAGAATATAAGCACCAACCTGTTAGTGTTTTTGAATTGGTTCCTGGTTGAACGTTGCATGTTGATGTAATGGTTTATGGATTAAATTTTTTGTTATTTAATGTGTACGCTCCAAATATTAGTTCAGAGCGAACTCTTCTTCTTTAAAAAACTGAAGACTGCTCTTAGTGATGTTTTGCAGGATAGAGTTGTTGTTCTGGCTGGAGATTTTAATTGTACTATAAACCACACTCTAGATAGGAACCATGAAGAACTACATAGCCAGTCGTCATATGAACTGAGTAAATTTGTTAACTTATCATTGTCTTGTGGATGTGTGGAGAGAAAATTTCCCTCTGACTAAACAATATACTTGGATGAAAGTAAACTCTAATACGATATCTGGAGATAGACTTGATAGAATTTATGTACAGAAAAGTGTTTAGTGGTAAAATTTTTTAATAGCTGTATCTTTCCCACTGTTTTATCTGTTAAAGTTTGTTAAAGTTTGTTGCACAGAGCACTTTTAAGCACTCACTTTGGAAATTTAATAGTAGACCACAATTTTGAGCACTCTTTCACCATTTTCTGGGAGACCTGGAGAGAAAGTAAAATGCTATATAAGTCAGTGGTGGGATATTGGCAAAATACAAATTAAACTTTTTTGCCAGAATTATACTGCCTATAACAAAAGCATTTTGTAAAGCACATTAAAATAGCTTGAACAAGATATCCTTTACACTGATGATAAAACTGATGAAGTGGACACTGCTGAACTCCTTAAAAGGAATACATTTTTCTTTGCACGGTTTACTTCCTTTAACAACATGGATGCTCCAACATCTTCCTTTTTTAGTCTGGAGAAAAAGACTGTAAATAGGAAGATGTTATGTCATTTGAAACTTCCAGGAGGAGGAAAAGTGACTGATGATCGTGGAATCATGTCCTATGCTTTATCTTTTTATGAGGATCTTTATAAGGTGGAACCCTGATTTATCTCAACTTGCGGAAGAGGAGAAATCTAGACTTGATCAACCTTTGACTTTTGATGAGCTGACTGTAGCTGTTCAGGAACTTTCTGCAGGGAAAGTTCCAGGGTTGGATGGACTGAATGCGGAGTTCTATAAACAATTTTGGTCGGTCATTGGAAAGGACTTGTTTTCTGTCTTTTTGGAGTGTCTAGAGAGAGGAACATTACCTGTGAGCCTTCGGAGGGCCGTGATAACTTTACCTAAGAAGGGTGACCTTTTAGACATTAAAAATTGGCGCCCTGTGTCATTGCTCGGAGTTGACTACAAGATATTTTCCAAAGCTTTAACTTAGTATATCTTCAGTGACTGATGTAGGTTTTGTTTCTTTGGACTAAGAGAAAGCCTTCAATTGGATTGATCATGGCTTTCTTTTTAAATGTTTTAATGCTTTTGGTTTTGGTCCATCATTTATTTATTATGTCAAGTTGTTGTACACAGGTGTATATATATATTAAAATAAATGGCACTCTATTGAGACCATTTTTAGTTGGCAGAGGTATACGTCAAGGGTGCGGTCTCTCAGGTATTTTATTTGATATTGAACCACTCTTTTGGCAGTTTTGAGACATCAGTTAAGTGGGATTTCCACAGTGTGCCCTTCTGGTACAGATTTGGTAACAGTTAAACTAAGCGCATACGCTGATGATGTTACTGTGGTAATAAGGTTGGATGAAGATGTTAAGGAAATTATAGCATCACTTAATGTCTATCAGAGAGCCTCTTCCTCAAGAATAAATTGGCATAAGTGTGCATCTTTTTTGCTGGGCAAATGGGAGAACGGAGGTCCTCCAGTGCTTCTTCAGTAATGCTCTTGGAGTTTGGAAAGGTTTAAAGTGCTTGGGGTTTGTATGGGGGAAGAACAATATATGGAGAAAAATTGGGAAGGTTTAATTGAAAAAGTGTCTGGCCGTTTACACAAGTGGAGGTGGATTCTCCCTCAATTGTCATATAGGGGTAGAGTGCTTATTATTAATAACTTGGCTGCATTTATGCTGTGGCATCGGTTAAATGTACTTGATCCACCAAAAATTCTGTTGCGACATCTGCAGAAGATTTTTGTTGATTTTTTTTTTTTTTTTTGGGATGGCTATCACTGGCTTCCCTCTGCAGTTCTTTACTTGCCAGTTAATGAAGGAGGCCAGGGGTTGATCGAATTGGCAGATAAAGTTAAAGCTATGAGGCTGAAATTTGCTCAGACTTTACTTTATGTTAAGGAGTTTTCTACGCCATGGGTGTCATTTGGCTTGGCTTTGCTTAGAACTTTTGGTGGTTTTTCCCTTGACAAGCAATTGTTTTTGATGTCCTAGTATAGTGGGAATTTTAAATCTGATGTAAAGTTCTAAATTCCTGGACTGTTTTTGAGGGATTTAGACGAGGAAATTACCATTTTGGCCTGAACGAACCACTGTTTTATAAACCCTATCTTGGTGGCAATGTTTGTATATCTAATATCATTGTTAAAACATTTATGGAGAAGTTGCACATCTGATTGATATTGCTTCCAGACAACAGACTGCTTTTCCTTCTCAATTTCTACATTTTGTAAATTGTTTTCTGTCTGGTGAATTGATGCAATGTTCCTTCCCTAAGTTATTTGTGTCCCCAGATTTGTACAGAGGGTGACCAAGAGCGGAAGTTGTTGAAGTTCAAGGGGCTACAGGAGCTTGATTTTCAAGCAGTTGGACAAGAGAGTTTTATCAGATGTGTGTAAAGACTGATTATTTTTGTACCAAATCAGAGACTGTGTTTCATGTTTTTGCTGAATGTTCCAGGCTAGTACCAATGTTTACAGTATTGGAAAGAATACTTGGGAATTTAGGTTTTTGTTTTAATAAGACATTTTTTATTTATGGATGCAAGTATTCAAAAACACAGAGAACAGTGTACATTGGCAAATTTTATAGTTGGACAAGCTAAATTAGCCATTTGGAAGACCTGTAGAATGGCTGCTGAAGGGAAAATCATTAATGGACTGCCAATTTTTACAACTTTGTTTGAATCGAGGATCAAGATGGAATATAAATTTTATCAAATTACAAAGCATTTAATTGAATTTAAGTTTAAATGATGTGCAAATGGTGCTTTATTATCAATATGTGAAGATGAGACTATAGTATTTAACTGGTGATGTTTGTTGGTCATTTTTAAATGTATGTATTTATAATTTTTATTTATTATATATATATATATTTATATGGCTTTGAGATTTGTTCTGCATATGTATGTTGTAATAGTTTGTCTATATGGGTAGAACATATTGTACTTTAGTCATGTTTAAATAAAGAGTTGTAAAGTCAAGTCTCTCTCTCTTTTTATATATATGATCTTAATCTTAATTATTAATTAATTAATTAATTAATTATTATTATTATTATTATTAATATCTCTCATCTTCAGCAGCTCTTGTTAGGGGTCACCATAGGAGCAATTTATATTTGGAAACATTACAATTTTTATGTTTTTGAAAGAAGTCTCTTCTGCTACAGGGAACCCTCTCATTTGGTACATTTATTATATAATATTAAAGGTTAAAATTAACAAACTATACTATTATAGCCCAAACTATTATAGTCAACTGCTATTTATTTTTCAGATCGAATAACTTTCATTATGTTCTAATAATAAATATATTTTAAATATATTTTATATATATATATATATATGCAGGTCCCGGACGAGCCCCCATTTGTCACGGCCGGCTCGCAAGCCGCCACAAAGAAGGAGACAACACATTGGACCGTGATCTAAAAAAGAATAACATATATTAAAGTAAGATTAAATTATAAAAAGAGTAAACAAAAACAAAACAAATAACTGAAAAATGAATGAAAACGACACAAGGAGGGGAGAGAGTTTGCCATCACAACTGAAGGGACCTGCTTACATTTGCCTGCATCAGTCTTCAGCCATAATGACGTCACTCACCCTAACTCCATCCTGCAAAACAAACAAAGGAAAAAACAAGAAAACCACAAATATGACCCATACTGGGTTCATAACAATTATGTTCTAATACATACACAAATATTATATATATATATATATATATATATAATATATAAATATATATTATATAATATATACACACACACACACACACACACAGGTGCATCTCAAAAAATTTGAATATCATTTAAATATATTCTAGATTTATTAGACATAAAGTAAAAGACTTTTTTGTTTTCATTTTGATGATTACTGCTTGCTGCTCATCAAAATAAAATAAAAAATCTGTATCTCAAATTATTAGAATATTTAACTTCAAGTTCTATTAAATTACCATTCTCAGGGTATAAATACTGGGTTTAGGTCAGTAATCCCAACAACAGTCATGGGGAAGTCTGCTGACTTCACAGTTGTCCAGAAGACGATCATCAAGACCCTCTACAATGAGGGTAAGCCACAGAGGGTCACTGCTGAAAGAGCTGGCTGTTCGCAGAGTGCTGTGCCAAAGCATATTCATGGAAAGTTGACTGGAAGGAAAAAGTGTGGTAGGAAAAGGTGTACAAGTGAAAGAAATGACCGCAGGCTTGAGGAGATTGTCAGGCGAAGAAGATTTAAGAACTTAGGAGAGCTTCAAAAGGAGTGGACTGAAGCTGGAGTCAGTGCATCAAGAGCCACCGCACACAGATGTCTTCAGGAAATGGGCTACAACTGTCACATTCCACGTACCAAGACACTTCTGAACCAAAGACAACGTCAGAAGCATCTTACCTGGGCTAAGGAGAAAAAGAACTGGACTGTTGCTCAGTGGTCCAAAGTCCTCTTTTCAGATGAAAGTAAATTTTGCATTTCACTTGGAAATCAAGGTCCCAGAGTCTGGAGGAAGAGTGGAGAGGCACAGAAACCATGTTGCTTGAAGTCCAGTGTGAAGTTTCCACAGTCAGTGATGATTTGGGCTGCCATGTCATCTGCTGGTGTTGGTCCACTTTGTTTTCTGAAGTCCACAGTCAATGCAGCCATCTACCAGGAAATTTTAGAGCACTTCATGCTTCCTTCTGCTGACAAGCTTTATGGAGATGCTGATTTTATTTTCCAGCAGGATTTGGCACCTGCCCACACTGCCAAAGGTACCAAAAGCTGGTTCAATGACCATGGTGTTACTGTGCTTGACTGGCCAGCAAACTTGCCTGACCTGAACCCCATGGAGAAACTATTGGGTATTGTCAAGAGGAAGATGAGAGACACCAGACCCAACAATGCAGATGACCTGAAGGCCGCTATCAAAGCAACCTGGGCTTCCATTACACCTGAGCAGTGCCACAGGCTGATCGCCTCCATGCCACGCCGCATTGATGCAGTAATTCACACAGAAGGACGTCCAACCAAGTATTGAGTGCATAGAAATGAACATACGTTTCAGAACCCTGACATTTCTGTTTAAAATATTCTTTTTTTTTTTTATTGATCTTATGAAGTATTCTAATTTATTGAGATTTGGTGAATTGGTGGGTTTTTGTTAAATGTGAGCCAAAATCATCACAATTAAAAGAACCAAAGACTTAAAGTACTTCAGTCTGTGTGCATTAAATTTATTTAATACACAAGTTACACAATTTGAGTTGAATTACTGAAATAAATAAACTTTTCCATGACATTCTAACTTACTGAGATGCACCTGTATATGTGTGTATATATATGTATTATATATATATATATATATATATATATATATATATATATACTTAAAAAAACCCAATGTACTATTAATGGTGATATCATATCATCTGCCATGCACAAAGTGCCATGCACAAAATTTAAAAAGAAAAACTTCATCTCTGCTTAATATCATGAGACAAATCACACATGAGATCTGAAGTGAGACAGAAATTAGATTAAATGTGTAGCAGATAAAGACTGCTACTCAATTCTACTGATTTTCCTGAAATCTCTCAAGAGTTTCAGAGTAGATCTCATAAAATAATAAAGTATGAGAGAGTGTGATAAACCCTTTACACGTACACATGATGAAAATACTTTTTTTTTTTTTTTTTCTCACTAGTCATCACCTCTGTGTTTTCCACACTAATGCGTTGGCCATCAAGTATCTGCTAATGTGTCAAAACCCATATGGTCTGTATGCTAATAAAAACAATGGAAAGCCTATCTGTGTGCACATAAATCCCCCATATGGCCCAAACTTTCTCAACAAATGCCAAGTAAACCACCAGGGAACTGACAACAGAACCTTGAACAGTTTTAGTTTTGATAAACATTGTCAAATATATGGCAACAAAAACCAATTCAAACACATCTCATAACCCACTGCAGTTTATCGATCATAGCAGCTCTTGAGTTCTGAAAAACGAAATCACCGGGAGTTCAGATCTGAGCTTTGTTTTCATATTACGTCACCTTGGCCTCATGGAGAGGGATTTCAAGTGTCATTAGAGAGTAATCTCAACACAAGCACACACTCGAGCCCACCGCTGCCCAGTCCACAGCGGGCTTATCTGGCAGAACAGAAAAATCACAAATGAGATCTTTTTAATGTCTCAATTTTTTCTCCTAGGCAAAATAAAGAGGAAATGGAAACCGAAGTCTCTCAATTCTCAGATTTGAAAAAAAAAAGATAACACTTTATTTCGATAGTCCACTCCAGACAGTTCGCTTACTATAAGTAACTTTGCAACTACATGTCAACTACCAGTCATTAGAGTATTAGTAGACTGTCTTCTTAAAGGTCGTGACACACCAAGCTGATGTAAAAAAAAACTAGGGGCGAAGAAAACTGACTGTGTTGTCACCTTGCGTTGGCTGCGTCTAAGCCAAAAATCTGCGCTTGAACATGCTACAAAGACTACAGCTGATGGCCAACTAGCACATGCATTCTGCACCTGTGTGTAAGAAAATAACTGTCTATATCAGCAGGTATAGTCTATATTCGTCATTGTAAAAGGAAAACCAAAACTATAGGACTGCAGATATACAAACCATAAACAAAGCAGCGCTTGCTTACCTTTTTGAATATCAATCATGCAGATCACTTTCTTCATTCCAGGGGGCTCGTGTTGTTATCAGCGCATTGAAATGCTCAGGCAAGATGACGTAAAATTAGAACAGCCTTCTGTCTGTACACAGTCTTGACTTTTTGACTTTGCTTGCTTTCATCACTTTCACTTTTATTCACTTCTCGCACACTGACTCTTTCGCTAAGCTGAACAGCCAATCAAAGTTCTCTCTCTCACTGACGGCAATGATACAGACGGATGCCGATTCAGCATGCAATGATGGCCCAACGTTGGCTGAAAGCCAACCGTCGGCTTGGTGACAGGGCCTCAATATCTGCTAACACTTTATTTTGAAGGTCGCCCAACAGACGGTCTACTGACTATAAGTAACTTTGCAAGTTAATGTCAACTTATTCTACTAACCAGGGCTTGACATTAACTTTTTTGCTCGCCAGCCACTGTGGCTAATGGTTTTCAAAAAGTTGCTAGCCACTCAGCATTTTCACTGGCCACAATTTTGACATTGATACCTTGGGGAAAAACTATACTTTTAATGTTCTCATAATTTGGCAGCAGGTATATTAGGCTGCTATCACTTTAAGACCTGACATTACTTTGTGTGTATTTGACTGTTTATGCACAATAAGCAGCGAAAAAAAGGACTCAATTTAGTACCGAGTGGCAGTTTGGTGTAGAAATTCAACCCCTGTAACACCAATGATTCAAATAAAATGAGTGAGTGAGGGGAGGTGGGTTTGTGTGTCAACTTGCAGTTGGAAAGATGAGAGAGCGAGAAAGCACAGCTGGTATCTATTCTGCGGGAAATGAGTATTGGAAGTGTTTCAGATATTTAGTTTCGATATGTATTTAAAAATCGATATTTTTGACAACACTACATTACATTTAGTTTATTATTTCAGATGCTTATATATGTATATTATATATACATTGTTCTCACCATTTCTTTTGTCATTTGTAACAGAAAAACTGACCCTCATAAACGACTATTAGAAACCATGGACTTACCTGCGATGCATCTCCCGAGAACCGCAATGCATCCCCGAGAACCGAAGGTGGCTGGGGTATTTGGGCTGCATGGTCCAGGACGGCGGACTCTCCCTCACAGCCAGCGAGCCTAAGACACCCACAGAACCAGAACTAGAGCTGGATGACAACAAAGCCCTGGTGTCTACGCACGGGGATCAGTCAATCTCAGAGCCAGGAGTGGACCTAGACCTGATAGATCTGTGGTCCACGGATCCAGTTCCCACCCAAGTCCCCACCCTTTAGCCTTCATTTTCCTCGCCAGTCTCGTTCTGAGATAATCTTCTTCTGCCTATGCTCCTGCCTGATTTCCTGGTCCCGTCTCCATCGCTGGTCACGGCCAGTCCTCTGGATCCATCAGCACCACTGGTGTTGTCCAGCTCCTCAGCTTTGCCCCCGCTGCTAGCTCCATGTGGCTCATCTACCCCGCCTGGGGCTTCCCCTCCACTAGCTCGGCATGTGGCCAAGTCCCTGGCTGCACCTTGGGCCTCCAGGGCCATGTCTCCACCTCAGCCTGTCAGCCTGTCGGCATCGTTTCGGCTCATAACTCCCTCATTGCCTCTGTGGCCTGTCTGCCCTGAGGCTCTGCTGGGCTCCCTCATCAATCAAGGTTGGCCTCCGGTGGTCGATGCCCAGCTTCCACCACAGACTTCCGGGATTGCAGTGGTGCCTACTCCCCCTACCCCTATGACGTCATCGGCTTCTCCCTTCCTTCGACCTTACCATCGTCCTCATCTGCTCCAGCGTCACCCCGGACAGCTGACTCCCTGTCATTGCCTCGGTCACGCAAGCCTGCAGCTCAGCCTCAGGCTTCTAGGCCATCGGAGTCGTCCTGGTCCATCGGCCTCTCTGCTTCAACTATTCCTCCACTCACCCTGGTTCCACCACCGTCGATTGGCTCCCAAGTTCCGCCCAGCCCTTCAGCCAACGCTCCACTCTGGCTCATTTCAACGTCGACACCACCATGGTGTTTCTTGCCGACTCCTCCGGGTCATCCCGGTCTATCACCAACTCCACGCCCTCCTCCAAAACCCCCTCCTCCACTCCCTTCCTCCCTCCCTCCTCAGTTGGCCAATTCGTAACAGCGGGTGTTAATGTCAAGCCCTGCTACTAACCCAAACCTTACAGTCTGCTAATACTCTAATGAGAGTTAGTTGACATGTAGTTGCAAAGTTACTTACAGTTAGTAGAATGTCTAAAGTGGACCACCTAAACAAAGTGTAACTAAAGATAAAAAATAAAAAAAAAACCCTCAAAAGTATCAGAAGATCTCAATGAGATCTCAAACTGTGCTCAGCTTTGCAAAGATACAGAAGCAAAGCATTTTTACTTTTAAATTGAGCTATGAAAGAAAAACTTGAGTAAAAATGGCTAATGAACACAAAATACAAGAGACCATCCATTTCACAAAGAACCACAATACTCAGAGGCCTCATTTATACGCTCTGTTGATTAACACAAGTTATTTTTGCATTAAACGTGTTATATTGAGAGAGAATAAAGAGAAGTAATGGATGAAAATGTTCACATTAAAGGATCATTCCAATAGCTAGCAGCTACAACGAAGATGTAAGAGAGTCGGAGAATAAAGAAATGAAGTTCTGAAGCCAAAGTTATTCAAGGGTAATGCTTTAAGTTTGATATCTCTCTCTAACGAGCTTTGCGGGACTACAAAAACAGAGCTTTATGATGCCTATAATATGATCATTATGCAGTTTATGGCTGTGGGTCTCCATGGGCAGAAGATCACAGGGATGATATCCTTTCCTGTTTCATATCGGATGATGCTCTGCAATTTTCCACCTCTTTCATAACAAAAGGCTTTGATGCGGAGTCAGAAGTCTTGAGATTTTGAGGATGATGGCTCAGGGATGAAACAGTGCACTATGTTCTTTATCTAGTCTAACAATCTATAATGAACAGTGATCAGAATATAATGCATCATACTCATGGATGTCATGTCCAGCTTATATTTCACACCAAAATCAAGAGAGAAAAAATAAAATAATATCTTACATGAAAAAAAGAAGAAAAAAAAAAAGCCTGTTTTCACAACCATACAATTTTTTTTTTTCTTTTTGAATTGTGACATTTTCATGACAATTAATGTCCTGTGGTGTGACATGGTACACTCCACCTGAAACCATTTTAAAAAGCATTTTCTAATTTATTTATAATTATGCATGGAGCTTTTATAACGATATGGAATATTTGTAAAATATCCACTTAGTGAAGGGAGGGAAAAATGTGATTAAATAGTGACAAGTCACAGGACATTACATACATATTATCTCATGTAAATTTAAATTGAAAATCCTTATTAAATACAAAAAAGGTCAATTACTACTATGACATTTTGCATTAGATAATGAGCATTTTGGAGGTGAAATGTACTTCATTTTTACAATGCAAAAAAAAAAAAAAAACAAACAATTTTTTACCAAGTTTTTTTACCTTACTATTTCTTTATTTTCTACACACGTCACATGTATCACATGTAAAGCTGCTCTTCACTGACACTGTTGTCTCCTTGGTAAACAGCAACATGGAGCTCATGTCACAAGACAGGTAAGTATACTCGCATGTAGTTTTCAAACTGGAAAAAAAAGAAAGCAGGACTAAATGATATCAAGAATATTCAAACAACTAAAATAAATAATTGTTTATGTTTAATTTACACTGTTTAAATTATCATAATTGTAAAGACAATTCATACTGACTATGAATTTTCATAGTTTAAGACTGAAAGGTAAAACATTCAAGTGTATATACAAAAGAACACTGAAATGTAGTAAAAAGTAAAAGATGAAGGCATGAAAAAGAGGACTACAATTGACTAAAACTAATTTCATTGTGTTTATTTATCCTTATATTGAAGAAAACTACAAAACAAACAGTTTTGAAGTTACATTCATAGAACAAAAAGGAAGACATTCAATGTGTTAGTTTTCATGAAAAAGTCAACGTCTGGAACAATGTCTTTAGGTGAAGAAACACTCATATGTGTGCATTCCTGCTCCTGCTTACACACCTGTCTGTGTGTGTTTAAACAGCAGGAGCATGATTCCGACTATGAACCATGATGAAGGCAGTTGCAATTACCTTTATTATCTTTATCTTTGATTTAATTAATCCCAGCAGGTAAAGAAGCAGCCGTGTTGGTTTATTGGCAGGGGAGATAGAGATCTAAATGTAATCACGCTCACTGTCAGCATGCCCTTCATTATTCCTGTCGCAATCATCGTTACCTCGTCAGCACCCGGGAACGTCTTGTCATCTGTCACTCTGAGACAACAAGCTGTTCCAGCCAAGAAAAACAACCCTTGTGTCGCTGACACTTTTCAATCACTGTCCGCTGTTTTTTTCCCCCTCTTCTACGGTGCATGGAGGGCATGCAAGCTTGCTTTTGTCATTCCCAGGTGTGCTATCAGTGCCGGTCAAAGAAAAGGATCATAGAATGGCCAACGATGGAGAGGTCACAGACTAAAACATTCCTATTCTAACAAAAACATCTATAAACAACTTTATGTAACAGTTATGTTATGTTCAGGTTTCCTTTAGTTCCCATGTTTACTTCCTGTGTTTAGTTCCTGTTCCTTATGTTTATGATTTTTATGATTATTTGATTAGGTTCACCTGTTTCTCATCTAGGTTCCTAGTTTTCTGTTTCCTGTATCTGGTATATATACTCCCTGTGTTACAGTTACTCTTGATCGGTTTTTGTTTGCGTTAATGTGTGGTTTGCGTTTCTCTTGCAATATCCTGTGAGTTGTTTTTGTAAATAAAGACTATATTATTTGTAATACCCTGTTTGTCTTCATCTTTGTACGTGTTGGAAACCACAGATGTGACAGAAAAACTGACTCTGTAAACGAGTAAAGAGAAGAAAGGATACATGGACATGCTAGCTGTTCACCCCCTCCTCCTTACTCAAGATGATCACACCCTTTGAGTATCATACCAGTGAGTTCCTGGACCTAGCCTATCAAACACACTACCCTGACAATGCACTAATTTCTACTTGGGCTGGCTTAAATGGTCATGTGAAACAACTAGTCCCCTTATGGTCCTCGAGGAAAGTTTTTTGTGGAAGTGGTTTTCACGAAGAGTGGCTCCTTCTTCACTGTGAGTAAAGTGGAGGAGGAATTCAACAGCCACTTGACAATCCCGGTCACACTGGACCCAGAGCCCATTCAGCCTCATACCATGCCCGCCACGGATTATGAGCCAGAGCCCAACGCTGACCCAGATATTGAGCATGCCCCCGCCATGAAACCTGAGCCCGAGTACATGCCAGAAGCAATATTTCTGGAATCTGACCCAGCCACTGAGTCTGACCAGGTGTGAGAGCTGGCACCATGTCCATCCCTGTGGAGTTAGATGGCTGGGAGTAGAGTCCCACCCATACACCCACCTCTGAGGAGAGGTGGCTGGATCCAGTCCTTATGGGAATATTTGATGACATTGAATATGCCAGTTCACGATGCCTCGAGTCTCTGATGGTTCTGCCCAGCTCCCAAACTCCTTTGTCAGCGCTGGTTCCGCCCAGCTCCTAAGCTCCTTTGTCACCCCTGGTCCCACCCAGCCTCCTACTCTCTCCTCCTCTGTCGATTCCATCCAGTTCCTCTGCCCCACCTCTGCAGACTCGGACAACAAGCTGAGGTGGAGCCCAGGACTCCGCAGTCCCTTGGCTCCTCTTTGGGAGCTCGGTCCAGATACTTAGATCCACTTTAAGCTTCCTGGTCTCCAGCTCTGTCTTGGTGTGAGGATCCCCTAGCTCCACCTTGGGCCTCTGAGCCCTGGCCTCTACCTCAGCTTGTTGACAAATTGTCTCCACCTGGCCTCCATGCTCTCTTGGCTCCACCATGGTCCATCATCCCTCAGGCTCTGCCAGACTCTCTTGTCCCTCCGGCTCCCCCTTGGTCAGGTGTCACCCTGGTTGCGACACAGAATTCCAGGCCTCCGGCTACATCTCGTCCCTCCACCCCTTCGGCTCCACTGGGCTCCTTTCCGCCAGTTCCACTGTTGTTCTCACTCCCTCCAACTCCTCCCTTGTCTGCCAAGCCACTGTCTCCGCTTGGTCCTGTGAGCCTGCAATTACACCTTGGCTCTCAAGTCTATTGGTGTCACCCTGGGCCTTCGTCTCCTTGGACTGTTTAGGCTCAAGGACATACCTTCAGGGAGGGGGGAGTACTGTAACCGTTATGTTATGTTTGTGTTTTCTTTAATTCATGTGTTTAGTTCCTGTATTTTTCTTGTTGCTAGTATGTTTCTAAAATAATCCTAAAAAAAAAAATGTTTCACAGTTTTCACAAAAAGCAGTATCTTGAGCAGCAAATGAACATATTAAGATTATTTCTTAAGGATCTTGTAACACTGAAGACTGGAGTAATGATACTGAATATTCAGCTTTGCATCACAGGAATAAGTTACATTATAAAATATATTCAAATAGAAAAAAAGGTTATTGTAATAGTATTTCATAATATTACTGTTTGTGCTGTTTTTTTGTTCAAATAATTGCAGCCTTGGTGAGCATAAGTCTCCTTTTTAAAAACATCTTACCAACCCCAAACTTTTGAATGGTAGTCTATATATTCAATACAATGTAAATCAATTTAAAAGTGTCTGGCAAATTGAAATGTTATGCTTTAGACTACATGTCCATCTAAACCAGCTTGAATTGACTAATGACCACATCAGCTAGAAATCATGCTGGATGTAACTGGAATTTCCAGCCGGGAAATGGCATCCATTCATTTTTAAAAGAACATTTTGCTATTAAATAAAAACAAAGTTTATTTGTCCATGACTATTTTTGCTACATGAAGTTTTACCCATAAATCTAAACTATCACACCTCATCATCAATTATAAGTCTGTCATTTGCATCAGTCTATGGTGTGTATTATTCCTGTAGCTATTACTAAGATTTCATTATTTATGTGCAACGCTATCAGCAAAAAGGCAAGCAATTTACTTGTCAAAATGCATTACATTGTGTGAGCTGAAATATGACTGAAAAGCTCTGGGGCCGGCTCATACGTCGGAGCGCAGCAGTGGGCAGCTAAATTATGAATGGAGTTGCCGTTCATTTCAAATAGGGAGTGCTAGCGAAACGCAGCAGTCTGTGCCTTTGATTTCAAAGGGTTAATATAAAAGCATCAAATCTATACACTTCAATACTCTTCCAATGAAACAACTCTTCCAGGCTTTTCAAAATATGGTGCTTTCAGCAATGGCCACTTATTCAAGCATACATAAATGCTGGCCGACAGGTGTAATGATTCAGCACGAGGATAAAAGAGAAATCCTTGCATCTGTCGACTCAGATACATGCATTTCCTCATTTCTTACTTCTCTGTCATTAGATTAGCTTTTTCCATACGTTCTTCTTTTCTGCACACTTCTACAGTACATCAAAGCTTACAATGACGTGGAGGAGAAGTGCGCCCAGGTGATCTGAAGCACACTTCAGCAGATTAGTGCTCAATATGGATTATCCAAGAGGATGGTGCCCTATTTACATTTTTTTCCCATCAGCCCCTGGGAGGGGCCACCCTCCAGCTGTGCAGACTGACAGGTAGAGATTTGGACTCCTTAAAACCGCAGCATCTCCACATAACCGTAATCCCCATCACATTTAACTCTACCTGCCTGCTAACACCGCACTCTTTTTCCTGTCTTCTTTACTCAACTGTTTTCTTTCCCTCTTGTTAAAACCATCTCACTTTTTAAGGCACAAGATTCACCACAAAGATTAGCCGATGTGACATCTTTGATTGGAACACATCACAAGTGTATAAATTCCATAGAGTAAAGGTGTGTTCACATTTATTATTGTTCAGAATCCAACAAAATCCAGCCATTACAATTGGAATCCATGTGACTGGGAATTCATGTGAGGGTGAAAGATTTCACCATGCCGATTTCACAATAGGTTCAAGCTGGTCACATGGATTTGTCACGTTGACCAACAGAAAGCTACTTGGTTTGAATGTGACTTCTGTGTGAGCAGTATTTCATACATCGCTAAACTCTCAACAAAAGACAATTGACTTTTTCTGCTCGCAAAATGTCGGCAAAATTTCACTGATGTGACCAAACAAAACAATAATTGTTCAATGGTGCGGAGAGAGCAGAGCAGCCATTTTAAATTCATTCCTATGGGAGTTGAGCTTCAGGCTCACACACAGCGGGCTGGAGAAAAAGAATGGCCAAGAGCATCCAAAAGTTGAGAAATACACAATTTTAAGCAAATAGCAAGCAAAAAACTTGCTACAGACTGGCCTGGGAAATTCACATGAAGGTGAAAGATTTCTTCACACAGATTTCGCAATGGGTTCAAGTTGGATACATGGATTTGCCAAGCTGACCAACAGAAGGCTGCTTGTTTTGAAAGTGAATTCTCTGTGAGCTGTGAGATGATCTTCATGTTAGCGGAAGAGAAAAGAGAAAATGTAGAGAGCGGCTGAACAGCAGCCAATCGCTATGAGAAGCAAGTATTGACATCTGTCACAAGTGTTTAAAATTATACAGATTGTGCTCAAGTTTCTACGGAGCCCTGCACATGACATGCAGGAAATAAATAGTAGGCTAAATCATGCACACTATTTACTTATGCATTCCCTCGATTTATAAATTGTGCGCACAACTGACTAATTCGTTCCCTCGATTTGCTAATTTGTGCACGATTTACTAATGTGTTCCCTCGATTTATAAATTGTGCGCACAATTTACTAATTCATTCCCTCGATTTATAAAGAGTGACCGTGATTTAGCAAATCGAGGGAATGATTTAGTAAATCGAGGGAATGAAATATTAAATTGTGCACACACTTTATAAATGGAGGGAACAAATTAGTAAATCGTGCGCACGAATTAGCAAATCAAGGGAACGAAATTGTAAATCATGCGCGTGATTTAGCAAATCGAGGGAACGAAATTGTAAATCATGCGTCTGATTTAGTAAATCGAGGGACAAAATAGTAAAATGTGCGCACGGGTTAGCAAATTAAGGGAACAAAATAGTAAATTGTGCGCACGAATTAGCAAATTGAGGAAACAAAATAGTAAATTGTGCGCACAAAATAGTAAATTATGCATGCGATTTACTAAATTGAGGTAACAAAATAGTAAATCATGCACACGAATTAGCAAACGGAGGGAATGAAATAGTAAATTGTGTGCACGAATTAGCAAATTGAGGGAATGAAATAGTAAATCATGCACACAAATTAGCAAACTGAGGGAATGAAATAGTAAATCGTGTGCACGAATTAGCAAATCGAGGGAACGAAATAGTAAATCGTGTGCACAGTTTAGCAAATCGAGGGAACGATATAGTAAATCTTGTGCACGGATTAACAAATCGAGAGAACGAAATAGTAAATCGTGTGCGCGATTTACTAAATCGAGGTAATTAAATAGTAAATCGTGCGCACAATTTAGCAAATCGAGGGAAAAATATAGTAAATCGTGTGCACGAATTAGCAAATCGAGGGAAAAATATAGTAAATCGTGTGCACGAATTAGCAAATTGAGGGAACAACATAGTAAATCATGCGCTTTTTTTTTTCTTGCATGTCATTTGCAGGGCTCTGTAAGTTTCTGCTGGATTAGTGCCTAAATTATATTGTTTACATATTATTCATTCTGATTTTTAATGAGGTTTGGATGTTTTCATTTTGATTCATTGGATTAATGAAAGTGTATTAAATTGACAGCCATCATTTTACTGTGGGCATTCAGAAACAATTTTTCATCTTTTCAACTGTAATTGTGTCTACATATGATGATTAAATTGGCTGTGAACTGAAATAAACAGATTATACACACATGCTACAGATACACTTCAAAGTAGCATTTTTTAAGGGCACTAAGTTTTGCTGCTGTAGTGAACACATACCACTAAGGTCTGGTCACATTTACCATTGTTAACGAAATCCAGTCATTTCAATATGATCAATAATCAGTAAGATTTCCCCATGTAGATTTCGCAACAGGTTCTTTGACCAACAGAAAGCAGCTTGGTTTGAAAGTACTTCATACATCCATACACATTTGAAAATAGACAATAGACCTTTTTTCATGCAAAATTGGTGCAGTTATATTAAGCATTGCTCAGCGAATTTCTGCTGCTGAAGTCCAATAACTTTAATAGGAATCCATGTATACGGGAATTTCGTGTGAGGGCGGCGAATACCAACTTAAAAATGTTATGAAACCTGCATGGGTGAATGTTACATCCTCACACCCAATCGCATGGATTCCTATTGAAATGAAATGATTTCACCCACAAAAAATTGCCAAATTGTAAATATGACTGCCCTCAAGCACGAGAAGGTCGAGTGTGTACATGAGTGTGTGTGTGTTCCCTTTGTTTATTGAGACTCTGGGCCAGGGCTAACCAAACGATAGCTGTCGTCTGCTCTCTCATGGGTATCTCACTTCCTTACCCACGCACAGGAACCAGGCGCTGTTAGCTGGTGCCACTTGGGAAAAGAGTTAGATGATCTGTTGCCATGTAGCTCGCAGGGAATTTAGCACAAACCAAAGAACCTTTCAAAGTTAAACAAATCACCCGCAGGCTATATGTCTCCTCCTATAAACCTCTACACATCTCACACACTCCCACTCGCTTTCACTCTATCTCGCCTGTACTTTTTTTCTTATAAATGTTTCTTAGAGTGTATTTCTGTATTTAAGCGTCTTTAAAACATTGTAGATGGATTCCGATTTCAGTTCATGCTGTTCTTAAAACATAACTGGGTGAATCTCATGAAACTTGTATACAGTACTTCATTCGCAAATATAAGAAAAATATAAAATGAAGCTGTGAGATGCATTTTTTTTTTTTTGCATTGTGTCATTATTTTTTATGATACTTACACACATTTAAGCTTGAAGTTCTCATTTATGTGATATAAATTTATGTGATATAAACGCATAGCTGCAGACCAGTCAGGGTGCCCATGCTGACCCCTGTCCACCGCCGAAAGAGCCAACAGTGGGCACGTGAGCATCAGAACTGGACCACAGAGCAATGGAAGAAGGTGGCCTGGTCTGATGAATCACGTTTTCTTTTACATCACGTGGATGGCCGGGTGCGTGTGCGTCGCTTACCTGGGGAACACGTGGCACCAGGATGCACTATGGGAAGAAGGCAAGCCGGCAGAGGCAGTGTGATGCTTTGGGCAATGTTCTGCTGGGAAACCTTGGGTCCTGCCATCCATGTGGATGTTACTTTGACACGTACCACCTACCTAAGCATTGTTGCAGACCATATACAACTTTTCATGGAAACGGTATTCCCTGGTGGCTGTGGCCTCTTTCAGCAGGATAATGCGTCCTTCCACAAAGCAAAAATGGTTCAGGAATGGTTTGTGGAGCACAACAACAAGTCTGAGGTGTTAACTTGGCCTCCAAATTCCCCAGATCTCAATCCAATCTATCTCAAACAAGTCTGATCCATGGAGGCCCCACCTCACAACTTACAGGACTTAAAGGATCTGCTGCTAACATCTTGGTGCAGATCCCACAGCACACCTTCAGGGGTCTAGTGGAGTCCATGCCTCGACGGGTCAGGGCTTTTTTGGCAGCAAAAGGCGGACCAACACAATATTAGGAAGGTGGTCATAATGTTATGCCTGATTGGTGTATATATTAGTGCTGTCAAGACCAGTGTCACTGATTCTAATACTGGAACTAATGTTTCTATAAAATAGATTTTTTTAAAAAAACATTAATTATAGACATTGAACATTACAGTATAACTGAAAGCTATCCATTTCAACAGTTATTAAAAAAAAAAAAAAAAAAACTTTTAATTTAAGTGAACTTAGGTAGGAAATATATAGAAATTGTCTTCACTGCATAAATTATAAAATAAATATAGATTAATCATTATTAAAGCTACAATTTGTTCTTTGATTAACATTAATGACAGACATCACAGCAACTGGTTTATTAGGCTGCTGTCACTTTTAGAGCTGCCGCTACCGAACATGACGCGGATCTGACGCGCATCTCATCTTCTCAAGTTCATTTAAGACGTTATTTAACTCATTTAAGACTGCTTTTACGAGGATACTCAACAAAATGGGCATTTTGTCATAATTCTGTGTGTTATAGTTTGTTTAAGCGCGAAAGGGAAGTCGATACTTCACTTTCTGTGAACGCCATCACACACACGACATTCACGGACAGCACGTTCTCGTTTGTCTTGTGGCGCTTGGATGGTTTAAAAGCGTTTGCGTGAATAAGAGCATGACCATATAATGTAACGCTTGCCAAAATATGACCGAAAAAACGGATGCTGCGTTAAATGCGTTGCGTAAAAGGGTTACACTTTATTTTAATGGTCTACTGTAGACATTATTGACATGTAGTTTGCAAAGTTACTTACTGTATAGTCAGTAGAATGTCTGGTGGGGAGCATCAAAATAATATTAAGCAGACAGTCTAATGAGAGTTAGTTGACATGTAGTTACAAAAATACTTATAGTTAGTAGAATGTCTAGAAATAGACCATCGAATTAAAGTGTTACTGATAAAATGTATACACTGTACGTCGCTTTGGATAAAATATCTACCAAATGCATAAATGTAAACATTTATAAGGCTTACCCTTCTATCTCAGATCAGTCTTAAATCAGTGGTGATAACCCACACAGGAATAACAAACCGCGAGGTGATCGCATTCATCCATCTCCATTGTAATTACATTTATTAATCCTACATCTAAGTAAATATGAAAGCCAAAGTCTGTAAAAGTTGAAGGACATCAATCCATGTTTAATGTGCAGAAAGAAGGAAAAAAATCGAAAGTTATTGGTGTTGCAAAATCAATAGTTATTTTTATAATAGAGAGTCCATCATATAATTTTAGCAGTGCTCTATTGTATTCTCAGATTGGCACTGGACAATTGCTTCATCCATGCACTATTACATAGATGTGGCTATTTATCCTAAAGAGAATATGATCGTCTCCGATTCCACGCTGATGCTGGCTTTGGCTCTGATAATAGTTATTATAAGAGAGGGATTGGTAGCCAGACACTTAAACGTTATTAGCACAGCCATATTTTACTGTCCAACACTAGGCACAATGTATTCACAGGGGAGTGCACGCTATTTTTTAATATGTGGCTAGATTAACATTATCCCATTGGCAAGATGACATATAAATGCTGAGCACACAACTGTCAAATTAAATAAGATTCAGACTAACTTTAAAGTGTGACTGCAACTGGTGTTAAAATATCATAATAATCTGGAGTACATTTGACATTTTCATAGTAAAAGCATCAATGATATAACCACTGAGTAAAACAAAGTCTTTTGATAGAGCAACAGTATTCAAAGAGGTAAATAAACGTGAGTTTTAAATCTTCATTGCTCTGGGCCCGACAGGCTCTGAGCTCATTTAAAGTAGGACAGCTCTATCCAGGTCAAGTGGGAGTCAGTGATCTGAGGAGCTAATGCTCTCCAGAGGAAGACCTGCATGTACACAGAGTCATGCTTTACCTGCAGGGATATTTGTGGGTCTGTCATGCCTGAAGAGAAGTCGGAAGCCATTCAAGCCAATATTCTAATGGGGGAAAATATACTTTATATTTTTTTAAAAATCTGCCAATTGAATAATGCACTTGGTAAACAGGCATGCTTACACATTTTAAGCTAATAAATAAAATAATAATAATAAAAAAAAAAAAGAGTAACACTTTACAATAAACTGTGAGTTGTTAGTATTAGTTAATGTTAGTTCTAAAGCATTTATTAATCTAAGTTCATTTACTAATACATTATTAAAACCAGAAATTGTATGTGTTATAACAGCATAACAGTATGTGTTAACATTATTTAATGGAACTAAGCTAACACGAATAAACAATGAACAGTTGTATTCATTAACTAATGTCAGGGGTGTAGCACCGATTTCTGGGCCCTACGCAAAGACTGTGTGGGGGCCACTTAATATATATATATATATATATAGTATTATATTTTTATTTTGTCACATTTTTTTTTTTTATAATAGTGCACAATTATACACAGAGCACTCACTGATAGAAAAACAGTTGTACTATATATCATGTATCACTCTTATGTTTGAATCGTGCTATAAATTGAGCACCCAGACATAAAAATGACAGTTTTGTGTTTTATTAACAGACATTGTGCCTTGTATTCCAAAATATAACAATCTTTCTAAACTATTTAACATTGTAGGTACCTCTACAAGCATGATGAACACAGGATTGATATTATCCTGAGCCATATATTAGGCTTCATGTCTGATATTATGCTATCATAATATGTGTATAGTGTAAGAATAGTTGCTGAATAGTATACATGGTAGAAATAATGACACTTGTGATATTACTTTAATCTTCCAACATGACTGTTACTAAGATGGCCAATTTTTATATATTTTAAATATTTTTTGTCATTTCTGTAAAATGTTAATGTTGGATTTGTAAACAATAGCTGCCTGGATCTTGTGATGGATTTTGTGAGTGTTAATGTTTTTGATATACATGTTTTTTTTTTAGTTTATTACCATCACGCTATCTTAAAATTATATTACCAAGTTTGCTCATATTAATATAATGCAAGATCCACAGAAACATCGTTTACATACTGTTTTCCATATTTAGGCTACAATGTATTTGTCACACACTTTTCGTGTTACTTTGGTGTTTAGAATATGATAAGAGCGTTTATTACCGGCTTAGAAACAAGTTGTTTCTCATTATGTAGGAAAAGGCAGACTCCCGTTCAGCAAGCATCTATTTAATGTTACACAACGTATATAGGTCGTAACAGCGGCATATAGGTCGCCGTCGCCTCGCTTGAACAATATAGGTTCTCACTTGGTCTCTTTGGAAAGAAATTTATGAGGAATTGTTTTCCCTTACTGTTTACTTTTTGCCTGATCTTAGCTTGAACGACGGCGGCGGCGCGATTCGAAGATCACCACACTCCCTCACAGCCATTTAGCGCTTTGCAACGTTCCTAGACAACCAATCAAATCATGCGAATTGGGTGCATGCTGTGCTTGTAGGAGGCGCCTATACAGACGTGTGCCAAAGCTTGCGAACAGAAAAATAGAGTTTTATTTGTAATAATAATAATTATAATAATTTCAGGATCGTTGAGGGCCCCTCACACGCCAGGGCCCTATGCACTCTGTCACCCTTTCCCCCCACTTATGACACCCCTGACTAATGTTAACGAAGTTAATTGATACTGTAACAAATGTATTGCTTATAGTTATTGATAGTTAATGCAGTAACTAGTGTTAACTAACAGAACCTTATTGTGTAACCAAAAAAAATAATCGTTTGGATTGTTTTAAACACATTCATTTTAGTGTGTGTGTGTGTGTGTGTGTGTGTGTGTGTGTGTTTATATGCTCTCCAGTTCAATGTTTATAATACGTATATGTATATATTAAAAACATATATTCAGACATAATATTTGTATAAAATATATTAAATTGGATATATTTTAGCTATTTAAAAAATGCTTAGTTGATCACTAAAATAAAAAATAAAAAAAATGAAATAAGACATGTTTCTATAAGATGGTCCTTTGGTATTTTTTGAAATGTCTTGAATCAAGCATTTTATATCACAAGACTTTTTCCAAAATGTTTTAATCGTCAAAAGAACTCTTTCTGATTTCTTAAAGAAGTCTAAAAGACCCGCTGTCATGAAAATCAAGTTTTTGATAATTTATGTCTATGTGGTATTTTTAATATACGGGTAATTGACAAATAAAACTTTATTATTATTTTTTTTAAACATTTCAATGTGTTTAAATTCTTCTTCTTCTTATTATTATTATTATTTTTTTTTTTTTTACTTTTCTTTATGTCAGGCGGTACAACCAAATAGTTGTATGTATATGCTGTAGTTGTACCAACTGACATGGAAAGTGTACAAACCTACCCATACTTTTTTTTTTTTTTTTTTACCAGTTTTTACCAGTATTTGAGAGAGATCTACAAACCTTTTCACTCTGCCACAAGGATCAGTTGTGCTCCTCTGGATGATGCATTATCATGTTTACTGTTATTACCTTTTCAATTCATAATAAAAAAAAAAAAAACTCCATGTTTGCAGTTGTGCCACCCTGACATTTGAGAATATACAAATTGCTGGACAAAAGTTTTTCAATGATCTCAACAGCTTTAAAACTACTGATATTTATAAAAAATTGTGTGTATATGAAAAGCTTCAAACCTAAAATGATGCCATAGTATTTAGTTATTATTATTATTTATTATTATTAAGACACCATTTTAAATGTTTCTCATCTGTTCATTGGTTCGGACAGTTGCGTGACGCATTTTGGGGGTTTAAGATAACAAAAATAATAATATGCATTATTTAAATGTACTAAAAAATAATTAAAACTATAGGTTTTATAGAATATAAAGTGATATGCGTCATGAATTCATCAAATTATTTTAAAAGGAAATAATGATGCACTCAGACACGTCATGTTATTGACCCATGCTTTAAGACAAACCATGTGCAAATTCATCAGTCAACACCATTGCTGAGTATTTTCTCCTTAAAACTCCAGTGAACCAATTCCAAAGAGAGTCTCAAAAACGTGAAACCATTTCCTGCTGTCACAAACAAGTAACCAATCCCATCAACGTGCGGGCGGGGCTTTTCCACAGTTTGAGAAGGGACAAGAAAAAATGGGGACATATAGCAATAAAGCGGGTGAATTATGTATATGATGTATATTACGATGTTATGATGAACTATGTCAGACTTGATGTTCAAAGCGTTTCTAAGGATGCTGATTTTCAGAAAGCGGTGACACTTTAGAATCCTTCATTAATGAATTACTACACAGGAACAAATGAGTAATGCATTATTAACACTCTAGTAACTACTATTAACTAACGATTAATGAATTAGTAAGTAATAGTGCTCAGTTGAAGGTGGTAGTTCACTATTAGCTAATCAGTAACTACTAAGAACTACTATATACAGGTTCATAATTAATGTGAATAATGCATAATGTATAATTAATTTTAAAGTGAAGGTCATGGTAACCCACTAGTAATGACTGAAGTATTACCAAATACTTTGAAAAATTCGGATCAGTATTCTAAAGTGAAAAACATGATAACTTTCTAGGAACTACTGAAGTCAGTGTAAACTTTTGAGATTTTTGTAAAGTATTGGATAGTAATAACTCAAGAGTTACTATATAATTATAAAGGAACTACTACTTATTTGGATCAGTATTCTAAAGTGAAGATCATTGTAACCCACTAGTAATTACTTAAGTGTTACCAAATACATCAGAAGGTATTACTGTACAAAACTGTACAAAAAAAAACTCAAAAGATTACAATGACTTCAGTAGTTACTAGAGAATTCTCATGCTTTTTTTACTTTATAATATTGATCCAAATTAGTAATTCCTTCCGGTAATACTACTGGTTATACTTCAGTCATTACTAGTGGGTTACCATGACCTTTACTTTAAAATTAATTATACATAATGCATTATTCATGTTAATTATGAACCTGTATATAGTAGTTCTTAGTAGTTCTCTGGGAGGAATGAAAAAAACAGTAGTTACTGATTAGCTAATAGTGAACTACCACCTTCAACTGAGCTCTATTACTTGTTAGTTAATAGTAGTTACTAGAGTGTTAATAATGCATTACTCATTTGTTCCTGTGTAGTAATTCATTAATTAAGGATCAGTATTCTAAAGTGTTACCCAGAAAGCATCTGTCTGACTCTGAGATGGCAACGGGAACATGGTTTGTGTAACATTAGCAACACATTATTAGCTGTTTGATAACGTAGTCAAGCAAAATGCTAATCATATTAATTACCATTATGTGTCCGACGTTGTAGAAAACCTTACATAAAAGCATTACCATTCTGATACATCGACTTGTAGTTCAAACATATATGGCTGAATTAAACCAATATTTCCACTTGCTATTGTGTCAACTTTGGATCAGGTAGTCAGAGCTGTGGACTAATTTGCATATTCATAAATCCACCTATACTAAATGAAGCAAGGGTGTAGAGTTACATTCAAGCTATTTTAAGGCACGATGGAATTATTTTCACAGGGGAAAAAAGTTTGAATATGTCATTTTGATCATCAAAAATGAGTTTTAAGGGATAAAATGATTAACTGCAAGGGAAATTTTAAAGATGTTCTTGTTTAGATGTTTATATATCACTGAAAAACATACGCCATGTAATGGTCAATTAGAAAACAAAATTCACTATAATCTGTTTGTAGGTCAGCCACTGGTTTATTTACCTAGAAACAATCAAGGTGCGAAACCAGTTCTGTATTCTGTCGTATGCATAATTTCTTGTACCGGGAGAGGTGTGGTATCTAATCCCTGGCAGGTGGAGCGTGATAGAGCTCGCTGGAGAAGATAAGACTTCCTGTTCCATTACTGAACCTTCACTGCCCCACTTTTCCCATCCTGACGCTGGGAACGTCGCAGGCCTGGGTGAACAGGGTACAGATAACCAAAGACCTGCCACACTCAGGTAAATCAATCTCCACCTCCTGCTGCGGCTGTGGAAATTATTATTTTATTTATTTTTTATTTATTTTATTTTATTTCAGGCGAGAACAGGTGAAGGTGAGGGGGAGAAATGTTGCAAAGTTTCTTTCAGCAGCTCCAGTTTTGCTCTGAAATTAGGCTACAAGACTGAAGACATTTTCTTAAATATTTCTCTGACTTTCTTGTAAAAATATCAGGGCATAAGATATGAATATATATATATGTATATATTGAGTATATATGTTTAAAACAAAAATAAAAATGGGTAAAAAAAAAAAATGTATATTCTCAATAAATATGTATTAATATCTCATTTATCAGAAATGACCAAAACCATAAAACCATAACAGCTAAATTGAATAACTTAAATATAAATATCTCATTCAATTTAAGCCAGTTTTCTTTAAAACGATACAAATTTGCAGATTTTTTTAAATGAGTAATTGGAAAGTAAACTTGAGAAATGTACTTCAGATTTTCTTGGTAAACGGTGGTAAACGGTGAATGTCGTCATGAAGGGGCTGAGGAGAGACTGTCCAATGTGGTGATGCTATCATGCTGTCATCTCTCTCTCTTTCTCTCCTCTTTTCTTCTTTGTAGATAATGGCACCTCTAGAACAGACAGCATCTTTGCTCTTTATCAGATAATGTACCAACACAGGCTTCCAGCCTTCAGCTATTTCCGGATGACTCCCCGCCATCCCTAAAACCATATCAACCTTTTTACAATCTCCTGCCTTCATCTTCCATCAGATTTTACATCCTGAAAAGGACATTAACAGTTCAAACTAGATTCCACCCCGAGATAGGTTGATCAACACTTTTATATTTAAATCTTATTTCATAAGACACCAAAAATAGAACCGGCAGCAGAGCCACGTGAATCTAGAGTGACATGACATTTCACGGGTACGAATCTATGTAGAAGTTATATTATATGTTACAATTACAAATAGTTGACCTGAAAAATCTTTGCAGGGAAGTCAACATGAACCAGCAAAAATCTGAAAAAGGTAAAAATCTTAAACAGGTAAGTCATCATGAACCAGCATAAGCAATAGTGTATTAAAGGGGTCAACTGCATTTTTTAAAAACGTGTTGTTGTGGTCCACTTATAATCTTAGCAAGATTTTTACATTAAAACAAAAAACTATTTTTATCCTGTTTTTGACCCTCTCATAAAAACATACTGTTTTGATAAGCGTGCCGCATTCAAGATTCGGACGTAAACGCCATTTTAAACACGTTGTTCCTGAAGTAATTGTGTGTGTGTTTATATGGGCCATTCTACAGAATTGGTGCAAACTGCTGTCCCACAACCAAAAAACACATTTAAAAAGCATTTAAGTATTCAAATTTTAGACATTTACTAAGATCCTTCTATTATCTATTGAATCCCACAATAATATTTAAAATATCAGTGTTTAATATATATAAAATCATCATTTATTGAGTACTTTTAGTTTGGAGATGGCTGTCCTGAGCCCTAACCAATAAATTTAAACTTGTTAAAATGATACTGAAAGATATATATAATATATATATATATATATATATATATATATATATTTTTTTTTTTTTTTTTTTTTTTTTTTTTTTTTGTTTGTTTTGTAAAAAATGTGTCCTGCATTTTCATGTCACCACCGAAACAGTGTATGTTTTAGTCCATTGGTGGCTGAGACTGATTTTAACCACACTTCTACATTTTTGATCAGGAAATATTCCTGTATCCCTCCCTCTCATAGCCTCTCTTTCAGAGTAGATAGAGCTCATCATTTTGAGTTAAATGTGTTAGAAAATCTGAAAATCTGTGTGTAACTTTAAGGAACGTCACTACCAAACCCCTTTTTTTTCTGCAATTAAGCAAACCTTTTTGGGTGTTATTCCATAAAATTTAGTTTATATGTGTGTACAACTGTTCAAAACTGTGCTAGCTAACCATATGCTGATTATCCTCTTTGAGCTAGGCTCAAAAGTGTCTAAAATTGTCACTACCGAAACATGTCATTGTTCTGGTAGTGACATAAGGGAACACAATCATTTATTTGGGGGAAATAAACAAAATTTTAGTACAGTTATGCAAATCATTAGTATTTTAATATGTTGTTTTGGTTTAATGTTATAGTATAGTTTTAGTATAATGTTAGCAAGATTTTTACATCTTATTTAGAATAGGCTATTTTTTTTATCCTGTTTTTGACCCTTTCATAAAAACACACCTTTTGATAGGTGCACAGCACTCAAGACTCGGAAGTAAACGCCCACTGCTATGATTGGGTAACGGTTTTGCATATTAAAATCATTTTCAACATCCCTGCCATTAAGGGGCAATGAAGTAGAAGTAGGCGTTGATCTTCTTCTACAGAGGCAGTCTTTCATCAGACTATGACATCAAACAAAATCCGAAAAAATCTGTTTGGGGAGCTCGGTTTCAATTAAAGCTTTATTTGGACTAATGAGGAATCTTTGAGATTTTTATAGTATAGTACAATGACCTCTTGTATAAAAAGGTTCAGATTCATATCCACTTGTTGAGACGATTGAGATCTTTTGGGGTGTGCCGGGTATTGTTAGTTGCATTTGTAATTTTCTATGTTGGGGTGGGGGGATTTCTGAGAGGGACAAAACAGACTTAACAAACTGATTAGGAAAACAAACTGCTCTCTGCCCTCTGTTGATGAAATTGGGCAAGAAAGCAGGGTTGAAACAGTAGAGCAAATGTTCATTTGTTCTTTGTTCATTTTAAAATATCTTTGGATATTTTATCTCCGTCTCCCTCCAGTCCCTCGATACCACCTCCTCTCAGTAGCGTGGTACCATCTCGGGCCTGCCGGAATCCGCCTCTTCCTGGGCATGAGGAGCCTGAAGCTCCGCCTCCAGCTTCGGATGGTCTCGAGCTGCCTCCATCCATCGCCCTGACTCCTGCGCCTGCGCTCCTCCCACCCTTGACCTCAGAGTTGGCCATCGGCCTTTCGACCACGCCGGACTCCCTCGGCACGTCGGCTCCACCTGGGTCAGACATCGCTTCGCCTTCGGTGCTGACCTATGGACCATTCACTGCTCTCTGGCCCTCCACCCCTTCCACTGCCCCGCCCTACCTCAGGCTCCATCTCTGCCCTCGGTCGCTCCTGCGCATCTTCAGACCTCCAGATCCCCTCCTTGATCTCAGGAGGTCGTCACTGTGGCTCCGTCGCGGCCGCTTGGATCTTCACCATCTCTCCACCACCTCAGCTCGTCAACTACACGGTGGGCTCCATCCTCGCCGTTGTTGACTACGGTCCTCCCCATGCCGGTCGTCATTAACTCCCTTCCATGGCTCCTCCCTCCATCAACGCCGCTGTGGGGCACTACCCTGGCTGGTGCCTGGCACAACAGCCTGCAGCCCCTGTTCAAGGCCACCTCCCGGACTTCACCACCTCCTGCACCACCCTGGATTCCTGTTCTCCGCCTCCTGCCGGTTAGCCGTCCGCCTATCCGAGGACGCGCCTTTCCGGGAGGGGGCGTAATGTTACAGTCACATGGACTTTCTGTTTGTTGTTTTCATCTGTCACGTGTTCCTTTGTTCTAGTTTCCCGCCACTATCTGTCACCATGGACAATAATTAAATTCATCTCAGCTGTTCGTCATTTGAGTTCATTCATCAGTGTATTTAAGTTCCTGTTTCTGTGGATTATGTTGTCGGGTTTTGTTCGTGTTTATGCTGGTGTATGTTCCCGTATTCTCCTATCGGATTTTCTAGTAAAGACTCTATTATCTCTATCTCCTCGTTCGTGTGCTTAATACACTGGTAAGATTGTAACACATGAATTGTGGACTAATATATTTTGACAGTCGTATCGCATAACCACCTCTGTATATGTGGCTTCTATGACATAGTAAACTTGGTAGATCACCTGGTACAGCATTGGATTTGCGATTTGGAGGGTCCCGTGAGACAAAAGTCACGTTAAAAGAGCTCAAGACTTCCCAAAGCAAGCTAAAATGGCATGGCAAATGTGTTTTTATCTCACATTTGCTTTTTTAAACATTATCGGTTAGGTTTAGTGTAGGTGGTTTGTTATTTTCAAACGCGATCAACCTTTTAGTGTCACTTACTGGATATTTCATTTCTGAACTCCTGTGATGCGTACAACATCCAACACAATAAAACATTGCCACATTCACGTTCTTCTCTTTTGTGTGGAAGCTTGTTTCCCCTCACAGAATAAAAAATAAAAAAGCTACTTTTTATCTCACAAATCTGACTTTATAACTCACAATTGGAAGTTTACATCTCATAATTCTGAGAAAAAAAGTCAGATATAAACTTACAATTGATATAAACTCAGCCCTGAATAAAAAGGGTCAGAATTGTGAGATATAAAGTAAAAATTTTAAGATATAAACTAGAAAAATAATCTATATATCTCACAGTTCTGACTTTATTTAAGAACTTTTTTATTTTTTTACTTCATGGGGAATCAAATTTTGATAAAACTGAAACCGCTTTCAGTGCCACTCACTGGACATTTCACTGTAAAAGTGTCGTGAAATGTGGCCATAGGCAAGTTTTTTCCAATGAGTCTGGGATGCAAAAAAAAAAAAGTCACCTTTATTTATATAGCGCTTTTTACAATGCCGATTGTGTCTCTTAAAGAAAATGGTGTCAATGCAGGCAGATGCAAAGCACTGTTGAATATCAAATGTCAAGTGTCCCCAACTAAGCAAGCCAAAGGTGACAGCGGCAAGGAACCCAAACTCCAACAGGTGACATCAGGTGGCAAACAGGTGTTAAAATGGAGAAAAAAACCTTGGGAGAAACCAGGCTTAGTCGGGGGGGCCAGTTCTCCTCTGGCGAACAGTGCTTTGTTACGATTCAGGTAGCTATCATAAGTCCGATAGGATCGCAACATTCAAAATATTTATTCCAGTTCAATCCAGTTGAGGATCGTATTCATCACGCCGGTATGGACGGTTTGTTGAAACTGTGCCACTGGCTGTCGTGTCGATGAGGCCTTCACAATAGATGATCTAGTTAACTCAATCTCGGCTGATACTTCAGGGGTGCGTTGTGGTTGTGTCAAGGCGCAGGTCCTCAATCTCACCTGGATACGGCCCGGATCCGGTTGACTACGGTAAACCTTGGGATAAACAGAAAGACTAATATTAGCGTAGATGCCATTGTTCTTCTGATGTAACGAGTACATCTGGTGTTATAGGAAGTGATGGTGGTGTTTAATGAGTGACAAGAGTTTGGATCATTTCCCAATCCTAATACCCTTTCCTTTCTGACTGTCCTAAAGATAAAAAGAAAGGTAGTATTCCAGTCTGTATACATAATGAAGAAGAGTTTTAGTTTTTATATGTCCAGCATGGACTCAGAACAGCTCTTGTTCATCAGGAATGAGGTACAGCATGTAAAAAAGGGTAGATGGGTAATTAAAGGCTGTCTTAGTGGGTGATTACAGTGCTTTACTTCATAATGACAGTGTAGGAGTTTACCAAGAACTTAGATTACTGTCTTCAGAGCGGAACATGTGCACATAGGCGTACATTATAAAAATAAATGACGGAAAAGGGAACAAAATAACCAGCTAAGAGAGTTTATCAGTGTCCTCAATTTGCCTGTGTGACCATTTAAACATTTTCTGTTTGTTTGTTTGTTTGTTTTGGGAACGGTTGTAAACTAGCAAAGCATTAATTGATATCCTACAATCACGATTTGCTCTCAGTGACGATGAACTATGAGCATTATTATTTAACCTTTAATTCTTTTGAATCGAACACAGTCAGCACTAATAAAAAATGACAAAAGCCAACCTCAGGAGAATGGAGAATTATCCCAGTGACCTCTTGCGGAGAAATGTGAGCTTCCAGCAGTTTTCAATGTCACTCTGATGGCATGCCACCTAAATAGGGGATGAAAAAAAAAAAAAAAAAAAATCAATATTTGATTATAAAATGTATATTTCTTATCTCTTGTCTTGTTATCCCACCCCCACCAAAAAAAAAAAAAAAAAAAAAAATGTTATCTGAAAATGTCTAACCTTCACAAGGTTATAGAAGAGATTAGTAGCTGGTCAGGAGAACCATTATGTTTTATGATTCATGTAGACATAACATATGAGTAGCTGAAATGAACATGAACTAAAATGTAAAAATCAAAATGGTTTGGTTTATACAAGAGAAAGTTTTTAGGTGACTTTTAATCACCTTTTAGTCTTTTTGCTGTTTATTTAAATAGTATGTGACAAATGATTCTTTACAAATACAAATAATCCATGTAGCCTGTCAATTAACTCTTTAACATCAGCCATAAAAACTGTATAATAATAAAGTATATAATAAATACAAAAAAGTTGATTGAAATGGTTCTAGGTCAAGTATAGCATGACATACTTCAGGACATTGCTTGAAACATCATGTGAATTACCCATATAAACTACCTTTAGTACCCATATAAACTACCCAAAGGTCACTAAACTTTGTCAAAGACAGTAATACTTATATTTAAAAAAGGGTGCATTAAATTGATCAAAAGTCTGGTCTCCAATGCGGACAAGGACTCTATACCTGAACTCCTTACCTGCAATTCAGCAAATGATATTCTCCTGTTGCTCTCGATCGTCTCCTGTGTCTCCTTGTGTTCTCCTTGTGTTCTCCAAGCGTCGCATGTGTGCTCTTCTGATCATCTGCCATTCTTCAGTTCTTCACACTATTTGCCCTGGTAAAAGAGAAAGACATTGTTATTCATCTGCCATCATCCTCGTACCATTCAATAACTGCATTACTTACCTGTTTGACATCATTTACAACCTGTTCAACAAATTACCTGTCTGGTTCATGAACTTTTCCTGTCTGATGATGATAATAATAATGTTTCTTCGAGCATCAAATCAGCATATTAGAATGATATCTGAAGGATCACGTCACTGCCATTGCCATCACAGGAATAAATTACTGGACTTATTATGCCTTTTTACAAAATCTAGATTTTTTTGTGGTCTTCTAGAATAGATTAGTTCAAAAAGAATAGTTCAAAAAACACATTATTTGACATTGTTACAGCTCCTCTCTTCCCTACAGAGCCCCGCACATGACATGCAGGGAAAAAAAAGTAAATTGTGTGCACGATTTACTAATTTGTTCCCTTGATTTACTAAATTGTGTGCACAATTTACTAATTTGTTCCCCTCGATTTACTAATTCATTGCCGCAATTTACTAAATCGTGTGCACAATTTACTAATTTGTTCCCTCATTTTCCTAATTCATTCCGATTTACAAAATTGTGCGCACTATTTCCTAATTCGTTCCCTTGATCTGCTAAATTGTGCGCACTATTTACTATTTTGTTCCCTCGATTTGCTAAATCATGCGCATGATTTACTAATTCATTCCCTTGATTTACTAATTTGTTGCCGCAATTTACTAAATCATGTGCACGATTTAGTAATTCGTTCCCTCGATTTGCTCAATTATGCGCACGATTTACTAATTCGTTCCCTAGATTTTCAAAATTGTGCGCACTATTTACTGTTTTGTTCCCTCGATTTGCTAAATCATGCGCATGATTTACTAATACATTCCCTCGATTTACTAATTCATTCCCTTGATTTACTAATTCGTTCCCTAGATTTTCAAAATTGTGCGCACTATTTACTATTTTACCCCCTCGATTTGCTGAATCATGCGCATGATTTACTAATACATTCCCTCGATTTACTAATTCATTCCCTTGATTTAATAATTCGTTTCCTCGATTTGCTAAATTGTGTGCACAATTTACTAATTCGTTCCCTCGATTTGCTAAATCATGAATCAGCCTTCTATCTTTTTCCCGCATGTCATGTGTGGGGCTATGTACTTCCCAGTCTGTCACTAATGCTCTGGGGTGCGTTTTCCGAAGCCAACTGTGGTCACAAGTTCTGTTGATACTAATACAATTCAATGGAACTTGCGACCATAGTTGGCCAACGATGCTTTTGGGAAACACACCCATTTTTAGTTCCTGTTTCTATGAAGCCTCTTTTTCTGAAAAGCACAATATGCTCTGATTAGTTGGCTAAACCAGTGTGTTGTGATTGGTCAAGCTCTTCAAACGTGTTTGGGAAATGTCACGCCCCTTACCATAACCACAGCTTTAACAGCTCGTGCTTCGGTTGCTCAACAACAACAAAGCTGGAGAATCTCACGCAGCCAAAATGAGGATTGTCAGTAACGGTGTTCAGCCTTACATTGTTCAAACCGGAGTCGACACTGATGGAGAGACTCAGGAAGAAGTTACAACTTTTAGAATGAAACTCTACGTTTCTGAACAGTTAGTGGATAAATTTATGTAGTTGCTGTGGAGTTGATTCAACTCATCGACTAGAATGTGCGTAAAATGACGGCATGGCAACAACACTCTACTACAACAACTCTTCCTCTTCTCTAAAGTAGCTCAACATGGCCTCATCCCCTTTGTTGTGTGTTCTCGGGGCAGGGTTTATGTACATTTTGGGGTTTGTGATGTCACCAACCCAGGAAGAAGCTTGTTGTAGTCCCTACCAGCCGTTTGTTGTAGTGCTTAGAAAGTGATTTCTCTAAAAGAAAATATCTCCCTTTGCATTGAACTTTGAGCGTCGTAACTTTGCAGATGTTGTTTACGCTCAAACAGCAGCATTACACACTAACTAAAGTTAAAAAAGTGAAATCATAATCAAGAACCCCCTTACCGACTCCAAACTTTTGAACAGTAGACGTAAAACACTACAAGTTTGTGCTGGTAATATATGAAAAGCTGTCTCTTAATATTATGTCAAACAATTATTTTAGAAAGTAAAAAAGAAACTGGGGACAAGCAGTAATTCACCTGCCTCTGTCTGGTATTGTCTTCGTATTCACGTCATGGATTTGGAAACTGTGGATCAGACTTTTAAAATTACCAGCAATTTAAAATGACTAGCTGCACCAATGAACTTAAGATGAATCAGTCTACAAGATCACTGAAACTGTCACTGAACTGAGCCAATCTTTGAACTGTTAACTACTCTACTAAGGTGTTTTTGAGTAAGTGGAAGTCATTTCTGCAGGTTGCTCCACACCAACCTCCCAGAAAGCGAATCATTGCATGCCATTAGTATGCTTAACCTCTAAAATTAAGAATGCAATTACTATTACACAAAAGAAGAGACGGCTGCTCATTCTCCTCAGTGTGGCATGATGGGTATTATGGTAATTAGTTGACAGAAGGTCAAAGGCAATATGTTTAAAAGTAATCAGTGCGTAACACGTCCTGCATTCTAAATGGCAGGATGAAAGGCAGAGGTTTGGTGAGTTTATTAGCAGTGCTGAGGAAAAGTCAGCTTTTCTCACATTACAGAGGAAATCTTGCAGAGGGATTTCAAACGTTGGCTATTTTAAGGGATGTCTGCAGGGCTGAGATAGGGAGAGGTTCATGACTGGGTCGGTTTGGACGGAGTGGAAGCGTCATTCATGTTGAAAGTCTTTCACCTCTCTGTCCTTCCGTGACAATCGCCGGGAAACGTTGACGAGGTTTTTCTCGCAGGAATTTATTGAGCAAGCTTTGTCTAAAGCCTATGTCAAATGCAATTTGATTTGCTTCCCTGAAAGTAAAATTGTCTTTATTAGAGGGTAACCAACCATTAGTTTACAGCTTATATTTGCCAATATCATTTGCATACTGTTTCCAGAAGAACACTGGGAAACAATATTTTAAAAAGTTAAACCCAAGAAAACAAAACACATCTTAACAAGAGTCAATCCAACGGAAACGTTCAGACACATCTGGTTAAAGTTTGACTTCTACAACTCTTTGCAGTGAAATTATTATTATTATTATTATTATACACTACATTAAGTTTTCGGGGATGATATATACATATGTGTATATATATATTGTAGAAATTATTATTTTTATATTTTTTAAATGTTCTTCACATGTTTTTGTCAGTTCCTTGACAAGTCTTGTTTATGTTTCAGTTGTAATTTGGATTGTTGTTGGACACTCATTAGTGATGTTCGATTCTTAAACAAATCGTTCTTTCGAGCTGGTTAACTGAATCGGTTCCGGGTTGATGAGGCAAGATGCATATCTGAAGTAGCTTGCACAGCACGGATGAGCCAATGAGCATGTTTAGATGTGTACAGCCAATAAGCATCTCCAGAAATTAATGAATCAAACCTATAGGCAGAATTTAAAGTCAGTTTTTCGCTCATGTCAGCCTCAAAAAGTACCGAATGAGCCGGTTCTACCTGTCAAATTTTTCTTCCTCTGAAAACAGTTAGATCTGGCTTATTCAGTTCATTTTGAAACGGTTCTTTGGTTCAATAACTCATCTGGACATGCTCATTGGCTCATTGGATGCCTCTTAAGGAGCATACATGGTATTTCGGATGTGCGTCTTGCCTCATCAACCCGGAACTAAAGCTTGATTCAGTTTGATTCTGTTAACCGGTTACCGGCTTAAAAGAATGACTTGTTCAAGAATTGAACATCATATCTTTTCATTACAAATTCTTGCTTTTGAGTTATACACTTTCATTTGTCAGTCTCTCTTTTTCCTCAAGTATCTGACAACACACTTTTGAAACTTTTATTTTTAAAGGATTAGTTCACTTCAGAATTTAAATTTCCTGATAATTTACTCACCTCCATGTCATCCAAGATGTTTATGTCTTTCTTTCTTCAGTCGAAAAGAATTTAAGGTTTTTGAGGAAAACATTATATTCATATAGTGGACTTCAACAGCTACCAACGGGTTGAAGGTCCAAATGTCAGTTTCAGTGCAGCTTCAAAGGGCTCTACACGATCCCAGCCAAGGAATAAGGGTCTTATCTAGCAAAACAATTGGTCATTTTCTAAAAAAAAAATAAAAAATTATATACTTTTTAACCACAAATGCTCATCTTGCACTGCTCTGTGATGCGCCACGCATTACGTAATCATGTTGGAAAGATCACGCGTGACAAGTACAGAGCAAGTGTCTCCAAAGCGAATGTGCAAAACAAGGTCAAACGATCTTTACAAAAAAACGTAAAACAACGATGTCGATTTTGATGTCGGACAAAGCTGGAGGAGAAAATGAGATGGAGTTTTTCACCCTACCGCGGTACTTCTGCGTGACCTTTCCAATGTGATTACGTAAAAAAGTGTTAAATTTAAGTTACACTTTATTCCGATAGTCCACTTTAGACATTCTACCAACTATTAACTAACTAGACATTATGTTAACTACTAACTTTGCAACTACATGTCAACTAACTGCCATTAGAGTAGTTAGGGTTTCGGGTTTGACGTACTTGCAAAGATACTTATAGTCAGTAGAATGTTTGTTGGGGACCATCAAAATAAAGTGTTAACAGATATTAAGCAGCCATTTTACAAATACTCTAATGACTGATAGTGGACAAGCAGTTGCATAGTTACTTAGTAGAATATCTAAAGTGGACTATCAAAATAAAGTTTTACTAAAATTTGTTATATTCCAGAAATCCACTGCTAGTTGCTCACCCTTACTACTTCTTTCCCTATTCTCAGTCAATGTTTTCTTGAAGTACGGGCTCATGAATGCAGTGCCATGTAAATACATAAAGTAATCCTTTTCATCCTGAGTGCTGGTGTTCTTATTAGACTAAAGGGAAAGTCGCATTACTGCAGTATGCTTGAAAGCACACAAATACAGCTTGAAAGCACAGTGAGAGATTCATACACACCACTTTTCCCATGAATTCTGAAAGGCACTTTCGCAGGTTTAATGCTCAGAGGAAAAATCAGGGGAAAGGGTGGCTCTCAAGCTTACACCCATTGTTTGGAGACATATACAGTGCTGCTGTGGCCTTGCTCAATTTATCGACTGCTCAGGGAAATCAAGTGGCACAGGCTAGATAATAAACTGAATTCATGGAACCTTTTTATTCAACAAGCAGCAGCGAGAGATGAATGGACATCATGTCTACCATTGAATTTATTAGAGCCGTCTCCCTGTTTCCTGTCTCGCGAGTATCTCTAATGTATCTTGGCATGCGGCGTATCTGTGCTAGATGGATTGTTCATATCCATGCTAAAGTGTGTTAGATTGTTGTAAGCTGTTTGTATAAATGTTTAGGAAGAGTGACAAATGGATGTCTATTATCTTGCTCCTTTATGAGATTTGTTTGATATTTCAATGAAAAAATCTCTTGTAGGCCATAAAGGCAAAAAAAACTATATTAAAAAAAAACTGATAATAAAAAACATAATATCAAAAACTAATAAAATAATACAGAAATTAAATTAGTAACTGAAGAGGTGTACTCACGTCACTGTATGTGTAAACTGAATGTTTACTGTTTTTTCAAAATAAGTTAATAGATCCAGATTGTTTTAAAAAAATGAGGGTAAGTGCAAACACTTTATTTGCTTTCTACATTTAGCATTGTGAACATTCATTCTTAGACTGAAAGCCTTGCCATTCTTTCAATGTTTTTGTCTTCGATTCACATATATGCCACTATTTATTAAACCCACACATCCTGTGCACCTCTGTGATAATGGATATAATTTCTCATATTGTTTTATTTAGTGCCAGATACAGACAATAAGTAATGCGAGACAGGGAGTATTTCACAAGCGAGAAATCACCGCTTTAGCCATATATCACCCTGACTCAATGACACGAGAGACTCCGAAGGGGAGACAAAATATCCACCTGTTGTGGACGCCTTAGTGCAGATGATCTATACAGTTCTAGAAAAAAAAAATATTTATAGCTTTGATAATTAAAGCTGGTATGATGACGAAGAGTCTGTCGTATGATGATTAATCAAGTCCCGCTGGCCTGGACTCCAAAGGGCACGCGGCAGGTGTTGCTCACTCCAGCTTGAAATGCTGTTTGCATGTGCTTTTGCCAAGAATATGCAGAGATACATGGTCAGGATAAAGTGAGTAATTTGGAAATACAAAAGAAAGAAACAGCTCACCAAAGTGAGGGGAAAGTGGTGTTTGCGTGTTCTGTGACTGTAAAAACAAATACGTAAAAACAATGAGGTAGTGCTAATTTTTACCGTCTGCAATATTTTGGCACACTATTGATTAAAGAAGGGGTTTGCAACCATTATACTTTATATTTTCTTAGTAACATTTTATGTAAGTAAAATATAAATTCTACTTGGTTTAAATATCTTCCCAGAATGACCGACCATCCATCCACAAACCCACCCACCCACCCCTCCATCCACCCACCCATTTATCCACATATCCATCTACCCATCCATCCATCCATTAATCCTTCCACCCACCCACCCGTCCACATATCCATCCATTCATCCACCCACCCATCCACCCATCCATCCACCCATCCATCCATCCATCCATTTATCCACCCATCCGCCCACCCATCCATCCACCCATCCAACCACCCATCCACCCATCCATCCACCCATCCAACCACCCATCCAACCATCCATCCATCCATCCATCCATCCATCCATCCATCCGCCCATCCATCCATCCATCCATCCATCCATCCATCCATCCATCCATCCATCCATCCATTTATCCATCCATCCATTTATCCATCCACCCATTTATCCATCTATCCATCCATTTATCCACCCATCCATCCATTTATCCATTCATCCACCAACACATCAACACATACACCCATTCACCATCCATCCATCCATCCATCCATCCATCCATCCATCCATCCATCCATCCATCCATCCATCCAACACATCAGCACATACACCCATCCACCCACCATCCATCATCCATCCATCCATCCATCCATCCATCCATTTATCCATTCATCCACCCACCCATCCATCCATCCATCAATTTATCCATTCATCCACCCACCCATCCATCCATCCATCCATCCATCCATCTACCAACACATCAACACATACACCCATTCACCATCCATGCATCCATCCATCCATCCATCACATACACCCACACACCTATCATCCATCCATCCATCCATCCATCCATCCATCGCCTGCACAATTTGGCATGTTTCATTGCGTTATCACAAATAAAATAATTGACTCCAAGCACAACTATGCGATATGCTTACAAAATCTTTAACACATTTTTAATAATATAAATAATAATTTAATAATTTAAAATGAATTTATGAAGTAGGAATTGAATTTGGATTTATAAGGAATTTTCAGTTCAGTAATGGATTACATACAACCTTGCTTCTGGAGTGTCTCTTAAAACATTCAACATTTTTTTTTTTTTTTTTGTGAACCATCCCTTTTAAATTACATTTAATTTCCATTTAAATAGCAACACTCAGAAGAATTGGTTACATTTACACTCTATGATATTTACTTTTTGGGTTCAAATAAATGACATTTGTGCTTGACACAGACAGTATTCCAGCAGCATATTTTCTGTTAACAGGAGTACTTTGGCCCACAGCCAACTCAATCCACAAATCCTCACACTGATCTGCTGAACAAACTACTTTTGACCTTTACTGAAAACCTCTTACTTCACAATTATCTCAACTCGCTTTCACTTTGTCATACAGGATTGATGAACTGGCGAATAAAAGGTCTCCTTTGCTATTTGAATCTATTGATTAAATGTCAGCAATTAAATGTACGTTCTACTACAACACCCGCTAAGTACAGATTTACTATTTGCAAAATGCATTGAGGGGTCGTTTACACAACACTGTTGTCAACTAAAAACTTTTTATGCGTTTTGGCCGTTCATTTATAAAGCGTTATAGGAGCCTGAAAACGCAAGCTTTTGCAAACCAGTTTCAGAGTGCACATTTTTGAAAACGACACCATTATCATCTCCATGTAAACTACAGAAAAAGCTAATTTGTGAAAACAGTCACGTCATGTGTATTACGTGTTCAGTCTATAGGCGCGTAGTGTTTCTTTACAAAGTGATATCGCCAGCTACTGGCCTAACATAATATAACATAAAACTGGTCTGCATAATAGAGAGTTTTTATTCACTTTTGCCAGTCAGTGTGAATGGGGATTGTTTTGACAATGCTGTCGTCTGTGCAAATGCTTACTTACTTCACTGCTACTTTATTATGGCACAATTCAGGATCTGTTGCTGCCGTTTCAAAAGATGTGTCCAAGCTTCCGTTACTACTGTAGTAAAGTTGTGAAGTTACTTCTGAGACGTTGTGAAGTTACATGAGTGATATTACATGAGTGGAGTTACTTTTGTGATATTACAACAGCTCAATAAACTAGAAGTTAAGAGCGAGTAACTTGCCTTTCAGACACTATATCGCCAGTAACTGTTTTTGCTCCGGCAACGAAAACAATTCCAAACAAAGACACATGAGAACTGTTTGCAGTAGCAATGTTTTTTTCTAAATGTTTCCATGTTTTTTAACAAATTGCTTGATCAAATGAATTAATGACAATCACTTGCTTTGTTCCCCATTGAATAAGAGTTTTTGCACAAATCGGTTGAACGAATGATTCAATGACTCACTCAAAGATACTTGTTTCGTTCCTCAATGAATAAGCAATTTTTTGCACAAATTGGTTGAATGAATGATTCAATGTCCCACTTATTAAGATGTATGTTTCTGTTTCTGAATGAATCAGCATTTTTGAACAAATCGATTGATTCAATGACTCATTTATAAAGACTCTCCTGCTGCCATCTACTGGCATATTAAAGTAACCTGCAGAAAGGGTCTAAAAAAAAATCCAACACTCTTCACAGAAGTGTTGCTGTATATTCTTTCACAATATTTAAGAGCTAAAATAATCATTTTTGCTAGTTTTATTATCAATTATCAGTCTTGCTCACCTGTGTAAATATCACAGTGTGCGTCTCTCCCTGTGTGTGTGTGTGTGTGTGTGTGTGTGCGGCTGATGCCCCGGGCGCAGTGGTTCTCAGATGGGTAATTATCTCTTGTCTGAGAGGGTAGCTGTCTCCCCCGGGCCCTGCCGATGGTGAGCGTCTGTATATCGAACCTTTTCGCCTCTGCCAACAGGCCGGCTAATAACGATTCATGCAGCTGCCAATCTTTCCCTCCAGCGCTATCAATATTCCACAGCGACAAATAACAGCAATTAAGAGAGATATCTCAAAGAGAGACACCAGACAAACATTTCCTCTCCCGCTCTGATGATATTAGTGGCGGGTGAACAGACATCTGCTCTGCATAAGTACCACCAATAAAACAAGGTGCTGCATTTAAATATCACATGAATAAAATGTCTGTAAAATAGACAAATGGATCACCTGACTAATTGAGTCGCATGATGGGTGTTTTTCGCTTAAGTCTGCAGTGCATCAGAAAGGTTGTTGTTCTGTAATGCTGTCCTACTTTACAAACTTTTTAATCAGGCTGATAAAGTTATATTACACTGACATTGTGTGCTCGTTCCTTATATTTCACAGATGATTTATTGCTTTAGCTGGACTTATTAATAACAATAATCTTTCATTTGAAGAGCTTTCAGGCCCTCATTTCTTTTCTGGATTGTCTCAGGGTGTTTATTTAGACGCTTCTTTGTGTAAAAGTTTGGACTGGCATTCTGGCATTGTGATGCTTAGAGTTATGTCGTTTCTTTGATGATAGTTTTGAATTAAACTTTGCATCTTTCAAAAATAAATTAAACAAATAGTTCAGTCGAAAAATGAAAATTCATTTTTCAAAAACATTTCTCATCCTCATGCCATTCCATACATTTTTTCAGAATGTCCAAGCTGAAAATCTTAAATCACTTCTATCTTAAATTCACACATTCAAACCTGACCTGTTCACGATAGATGTAGGTGGACTTGGACATGTTCCTCAAAAAAATCTTCTGATGTCATACTATAGATTAGTTTGAGGAACATGTCTAGATCTGAGCACTGATGTATGTATGTCTTGTGGTTCTTCTCTTCACATACACATTGGTTAATTAGCTGACTTTTTAAGGGTTTAAAGGAGGAATTACAATATTTCTATATTTATATGAATATATATATGAATTTGTGATTCAGTTACATTTAATATGAAATACAATGACATTTTACACTAAAGTTTTTAAAGCTAATCAAATTTTATTGACTACAGTATATAGAAAACCGACACACACAAAAAGCCTTAAGTATGTGCGACAACTTAAACAGGGTTTACCATATAGTCAGTTTTTAAGACGTATTTGTTCAAATAGAACAGACTTTGATATTGAGTCAAGAAAAATGTATGATCAATTTAAAGCATGAGGATATAAGAAACAATAGCTGAATTTGGCTTTGGAGAAAGTAAAAATTGTAGACAATGTCTCAAACATTCTAAAAGAAAGAAAAGATTCTTGATGTTATGTTGTACCATGCTTGGTCTCAAGCCCAAAGTATGCGAGGGTCAGTGTACAGTGCGTGTGACGCGAATTTCGTCATCAGAAGAGTACGCGTGTACTGTTTGTGCTGATGCGTAGATTTTTTTTAACCGTGGTACTTGGTACTTGCGCATGCACATTTAATTTTTTTTTGCAGTAATTAGTTTATCACAAGGTGGCAACCGTGCCCTGGGGGCGTCGATTCACAAGGTAGTCAAAGAAAAACTGCATAAACAGAACTGACCAGAACACATGCAAGCTACAGCGACAATGGAGGCTTATATAGACAACAGATTGTGTGAAGAGGTTAGAAAGTACCCTCATTTGTACAACTCTAACATGAAAAAATACAAAGATGTTTACATGGGTTGTAACTCGTGGTGAGAGATTGCTTAAAACTGCGCATGCGTCGAACGCCTGTGTATGCATACAAGTCAAATTAAGTACATTTTGCAAGGCTTTGCGTTCGGCTGTGCGCGTACAGTAGCTTATGAGTAAAAAAAACAAACAAAGTATCCACATATTGTAGGCCACAAGGGCAGGAAAGCAACGTAAGACAAAAAAAAAAAAAAAGTTTCAACTTCAGAAACATCTCTTTAATTCCAGTCATGATGTGCCAGAAGTATTTGTCCAATATGTTGAGTCTCAAAAGCTGATTAATCTGTAAAAGCAGTGGGAGAAGCCCTTAGGGTTCTCGTACCCCTGCAGAGGGAGGGACCGCTGCTCTCTGCTCCAAGTTATTATCCACAATTACCCTGATTACAAAGCCCTTCATGTTAATGACGGAGGTGAACTTCATTTACACTTCCGCACACCCTTTAAAGCTGTGTTGCAGCACCTATACAGCCCATGTCAGGATGTGCAATCCACTTTTCCTTCAGACTCAATAAGTGCTCTAACAGAAAGTGTTTTGTTTTAAACTTTCACCAGAGTTGAGAACTCTGTGTAGAACATGTTTCAAAAGCGCTTGTTGTCCAATGAATATTGATCAATGTTCCATTGAAATCAATGGTGCAGTTATGTGAAAAATACCAGATCAAACTTGAGCAAAGAGTGATATTTCATACTTTTATTCACTAAAATATTTAAATGATAAACAGATAAACTCTTGCTCTGTATTATATTGCATTTTAGTAAATGGATTGATTGTACTAATTTTATGTAAAGTTTTTTTTTTTTTAATTATTTTTTTTTTTTTACTTTTTGGCAAATAAGGATTTGCATGACCTATAATTCTGATTCTCATTTGTAGAATCATGAATATGCACTGTAAAAGTTTGCTTTTTTTTTTACAGACAAAGACCACAGTAAAAACCTGTTAATTGGTTATCTGTAAGTTGCTCTACCATAAATTATAAATGGTTTAACGTTGCATTATACTGTCATTTTACGGTAAAATACTGTCAAATTTATGTTTTGTGCAAGTAAAATCTATGAATTACCATATAATGTACAGTTAAAACCCGTAAAGGGACATTACCAGAAGTCCCTATATGACACATCATTTTTTTATTTGATTTTGGTAGTTCAAGAACATATGATATAATAAATATACGGTTAAGTTGTACAATATACAGTCACCATATGCCATCCTGTACCTGAAACACTGTCACAGTATTTTTTTTTTATCAGGTTAATGCATTTACATTATGCTTTAATAATCATAATATGACCAAATACATACGTACAAATACAAATACAAATACATATGACCATCTCTACATACTGTACAGTACGGCTCGGGACTTTTTCTCCCTTTTTCATAGTTTGCCAGGTAAAGGTTGCAAGTCTGATTGCTTAGAAAAGAAACAATAACCTCAACAAGCTACAAAATTTAAACTATTATACTATTTTAAGGGTTCCTACTTTTGTTTCAAAGGTCTCCTACAGCATGTTTATATGCATCCAAAGTTAAAAACACTTTACTTTCATCATAATTTACATGCAGCATTACCTCTTTTTTTTTTTTTTTTTTTTTTTTTAACAGCATCTGAAACGGTTTGATAAAGGATTCAGTCTGTCCAAACCCCTCCTTTTCCGAGAGTTTACTCTGCTCTGATCGGTCAGACGGCCCAGTCTGTTGTGATCAACTGCTTACAGAGCGTGTTGGAAAAGAAACGTCCATTACCATATCTGAATTTCAGCACCAGATCTTCCTCAGCACTTGATACACAGTGATACGAACATAGTCTCATCCTTTGGAAGTGCATGTAAAATGGATTTTCTTTCGCATCTACAACATGAACCAAACCTTTTCAGGCCTCAGCTATAACTACAGTATTTGAGGGCGGGTCAAGTTAGAGTAAGAAGTAATACTGGAATTACTGACGACTCATTTCAGGCAGTTCAGAATCGCTTCTTTCTTTTGGGAGACAATAACTCTTTTATTGTAGGCTTTGATCTTTGAAACTTTGCAGACCTTTTAAATTCACAAACAGCTATATGTCACATTACATGAAAGGAAATATCTAAAAAAGCATAGTAGGGGCACTTTAAAGTATCATTTATGTGCATACAACCCATAAACAAACACGCTCATCCATGCACAACAACGAGGAAGATGACCTAATTAGATTGTGAATAAGTAGCTCTGCAAAAGTGGAACTCTACGCAAACAGAAATGCATATATTAACTATGATCCTGGTACTCTATTTCTGTGATTAAATAAATCAACAACGGCCTGGTTGAGTCATAATGGGGTCGGTTATTAATGCTGGTGTCCTTTTGTTGCAGGTGTAGAGTTTTACCTGGCCTTCCCGTATCGCGGCTGACGCTGGCATTTTTCCTGCACGTTGCGTGCGTTTCCTTCTGTCTTAATTACCAACCCATTTCTCCCTCTGCCTCGCGCATGTCTCAGTGTAATTATTCACCCCATTATATGATGCCTCTATCCTCCACACTTCATTATGTCCTGGGCGAGGAAGATAAATTAATTTCCTGATTAACCCGCAGACACTTGAGAAGGCTTCCTCACTCCTTACAGCCGGCACGGGGAGTCTGGTGACAGGCCATTTCAAAATGTCATCTCACACAAACACCGCATGAGATGACGTCTGTTTAAACAATCATGACTGATGGATCACTTCAGTTTCGGGGGATTTATGTTCAAAATTATTAATTTGACCTTACTGGCTTCACTGGCAAAATTGGCTGTACCGAAAACGGTCACCATTGGTGTTTATTTTAATTAGACCTTCTTGAAATGTATGCCTTTAAAGGAATCTTTTAACAGTATTTATTGAATATATATTGTTGATATTGATTAACTGAGGAACAAAATGATTTTGATCGGTAAACATTGTCACAAATGCTGCCAATAGAGATTAAAGTCTTCATGATTCGCTGTTCACAACCCATTTTACTTCCTTAATGTGACATGCTTCCAATTGAGATGGGATATTAAACAATGATTTCTTTTTTTCTTTTTTTTTTCCCCGATAAAGGTTAGTGGGATTCATAGTGGGAAGTGTTTTTGTCTATACAATAAAAGTCAGTGGGGTCAAAAACAGCATTGATTGGCCACTATTGACTGTCACTGTATGGGCAAAAAAATCCAAAATATTTTCTTTTGTGTACCGCAGAAATAAAAAGAAAAGCATACAGGTTTTAAACAACATGACGGGGAGTAAATGATGATTACAGTATAAAAAAATAATAATAATACTTTCATTCAGCAAGGATGTAATAAACTGTTCAAAAGAGACAGTAAAGACATTTATAATGTTACAAAATATGTATCTTTCAAATATAGTAAATGCTGCTTTTGAACTGTTTATTACTCAAAGAATCCTGAAAAAAGTATATATTAAGCAGCACCTGTTAATAATATATGTTTCTTGAGCAGCAAATCAACATATTAGAATGATTTCTGAAGGATTTATGAAGACTGGAGTAATGATGCTGAGGAATAAACAGGAATAAATGACATTTTAAAATATATTACAATAGAAAACAATTATTTCAAAATTGTAATAATATGTGTAGTTGCTGGACCAATCAGACATAATTTGTTATATTTAATGAATAATCCAACAAACCCCTCAAGATCATAATTAGCAAAGGTCTAAGCACATGCAACAGCACAGGCCATAGAAAAGACACATAAGATAAAAATTACTTCTTTCCGTTAATTCATAGACAAACCTGTCTATGAACGAACACTCATATCTCAAAAACATTGTGTGTATTATTATGGTTTTGCATATCTTTTATATTGCATGCTGTTTTATGCATGTCTCATGATGAAACTATTAGATAATGTAACCTTACTGGTATCCTGTTTCATATCAAAATAATCGTCATTTAGTTTCCTACCCATTGGTGTATAACACCTCCTTATAACATGCATTGTATGCTTGTTATATTATATTAATTAATTATATTAGTATAAAGGGAAACAAAACTGCCAGCCCACTCTGATCATGAAAATAAGTCAGCTTCCAGAAAAAGAAACTCATTGGTCAAGCCAATCTCGAGAGGTATGACTTCTGCAGAAGGTAAAAGGGCCTCTACCCCAGTGACCAGCTCTCTTTTCTTTTGGTTGCTGTTCGTATGGAAAAGACTGGAGACATCAGGTCCAACCGTGATGCCAAGGGGACCTCACTTTGCCCTGGTGCGCAGCCGGAGGGGTCTCGAAGTTACAACCAGCCATGTTGTAACTTCCCATCCGGGAGAGAGGTCTCTCCCAACCACAACTGAGTCAGACTAACATTGCTGAGGTTTAGCATTCTTTAACCTGGAAGAACCAGTTGCAACTTCACCACCATCAAACTACTGAACCATCAAGACTTTCTTCTGAGACTGTATATCCGGACATTTGTTCAACGGCTAAGGCATTGTGCAAGTATCGACAGTGTGGTTGCCACTTCATCTCGACTTGGACTAAACATCCACATAGGAAAAATCAAAGTACTGAAGGCAAACACAATTCCAGTCACTCTTGCAGATGAACCTCTGGAAGAGGTGGAGGACTTCATCTAGTTGGGCAGTGTCATAGACAAGCAGGGTGGTACGGATGCCGACTTCAAAGCCAGAACAGGCAAAGCCGGAGCTGATTTCATTTCAGTTTAAGAAAATTTTAAACTCCAAGGACCTGACATTGGAAAACAAAATTTTTTCAACACCAGCGTCAAGTCAGTCCTTTTGTATGGAGCTGAGATCTAGAGGACCTGGAGCATTATCAACAAAGTCCAGACCTTCATCAGCACCTGTCTAAGAAAAATCCTCCAAATCCACTGGCCAAACACCATCAGCAATAGTGACCTGTGGAACAAAACAACACAGCTCCCAGCCCAAGATGAAATCTAAGAGGGGAGCTGGCGCAGGAAGCCTACATCAAACATAACCATAACCTGGAATCCTCAAGGGAAAAGGAAAAGTGGAAGGCCAAGAAACACTTGGTGCCGAGATGAGAGGAAAGCCTAAGACAGAGATGCCTGGCGAGCCCTGGTTAACAGCCTATACCACAAAAAGGCGAAGTTAGTTTAGTTATTGTACATTTAACTAACTAAATGGAGGTTTAATATAAGCTGTAGACCCCTTGTTAGCAAGATGCTTTGAATTAAGAAACTGATGGTTATTCAGATGATTAAGAAGTAGTACTTTTATTTATATAGTGCCTTTCCGTAGCTCAAGGTCACTTTACATTGTACATTACAATACATTTGCACACCCACATAAACACTGAAAAACACATAAGGCCACATATAGCCAAAATACATATTACATAGATATGCTTTTAGCGGAGTCTTGAAGACAGACAATGATGAGATATTACAAAGTGTAATGGGTAGTGAATTCCATAATTTAGGAGCATTGACACTAAATGACCTTACACCTACAGTGGACAACCGAAAATGAGGGATGGACAAAAGATCAAGTTCAGATGATCTAAGGCAGTGGTTCCCAACACTGCACATTTTGTATCTCTCCTTTGTCTGACACACCCATTTTAGGTCTTGGAGCCTCTACTAATGAGCTGATGATCTGGATCAGGTGTGTTTGATTAATGAGACATGGAAAACATGCAGTGTTGGGGGGCCTCCAGGAGTGTTTGGGAACCCCTGATCTAAGGGACCGGGCTGGGCAGTAGAGGTAGAGTTGATCAGACAGATATGGAGGTGCAAGACCATTAAAGGGAACTGAGCCTTTGCTTTGCTGTTTCCATTGCTTAATTCACTCTCCATTATACCCATGTATGCATAATTGTGTGTATGTGTTGTTTAGACTAGTTATGTGTTTGTGATTAGTATAATAAAACATTTGTGCACATTGATTGATTCGGAGTGTTGATTCTGAGGTCACTGCTTGCAAAACAAAGTCCCTTTAACGATGCAATCACAGCTACACGCTCTAAGTTGTACTGTACCCAGTAAGAATAAATTATTTTTCTGTGGCCATGAAAAATAACCTTTCTGAGAGTTGATGGACGGTTAATACTGAGTGTTCGCTGGATGAACAGGCTCATTTATTTTTAATATTAAAATCCTGCTACATCAAGTTAATTCTATTAACTGATCTAAATATTTATAATTAATTACAATGAGTTATTTCCCTTTGAGCTAATCTGCTGCATTTTTCACAAGATTTCATGTTAAGCATAAGAGACTTTAACATTTAAAAAATAATAATAATAATAATAATTCTGACCTCAAACCTTTGAACAGTAGTGTACATACAAAAAAATTACCATCACATCCCACAAAATCATGTCTTCATCTCTGCTCAAGATGCCCTCCTTTCAAAAATAAAGTCAAATCCCTTCCAACAAACATACCTTCCAGCAACGATCAATACGCGTGTGATAAGCGAGGACGTGCTCCAAGATAGAGCAGCAGAGAGGATGAGATTTGACATCACATGGTCTGGACTTTAATTAAAGAGCAACAAACAAGAGCAAGTGTGTGCAAGAAGCATGCTGAACATGAAGCCCCCATTTTTTTTTGTTTGTCTCTTCTGGTTCTTTTTTTCCCTCTAAGCGCTCATTTGTTATCGAGCAATGAGCCAGCCCTGTGGTGAAAACAAAGAGCAGAAATAAATGACAGAATACAAGCAGCTGCTTTACTTTGCAGAGCCCTGAGAGACTTTCAGCCTTTAAAGAGACTTTTAAAGTGAGATCGATAATGATAAGTTGTTATCAAACAGATTATTACACCCCAAATTAGCTTCCCCAGAGGAAATGCATGGTGACGCTTTTAAGAAGTGACGGGTGTAAAGTTTAAATTAGTTTGTTTTTTCTTCTCTGCTGTGTTCTGATATGCTTTAGGCATTATAACTTTGACGCTTACATAAATCAATTCTTGTAAAGCATTGTATTAAGTTCCTGTTGTCGATTTTAAACACTCAGGGGGGAATTCACTAATAATGAATTGCACCCGCTGATAGTAGTTTATTTGAATGCGCTGTCTGCATTGTTTTGCTTGCTCCAAGAAGGTCTGTAATACCTGGTTAAAGCTGTCCATTTGCATTCCCATTCATCTCATTGGCAGTTCTTTAGCTTTAAAATCTTTGTTCATGAGTGATCAGTTCTGTTGTAGTCATTAATCTGTTCTTTTGTTTCAAAGGACTTTTATTTTGATGTTATTCTGGACTATTAGTTTGTATTTCTATTTTCTGTGTTTATGCCTGTTCCCTTTATTTCTAACCATCCTCACATGTTCCCTAAGAACACTTTATACATCCTCTGTTTCACTCACATGGTGTTATATCTTGTCTTAAAGGGTTTAAAAAATGAAAATTTAAATGAAAATGATATACCCTCATGTCATTCCACACCCGTAAGAACTTCGTTCATCTTCGGAACACAAATTAAGATGTTTTTGATGAAATCCGATGGCTCAGTGAGGCCTCCATTGCCAGCAAGATATTTAACACTTTCAATGCCCAGAAAGCTACTAAAGACATATTTACAACAGTGGTTGACTACAGTGGTTCAACCTTAATGTTATGAAGCGACGTGAATACTTTTGTGCGCCAAGCGTTCAAAGCTTTACGAATCTTTAGTTTCGAATCAGTGGTTCGGAGCGTGTATCAAACTGCCAAAGTCACTCCCCCCAGTGGTGAACCATTGAAATTTTGAAACACTTATAACGTAACGAAGCCACGTTTCCTGAAATCACGTGACTTTGGCCGTTTGCAGTACAGTTGGCAGTACACGCTCTGAAAAACTGATTAGAAACAAAAGATTTGTAAAGCTTCGAAGTTTCATGAAGCAGTGTTTTGAAATCGCCCATCACTAGATTGTTAAATAAAGTTGGTAATTTTTTTTTTTTTTTTTTGGTGCACAAAATGTATTCTCGTTGTTTCATAACATTAAGGTTGAAGCACTGTAGCCACATGAACTGTTTTAAATATGTCTTTAGTAGCTTTCTGGGCATCTGAAAGTGTTAATTATCTTGCTGGCAATGGAGGCCTCACTGAGCCATTTTTATGAAATTTTATGAAAAATACCTTACTTTGTGTTCTGAAGATGAACGAAGGTCTTACGGGTGTGGAAAGACATGAGGGTGAGTAATTAATGACAGAATTTTCATTTTTGGGTGAACTAACCCTTTAAGATAAGTAAAACTGTAAGGCCTGGTTTTATAGACGGGGCTTGGATTAAGCCAGGAGTAGGCCTTAGTTAAATGAGGACTTTAAAAAAACATTACTGGTGTGCATCTTGAAACAAAACAATGGCACGGACATATTTTAAGATATCTCAAACATGGGCTTTAGCTTGTCTGTGAAACCGTATAAGGGTATTATTATAAGTAAGGTTTTTCGTAACTTAAGGGGTTTGTTAAAACCGACCCCAGCTCTCCTCAGATTGACCATTGTTGTAAGCTGGTTAAGCTTTTGTTAAACACAGCTCCCCTTCATGGGGAGACAGAAAAAACATGTCTTGTAATTACAGTTATTTCAATATTACCTTCCACAGGTCCCACTCATTCGGTCTCTTTATTCCAGCTGAGAGACTTGAAATAGACCACCATCACCCTCTTTTAATTGAAACAGAATTCATTTTTATATTGAGTACTTAATCCATTTGTGACAGCCCTCTATATTCAGTGTACAATAGACGCTCCCCTCTGTTCTCCCTCCCCTCTCTCCACCAGAGCCAAATCCATCTGACTTTAAACTGAAGTCCATTTATTAAATCTTTTATAAGGCATTTCATTATGCATGCTTATAAAGATCATAATAGAGATGTAAAATAATGAAATTCTGCAAGTTCTTAAAGCATTCATAAATCTTCATAACTTGTCTTCTCAAAGACAAAAAAGCCCTGTTTTCACAAGAGCCTGTTATTTTATTCATATTCTGTGTAAATGCTTGTGGGGTTTAATTAAGATGGTATGATTTATCCTGCAGCTTCCTGAAAGCTTTTAATCTTAATTTTGCTGTTTTAAACGTCTTAACAGAAATGACATCATTAAAATGCACAGTAAGAATGGCTTTCAGACCAACTAAATAATGCTAATAATACTAACTAATTATGTATACAACCAAAGAATGACTTGTAGTCTTTATGGTTTACTTACTATTCTGAGGTTGTGAAAAATTTCAGGAACTTGAGTAATGCATCTCCAAGTGTATTTTCTATTACAATATACAATCAAATGAACATGTATAGCAGGTGAGTTGGAATAATGCATTTGTGTTCAAATAGGCCTGTGCTGAAAAACAATGTATTTTGTGGTTCAGTCCAAGGAGGGGTGCGATTTGAAACCTGTCGAGAAAGATGCTTTTTCAAACCAGGTGGTGTAGTTACAGCATCTACCAGTAGGGACTATCCGCTTGTTAAGTCTGCCATCACACGTCACCACTTTCTGGGTCCAAACACTCTCAGATGCCAGAAGAAAACAACGAAAGCTGCTAATATACACTCACAATGTGATGTAATACTATTGAAAAATCAGGATCCTTGCTTTAATCTTTATATGAAATCCTAGATGGCCAGGCAGTGATTCATCTTTTATCAAACATTAAAATATTCGTGCTTGGCACGCCGTGAGCATGGATACTATAGAGTACACCATAAGTTTTTAAGTGCTTAGCTTAAATGTGTAATATATGAATAAACAGTACTCATAAACGGCTGTTGAGATAGTATTCTCAAGTGAAACGAATAGAGGCTTGGACCCGGAAACGGCATTCCTTTACTTCATGATTTAACAAGCGGAATGGGCTATGCTACCCAGCCAACCCTTAAAGAGATAGTTCACCCAAAACTCATTGTTGTCATCTGTATAACTGCTTATAGTTAAATCGAATTTGTTCGATAACTGGCACATTGACACTGAACTGAATTTTGAACTGACTCGAGTTAAATAACGACACTATTGTCTTCTATAGAGTTTATTATGGAAGCTTGTTCCCACTGCTAAATAATAATAATAATAAAAAAAAGGTAATTGCAACTTAAATCTCACATTTGACTTTTTTCTCTCGCAATTGCAAGTTTTTAAATCACACAATTCTGACTTTATAACTTACAGCCTTAACTTTTTTCTCAGAATTGCGAGATGAACTCTATTGCGAGTTATAGTCAGAATTGCATGATATAAACTCACAATTACGTCTTATAAAGTCAGAATTGCATGATAAACTCACAATTCTGACTTTAAAACTCACAATTGTGACTTTATATCTTGCAATTCTGAGGAAAAAAGTTACCTTTTTTATTTAATGGCAGAAACAAGGTTCCAAAGTTTATAGCTGAACTAAACTGTTTCAAAAATGATGAACTTTACAGTTATTGAATTGAACTGAATCCACACTGAGCTGAATAACAACACTGTCTTTTTAGAGCTGCTTTACCGCAAAATGTGAATTTGATGAAGTTTGCATCATTGATTCTGTTATTTCCTTGTTTATTACTGTGAAGCCACTTTAAAACAATCTGTACTGTAACAAATCTGTAATATAAACAAAGGTGATTTGACTTGACATTTTTACAGTCTGAAGAGATGCCACGTTGTGTCTCCTGGCTTGTCCTTTGAGTAAAAAGTATGAGACTGGGAGGTTTAGCTGTGTTGCTAAACTTGGTTACAAACCTGTACTCCACTGGAACCCGGATTCAATCCTTCATACTGCGACAGTCTCTGAAACTCCTTGTATGACAGCCATGGATGTTTTGGGCTGGTGGGATTCAGTGTTGATTGGAGTTGGCGGCAGATATGGAGCAGACAGAGGTTTCACAGTTGGCCGAAGCACATCCGTAATGGGTTTAAGAGCAGCGCAAACCCTATCGACTGCAGCGGAAGTGAAGGATGAGAGTAAACCTGTTTGGAGAGAGATTTGGAGAGGGTGGTGAGCCACTTTGAGGGTGAAATGAGTCCAGAGGGAAGGAAGAGCTCTGTGTAACAGCTGTGTGTGTGTGTATGGATGTAACAAGGGACTGAGAGGAGAAACATTCTCAAAATACATTAAGTTTAAGCACTCAGTGTCCATACTGCCTGCCATATGTGTGAAAACATGCAGAAAACACAAAGCTTCTGTTCTGACTTCTAACAGAAAAGATGCATATGGGTCAGTGACAAATAACAGCGCCCGCAAGAACGAAATCAATCTAATTCAAAACATTTCAAGTTTTTAGAAATGTAATCTTTGCATTCATTGGACGTTAGAACTAGCAACGACTGGTTTTAGATAGCATGTCTCAGAGACAGCATGATTGTGTGATATTGCTTTTAGCAGCCTAGGCTCATTGAATAAAACATGCCTCTACTTACATTTTTTGCTAAATAAGTTGCAAAATATTGATTTATAACGACTTATTTTCACATTGTTCCTTTCACAATACTAAGTTATGACCTCAAAACACTTTTACCATAGTGCATGATTTGTAAACTAATATTTTCAGACGTCCGCGTCTGTAACAGACGTAGGCTAGCTTTAGCCTCCTTTTTAGAGCGCTCGACCACAGTTTGAATCCCGCTCGGACTGGGTCAGTAGAACCAGTTACTTTTAGTGCCGTTGACCCGGATGGGAGTGAGGTTTGGGGGATGAGTGTAACTGTTGTTGGGCAGTAAGAGTTGTGTGTGTAAACCTCATGAATGATTCTAGAGGCTGCGGTCTTTAGCCTTCTTGTTAGAGCACCCGACTGCCATGCCAGAGACCACGGTTCGAGTCCCGCTTGGAGCGGCCGGTTCGAACTGGAGGGGCTACAGTGGTGGAACTGTATGGGAATGGAAGTGAGATTTAGGGGGGTGAATGTAACAGACTTAGGTTAGTAAGAGCTGTGCATGTAAACCTCGCTCCCCTGATCTCAAGTGGCAAGTTAGAAACTGCGGTGTTTAGCCTCCTTGTTGGAGTGCCCAATTCCTGCTTTTGTTAATACTATCAGTTCCTCAAGCGCTGCAGCAAAAACGGATGTCCACTGCCCCACTGTGTGTTCACGGTGTGTGTGTGTGTGTGTGTCTGTTCAATACTCACTGCTGTGTGTGCACTTGGATGGGTGAAATGCAGAGCACAAATTCCTGGCTACACGTCACAATTCACGTCAATTTTAACTGAAATGTCCAGCAAGTGGCATTAAAGGTGTGTTCAATTTGAAAGTCTTGCGAAACGTGCAAGAAGCAACTTAAGATCATTTTGCAAAAATGTCACCACAGCCATATTTACAAGAAGACGATATTGAGTAACTTACATTTTAGACACAATATTGCCAGTAACTTTGTCTTTCACTCAGTCAACTAAAACAGTTCCAAACAAAGTCAAAAAATGCTGTGCATCTCTGATCAACACACATTCCTGAATTATTGAACAAATAAGTTGAGTGAATGATTTAATGACTCAACTGAATTTCTCCCATTCATAACATATGCACCATCTTTACATACACTATATTGCCAAAAGTATTGGGACACCCCCTCCAAATCATTGAATTCAGATGTTCCAGTCGCTTCCATGGCCACAGGTGTATAAAATCAAGCACCTAGGCATGCAGACTGCTTCTACAACCATTTGTGAAAGAATGGGTCGCTCTCAGGAGCTCAGTGAATTCAACTGTGGTACCGTGATAGGTTGCCACCTGTGCAATAAGTCCATTTGTGAAATTTCCTCACTACTGAATATTCCATGGTCAGCTGTTAGTGTATCAAAGTGGAAGCAATTGGGAACAACAGCAACTCAGCCACGAAGTGGTAGGCCACATAAAATCACAGAGCGGGGTCAGCACATGCTGAGGCACACAGTGCACATAAGTCACCAACTTTCTGCAGAGTCAATAGTTACAGACCTCCAAACTTTGTGTGGCCTTCAGATTAGCTCAAGAACAGTGCGTAGAGAGCTTCATGGAATGGGTTTCCATGGCCGAGCAGCTGCATCCAAGCCTTACATCACCAAGTGCAATGCAAAGCGTTGGATGCAGTGGTGTAAAGCACGCCACCACTGGACTCTAGAGCAGTGGAGACAGTGGAGAGTTCTCTGGAGTGACGAATCACACTTCTCTGTTTGGCAATCCGATGGACGAGTCTGGATTTGGCGGTTGCCAGGAGAACGGTACTTGCCTGACTGCATTGTGCCAAGTGTGCTTAATGCTTCATTTTGAACAATTTCATGCTCCCAACTTTGTGGGAACAGTTTGGGGATGGCCCCTTCCTGTTCCAACATGACTGCCCACCAGTGCACAAAGCAAGGTCCATAAAGACATGGATGAGGGTGTTTGGTGTGGAGGAACTTGACTGGCCTGCACAGAGTCCTGACCTCAACCTGACAGAACACCTTTTGGATGAATTTGAGCGGAGACTGTGAGCCAGGCCTTCTCGCCAACATCACTGCCTGACCTCACAAATGCATTTCTAGAAGAATGGTCAAAAATAAACCTTGTGGAAAGCCTTCCCAGAAGAGTTGAAGCTGTTATAGCTGCAAAGGGTGGACCACCTCCATATTAAACCCTACAGATTAAGAATGGGATGTCATTAAAGTTCATGTGCACGTAAAGGCAGGCGTCCCAAAACATTTGGCAATATGGTGTATATATACATATCTATATATCTATATATACATATATATATATATATATATATATACATATATATATATATACATATATATATATACATATATATATATACATATATATATATACATATATATATATACATATATATACATATATATATATATATATATATATATATATATATATATATATATATATTGTTGTCACTCTTTAATCACTTGTCGCCACCTACTGGTTTAACTATGTAACCTGCAGAGTGTCACTAAACAATCTCCACCACTAATGCACAGTTTGTCTGGATTGCGCAAACACAGACAAGTGAAGTAATACAAACAGTAAAGATCCAAGTGCGATTGGACTGTCATATCCTCACTCTTGAACAATCAGATTTGAGGGCCAGACCTAACAGTTGTATAAATATTATATAGAACAGAAATTTTCTTTAAACGTGAGAGTATACAAGACAAATACAGTAACAAAGAATGCATGCATACTTCTTTTAAGTTGTTGACATGGTCATGCTTTGCAGATTTTGTTTTCGAGGCTCAAAAATGCTCTGAATTTTAAATACGTTTATCAGGACTCTGACGGAGAGAATAAGCAGCAGAAATGGCCTCTCCTGTGAGCTCTTTCCCATTTAAAGCCAAACTGTCAGCACTTCATCTCTGAGCTGTTAGCGTGCGGCCCAGAACTGCATCCACATGCAGTTTTCCATAAGCTTTATCCTCACTGTAGGACCTTGAGCTAAATTTGTCCCTCATTCCCTAAGCTGCAGCCATAATCATAGTAATACCACCTAAACGGCTTCAACTTATTTATTCATTTATTGCCTCATTTATTTGTTTGTTTTTTTGTTTTTTTTAAACGTGATTAGGGATTCTTGCAAAGAACAACTTTTTCCCAACAATTTGTCAAAATTGAAGAAAGTTTGCAGTCCAAGGTTAAAATGTAATGCATTAATGACTTGATCTCTTTTGAGTTTGTGTGTTAAGTATTTAATTGTGATATAATTTACTCACAAGTCATGTTTCTTCCAAACCTGATTTTCTTTTTTTATCTATGGAACACAAAATGAGATATTTAGCAGATTTCCATACAGTGTGGAAGCTCCAAAAAATACCAAAAGCATTTTAAAATTATGGAAATTTAAATATAGTTCACTTGCACTATATTTAAAAGGTGTGAATGAGATTTGAGAGAGAACAACTCCCCACACAAATTTATGATACTGGTTTCAAAACACTAAGAATGTGGTGCACAAATGTGTGGACCAAAAAGGATATCTTTTCATTATTGATTATTCAAAACAATAATTATTGCAGTGCATTACTCACATAAAAACATCCAAGCAAGTGAATTTAGAAATCAACCGCTCTTGAAGCTTCATTGATAATTATTATCTGTAGACAGTGCACAATAATAAGTATATTTTTTTTCTGAACTAAAATGACCTTTCAGTCTCATTTGTGTGAAACTACTACCTTTATTTGCATAATTAACAATAATTAAAATGTTTCCCTCTTGCCTAGTATTCTCATTAGGGTCCTATTTAACTCAAAGCCTTTGTTTATTTAATCTGTCTCCAACACAAAAGCTGCTAATTAAAGATCAGAATGAACGTTATCATTAATAAGAAACTGCATCAATTGCACATCAAATGTCGTTTAGGCAGATAAAGGATCTTTTTGATTATCTGCAGAAAAAAAAAAAAAAAAATCAACAATTAAAACAAACAATTTCCGGATGAAAGAAATGCACACTGCAATTTACTGCTGCACACACTTGAAGTTGTTCTTTTTTCCTAGTAGGATGTTTGCCCTATAACAATCTTGGTTTGACTGGAAAAACTTTTCTATTACAGTATTTCCAAATGATAACTTAAAGCAAAAGTGTGTACTTTTCAAGCTTAAAACATTAATATGAATATCAGTTGTGATTTCTGATAATAAAATAGTTCATTAGAATTAATTTAACAAAAAAAAAAACATTATTGACATTAAACTGCCAATTTATTTAAATTCTTTTTTGTTTTCCACTCATTAACAATTAAAGAGTATGATCAATCATTTAGCAGCTTCTGTACATCAGTGTTATACCAACTCCCACAAAGACATAAGGCTATAATGAGGCTAATTCACACTGCACTGACAGACGCTGCCAATGGCGACAATCACCAGATTACAGTACGTCACTTTTCAGACATCCCACAACCCGACAACAAGCGCCGACCAACGGCAACAGGCACAGACAGGGATAACACACTGATCTGATGAAACCCAATGAATGTGCCGTTGGTCAGTCTATGTTGCTGAAGTGTGAATTACTTTTGTATAGGCAACAGGGTTATTATCGTTAACTATAAAATAAATAAATAATAATAAAAAAACAATCACATGAAATAAAAATTTACTGAAATTTTATATATTTACGTTCAACTAACAAGATACACTGAGTTAGAGGAACTTAATTTGTAGCATAAACACAATTTTTTAAAGGTGCAATGTGTAAATTTTAGCGACATCTAGAGGTGAGGTTATGAACTGCAACTAATGGCGCACACCCCTCGCACCCCTCCCTTTTGGAGAAGCTACAGTGGCCGTCAAAAACACAAAGATGTCGTCGTCTGAGACAGCAGAGTAGCCTGTGTGAAGCAATGCGGTTTCTTCTTACACATCTAACAAAGAACGGTCTCTGCTTCTAATAAACCAGACGACTACTACTACTACTACTACTACTACTACTACTACGTGCGTATTCAACGTAGTGACGACGCAAGCTGCCTCTACAAACTATTCTACTTATCAGTCCTATGCAAAGCATGCTGGGAACTAGAAATCCTCTGCCTAATTTCCAAAGTTATCAAGACAATTGCATTGTTACTACAACCTATTTTTTTTTTTTTTTTTTTTAAAAAGGCAATCAACACAGAAATTTGAGTTTAAATTACAGACTATATTAAGTAGATGTAATGATCAACATTATCATGTCAACAGAACTCTACAAAATAATGTTTGCAACTTAAAAGGTTGAATTAAAACAATAAATTAACTTGCAACCATGCATTTATTTAAGTTGTGGTAACTGAATTTCTTTTTAGAGTATGTATGTTTTTATAAGGTTTTTTTCTGATGGATTTAGTAACACTCGAGTCATTACTAGTGGGTAACCATGATCTTCACTTTAAAATACTGTTCAAAATAATTAGTAATTAGAAGGATAGTAACACTTGAGTCATTACTATCCAAAACCTTACAAAAACCTCAAAAGCTTACAATGACTTCAGTCAATATTAAGGAGTTATCATGTTTCTCACTTTAGAATACTGATTCAAATAATTAGTAATTCCTTCTGAAAGATTTGGTAATATTTTAGTCATTACTAGTGGGTTACCATTTTAGAATTAATTACACATTACGCATTAATCACATTAATATGTATAATAAACCTGTATATAGTAGTACCTAGTAGTCCCCTGGGAGGTATGAAAAATATTAAAAAATAGTAGTTATTGATTAGCTAATAGTGAACTACCACATTCAACTGAGCACTATTACTTACTAATTTGTTAAGATATGTAAGAGAAAAGTGTTTTTTGACCATGGATGCATGTGAACCTATTGTATGACACCTCCAAAACAAAATTAGGGACATTTAAAAAGCATAATAGGGGCACTTCAATTCAAAATATTAACAAAAACTGTAATAGTTTACTGATAGGCAAGTATTGCTAATATTTTCTTCAGAAAATGTAAAAATTAGTTGAACAGATTTTTCCCACACAGTGTTTTATTTTATGAATTTTGGAATGATGAAACATGAAGGGTGATAATTGACTACAGTGGAAGGGTTTTGTGACGTCTTCTAAACACGTTTAACTTTCAAAGCCATGTCAGTGCCAGCTCCACACTAGGAGTGACAACCCCTGCAGCTTAATGAGAAATTTTGCATGAAACTGAGCCTAATTATCAGCCATAAATTAGCCATAATGCACCTAATCAGAGAAGATGCCACATTGACGGGAGAGTAACGTGGTAAACAGCCCAACGCTCTCCGCTTGTTTTAATTAAAAATTACCCAAAGCTTGTTACTGAACAGTTTTTCTGAAAAGAATTCACTATACTACAGAACAGCATGAACAATGTAATACCATGTTAAGCTTTATAATCCAGGATCAATGCAAGTTAACCATCAAATGAACTACAAACATAGCATTAGATAGTATTTAAAGGGATCCTTGAATATGATTCAATGGCACATGCTAGTCGATGAGTTGAATCAACTCCACAGCAACTACATAAATTTATCCACTAACCATTCAGAAACGTCGAGTTTCATTCTAAAAGTTGTAACTTCTTCCTGAGTCTCTCCATCAGTGTCGACTCCGGTTTGAACAATGCAAGGCTGAACACCGTTACTGACAATCCTCATTTTGGCTGTGTGAGATTCTCCAGCTTTGTTGTTGTTGAGCGACCGAAGCATGAGCTCTTAAAGCTCCGCCCTCTTCTGGAAAGGGGGCCGGGAGCAGCAGCTCATTTGCATTTAAAGGGACACACACAAAAACGGCGTGTTTTTGCTCACACCCAAATAAAAGGGAAATTGGACAAGCTATAATAAATGATCTGTGGATATTTTGAGCTGAAACTTCACTGACACATACTGGAGACACCAGAGACTTACATCTTGTGCATTATAGGTCCCCTTTAACATTTAAAACCTTTAAAAAACAAGCTCAATACTTTTTGGGCCAGTGTCTTTACATATATTTCTAGATCCAGAATTAATATTTAATATATTTCAGTAGGCAATGCACACTATGCATAGACAAATGTTACTGGCAACATACATTGGCACCTAATTTACTGCTATGTAAATCGCATTGTAATACGGTAATGATTCTTATTCATCACTGATTTTCTAATCAACAGAGTAATTAAAATGGGCGCGATGATTCAGAAATGTTTTAAAAGTCATGACTTTCACATTTAGAGGCAACCATTAAACTCTCCACATCTCAAACTGTGAGATAACAAAATCATACTGAGTGGCTAAAACTAAAAGTCTTTAAACCGATCTCTTCATGTGATCTCCCAACTTTTTTTGCAGAACTGACAAATAAGCGAGGCTTCTTAAAAATTAGCACATTTGCATAAGTCTGTCCTGTTGAAAGTTCAGTCACCCAATCAGCATCAAGTGTCGCTCAAGGGTGAGTGAATATTCAGGGCTTCTCATGCAAGTCTACCAGTATCATATGTATTTTGCAAACTGCTTAAAGACATTCAAATTTGAAACTGAAAAATTGCTCTCCGCTCACTAAATTCTGGTCTAATTACAATATTTCAGTTTCTCATGTCAGTCTTAAATCTACCTCCCAAAAGCTAAGGATCCCATTAGCGGCCAGTAACCGCCTAGCTATTTTACACCTGAGTTTTTATGGTTTCTCCAATGTCACTGCATCAAAGGTTTCTTGTCTGTACATGAATCTCCTCATGCCAGAAACCTTCCACCCCATTATCTGAGTGAAATGCCCTTCCTCGGCTATTTGTATCAGTGCCTGTCCCGCACCATTACCTCCCCACTATAATAGGTCTTTCGGCTATTTTCTTGTCAGGAGATTTTTTTTTTTTTCTTGCCTGTGTCTTTAAACCATCTGCAGGAGTATCAATGAACTGCCCAGAATTTCTGTTTTACATTGCAGAAGTATGGAAGCTTGTATCCGCCATGAAAAAAAAAAAAAAAGAGACATTTTTCTCACAATTATAAAGTTAGAATTGTGAGATACTGTATAAACTCGCAATTGTGGTAATATAATGTCCAATCATGAGGGAAAAAAGTCTGAATTGCGTGATATAAGTCAGAATTATGGGATATAAACTCGCAATTCTGATTTCCCTCATGATTGGACATTATATCACCACAATTGCGAGTTTATACAGTTAAAATGTTTAAATGTAAAAAGTTTAAATCTCGCAAATGCAAGAAAAAAAGTCAGAATTGTGAGATAAAAAGTCACAATTACTTTTTTTTTATTTTTATTTAGTGGCGGAAACAAGCTTCCATAAAGAAGTGACAGTACTTTCTATTTATACAGTGATTTTTTTGTTTACATTCCAGTAAAAAAATTAATAAAGCAAAAGCATAAAACCTTAATAATAACAATAATATAAAGAGAATATGGCCTGAATATGTATTTTTTTGCAATTTCAAATCTCTTAAATTTTTTTCCTTTTTTTTTAAAAAAAATGGAATATTGCAGTATTTATTATAAATGATTTATACCTGCATCTTTTTCTTTTTTGTTTTTTTTGCTCTCATATTATTTTATCAAAATAACTTCCCCTCCCTCTTACGAGACATATCGTCTCTTCTGGTGTGAGGGCGGGGCAACCTGTCACTTCCATGAGATCCACCAACAGCAAACCACAACCATCCAATCAATTCCCGATGGACAAAAATCAAGCCCTGCCTACATTATACTTGTTCAAAAAGCTGCTTCACTCAGATATACGTCATAATAGGGAAGAAAAAAACAAATCGCAACTTCTGTTTCATGCCAACTTTATTTATTATTTGAAGGAGAGACCCAGGACACCCCAACCCAGAAAACTTTTGCTTCTACAAAACTAATTCTAATTCTGTTTCGTAAAAGCTGGAGTGACAGATACTTACGTTTTTGTGACTTTTCTGTCCTTGCACTGCCTTGCATAAGAACATCATGAGATATAGGCTTGTTACTGACCGACCACAAGGGCCGCACCGGACTCATTTCCTGCAAAATGCCCAAATGGCGTATTGCTTCAGGTAAATGCTGACATGCAGCTTTAAGAGATAAACAAACCTGTGGCTACATCAGTCCAACACAGGGCAGAGCAGGTCACCGCGAGCCGCCACGGATGATAAAACTCACACTACGCAGAGAGAAGAAAGCGCAGGCAATGCTTTCTCAAAAGGTATAAAAACGTCATTGTTTTTATGACACCAAATACAGAACATGCATTTATTACGATAAATCAACAAACATGTTACAAACGTTGCAAAATGTTTCACATCAGTGAGTGGTGTGAAATAGCCTGAGCAAAACATCACAAATCAAACTGTACAAAAGATAAAACAGCAGAAACTGCAACAGCTTGTCTATATTTGCATTCACAAATGCGTATAATATAATGAGCTGTTAGAGCATTAATTTAAATTACTTCAAAAAGCAAATGTAACAGCTTGTTCTGCATATCTTAATATGCTAATGTACAATATCAAGCTGACATTTTTACTTTTTTCAAGATTTTTTCTTAGCATTGACTGTACGCCAACACCCCTATGCATGTCATGTATACTGTATTTACACAAATTAGAAGTTCTGTGTATCTTTTAATGGTGCTATACAAAATATGTTATCAATAATTTAGATATGGGGAATTTGGAGACCAAGTCAACACCTCAAACTTATTGTGCTCCTCAAACCATTCCTGAATCATTTTTGCTTTGTGGCAGGGTGCATTATCCTGCTGAAAGAGGCCACAGCCACCAGGGAATACCGTTTCCATGAAAGGGTGTACATGGTCTGCAACAATGCTTAGGTAGGTGGTACGTGTCAAAGTAACATCCACATGGATGGCAGGACCCAAGGTTTCCCAGCAGAACATTGCCCAAAGCATCACACTGCCTCTGCCGGCTTGCCTTCTTCCCATAGTGCATCCTGGTGCCACGTGTTCCCCAGGTAAGCGACGCACACGCACCCGGCCATCCACGTGATGTAAAAGAAAACGTGATTCATCAGACCAGGCCACCTTCTTCCATTGCTCCGTGGTCCAGTTCTGATGCTCACGTGCCCACTGTTGGCTCTTTCGGCGGTGGACAGGGGTCAGCATGGGCACCCTGACTGGTCTATGCAGCTCCATACGCAACAAACTGCGACGCACTGTGTATTCTGACACCTTTCTATCAGAACCAGCATTAACTTCTTGAGCAATTTGAGCTACAGTAGCTCGTCTGTTGGATCGGACCACACGGGCCAGCCTTCGCTCCCCACGTGCATCAATGAGCCTTGGCCGCCCATGACCCTGTCCCCGGTTCACCACTGTTCCTTTCTTGGACCACTTTTGATAGATCCTGACCACTGCAGACCGGGAACACCCCACAAGAGCTGCAGTTTTGGAGATGCTCTGACCCAGTCGTCTAGACATCACAATTTGGCCCTTGTCAAACTCACTCAAATCCTTACGCTTGCCCATTTTTCCTGTTTCTAATACATCAACTTTGAGGACAAAATGTTCACTTGCTGCCTAATATATCCCACTAACAGGTGCCGTTATGAAGAGATAATCAGTGTTATTTACTTCACCTGTCAGTGCTCATAATGATATGCCTGATCGGTGTATAAAAGTCCAAATGCCTGACAAGTGATTTGATTTCTCTAATTAGATTTTTTTCCCCCATGATAAATAATAGTATCGTTTTAGAGAGCCATAACCTTTAGAGAGATGTGGAAATGAGTTTCAGAATTTCTTAGTATTCATTATTGAAAGATAACTGGTGTAAACGATAGCTAAAAATAAAATATATAGTGTCCGTTTTTAGTTAAGCTTCTTGTCTGACCTGGCGCTCCGGAGGTCACAGAGAGGGAATATCTCTCTCCTCCGCTCCTCAACCACCCACTCCGCAAAGCTGCTGCCTGCGAATCAGAAGTGAAGCTGGCACTAATGAAAATGAATAGCACATTTGTCCAGCGCTAATGGCGAGCGTGGGCATGCGGTAATGTGAGTGCGGCTCATGCTAGTTCAACAGTGATTACTCAAAGGTTAACAGTGAGAACGGCATTAGCGCTAGCGCTCTGGCTCTCCGGCGATCAACCTCCCTCAGTTACCGAGGGTCTTTTTAGTGTGTGTGTAATTGCCTTAATCAGTGGCTCAATGGCTGAAAGTCTTGGGTGATTACAAATGTAAGAGCAAAACTTCCAGCCAAAATGTTTCTGATTTTTTTCCATCAACATTCATGGTTCATTAGGGCTACACATACTGCTATAGTTATGAGTGCATCTTAAAAAAAAAAAAAAAGGGAAATATTCTCATGAGGACAAAAAGCTTAATTTTTCTGTATCAGAGAGTGCAAACCAGAAAGAAAAGGAGAAAACTAAGGCCAGAAACACATTCTATTTAAGTATACAGATGTAAACGCATTGCTATTATGTAGCTTGTTTCTGTGGTATCCCCCGGAGCCGTGTGGAATACGTTTATGATAGATGCATGCACTTTCTTGAGCTTCAAACTTGTTGGTCCCATTCACTGCCATTATAAAGCTTGGATGCATCAGGATAGTTATTAATATAACTCTGATTGTGTTCATCAGGAAGAAGAAAGTCATATTCACCTAGGATGGCTTGAGGGTCAGTAAAGCTTGGGGTAATTTTCATTTTAAAGTGGACGTTTTACAAAATATTCATCTCTGCAAATTTCAAAAAACACTTTACATTTTACTACCACATTATATGTAATATCTAATTAATTGAACGTACATGGGAAAGTTTTCCTAGACAAAATTAGGGCACGTATGTTCCTGAACGTGATGAATGATGGGATACGCTTACCGCTCCAAAGCAGTATCACAAAGCGTTTTTTCCCCAAGGCTAGCGTATTTTCACAATTGTTTTCAATGGGAGTGCCGTGTTTTTAAAAAGCCAGCAGCGTAACGAGGCGCTGAGCATCTATTTCACGGTGTTTCACACTGGTCGCGGAGAGTTGAAGAATGTTCAACTTTGGCTAAAACGCAGTGCTCATCACTGTCACATTTTACCCAGCTGTCCAATCACAGTGGAGGAGGGGCGGGACAAATACCACAGCGACCAACCGCCACATCCTGCTTGTATAATGGTAAAATACAACAACAAGCTTAATAACAGACAAAATAATTGAAAACAAGAGCCAGAGCAAGTACTTTACATTGTATCGACATTATATATATATATATATATATATATAAAAATAGAAACAAACTATCTGTGAAATGAGAAAACTTCTGCGGATATTACGTATCATAGCAAGCAAAGCATCTCAACTGGGGGAAAAAAAAAGCTAGGCATTTGCGGCAGAGGCCATTTTCGTCAAGTAGACAAGAAGAGATGTTTATTTAGACAGACACTCAACCTCTCGATTTTGACTAAAGGAGCAAGTCTACTCATATGTATACTTCAGGCAGATCCAAAGACCACAATGCAACATGACTGTGACGTCACAACAGCAACTCTCAGTGCTCGCACTTAATTTACCCAAAGGTGATTAAGGGTTTAGAGTTCCGACAGTAGTGGGTGCTTGTGCAACGCAAGCAATGACATACAGTTGAGTGAATGAGATGAAAGAGCATAAAAATGGACTTAAAAGAAAGAAAAAAAGTGAGCACAGAAGAAGACTGTTTATGCTAATTCCTGCCACATTGCCCCTAGTGGCAGCTCCAATAATGCAATGCATACTATGTGCTATGTGTATTAAGTATTTGTGGTCATATTAGTCTGGTCTGATGCTGATATCTTGGAGAGCAGGGTGGCTGATATATATGATTTCATACTACAGGATATTAATTAACACATGCTGCAATGATATTTATATTTATTTTACATAATATTTACTAAATTAGAAATGAATAAAAAATAGAATTCATACGGAAAAAAAAGTACTTTAAAATAAACTGATTTATACCTTACATAGCAACTTATGTATTCTGTAATCTCATTACAGTATTTTTCACAAATAAAGAAATTGTAAAAGTTCTCAGCACTGTCAAAAAAATTCTAAAACTCATCAGTCAATGCCGATTATTAAAAATAAGTGCTAAATATAGAGAATATGTAGTTTTGATCACTAGTTCACGTACTTAGATTTTCATACATTAAATATCTTGCCTAATTTGATAATGCTTTAGTGTTCTTTCATTAGCGACGTTTCCACATACCTATTTGCATGCGAATTTTGGGATATCACAAAAAAAATGCTGGGTGGAAATGGCGAGATGCGCATAAATTCTAAAAGTGTGCCTAAAAAAAAAACATGTGTGCTCAATTGAGGTGGCTTTTTCTTTTTTAATTGATAAGAAGATATGTGCATAAACTAAGATGGAAACACATTTGCAAATTAAAAAAAAACAAAAACAAAAACAAAAAAAAATTTGCGTCAACAGTGGGTGTGATTGGATAACTGGACTAACAAGCGGACCAATCACAATATAACATTAATACAAGATAACATGAAAGCGTTTATTGCATTTTGTCTGTGTATTTTGAGGTTTAAGAAATTTATGATATACGGAATAAAGCCACAGTGTTTGCAGCCACTTCATTTTATTACATATATTTTGCGGCAATTTCCCAAGAAGCGAAGATTTTGTTCACTTGAACATATGGGTTGGAAACGGTGCTTTATTCGCAAATGTTGTGTGTGATATTCCAATTTTGTGCACAAGTTAAATTCACAACTTTGGATGGTGACATAGCTATTGTCACATTGTATCATGTTTAAACTCATTCCACAGATTTTTAACAAAAAAAGTCTGCAGACTCCGTCTGGGCCTAACGATAGGTTTTAGATGACAAGCTTCATAAATGGCTTATCTAAAATCCAATACATATCGGAGGAAAGATTGCAGCAGAACACTGCGCTTGACTGTATCAGTGTGATCCATAACTTTCCTATGAACCCGGGGCCCATTTATTGTCGATCGCATCCGAGGGATGGCCTGTCAGTTGGGTGGGAGTTGAGCTGCTGTTTATTTTCAAATCAATACTCAATTACTATAAGGAAGATCCTCTCTTGCCCATTTCCAAGACGAAATTATGAACTGCCGCAATAACACTTAGTCAAGGGAAGCTGAGGAGTATTAACTCATGATGCAGAAGTAGCCGGATATTTGATCAAACCGCTCCGCCCCCTCTCTTCCTCTCCTCAAGCCCTTAATTAATCACACGGTAAAAGGCCTTTCAGGAGGTGACTGATGACCAGAGAAAACAATTTTCCCCCTAACAGCCTTTTAATTTTAACTTGTGTGGCAAGAGATCATTGGCTGCAACTCACGACAACCCATCAATGCTGGTTTTTAATGCGCTTCCGCTTTTGTTATTGAGAAGAGAGGGGAGACAAGGCTTTCCGTCCCTTTTCATAACTCACGCCATTGATTCGGTAAATGCCTGACATTTGCCGAAGGATAAAATTTCTGTCGATGGGGGTCGTGAGTAAATTACTCCATTAAGAGCTGGTTATTTATGATGGAGGGTGATTTAGGTGCATAGACGCCTTAAAGAGGTGCGAACTGACAAGTCAAATGCGTCTTTGTTTTGCCGCTGTCGGAAGCAGCCGTGTCACATCGGTCACTGCAAGCGTCCTTTTAGATCTTCGTCTCTGAGCTGCAATGAAATTGACAGCGTGTCCTAAAAACAGCGACAAAGAAAACACACAGAAACTTGCCAGGAGCACTGGCTGTATAAACTCAGAAAGAATTGTCAGAGTGTTCCTTCAATGGTTTCAAATTCCCAGAGTACTCACTGCTGAACTAATCTACAAAAAATGAGTCATTCACAAAAGAAAGTAAGTCCTTCATTCTCTTTGAACACTAATTGGCTTGGGCCTGAAGTGCCATTGTATTTAACAGTACTTAATACAATTGACCTTTCGCAAAGACCCGCCCCCCTTAGTTACTGTTGCTTTGTCCGACAAGCCATGGCGCTGTCACGCCACACAGAGTGAAAAATACATTGCGGAGCAAAGAGGACACTGACAACAAGTCGACAGACAAGACAGAGCAGGTTACTTATGATATTAAACAAAGTTCCAGCTTTCAAATTGTGTAGTTTTTTTTTTTTTTTTTTTTTAAATATGATGCTGATCTGATTAAATCTCTATGAGGAGTTAATCACAGTGTCATTTCCTGTTGCCCACAGGTGGCACTATGGCTGTAACTAAATATTGCCATGTAGATGTGTTCAGGCCAGGACTCTTATCACACATGTGAAGTTCAGGGCAGATCGGACAGAGTTACAACAACTTCCTGTTTCATGGCAAAACATCGAACTTTGTCAGGCCGCGATGGACACGCCCTTCAGTGAAAACTCAAGATCTTCACAATTTAATGTCGCAAAGGCCTTTAGATTAGACTGACCAAATATGATGTTTATCTGGATAAAATATCCAGGAGGAGTTAGTTAAAGTACAATGTCTGGAAATGGCAAAAACTGCAAAGATTTTGCAGAGAAAATTTAAAATACATCTCAGAATTTGCACCCAGGGACTTTTTTGTAGGTATTGGGCTGTTACATGTCTCTACCGAATTTCATACTTGTTTGTGAAACATAGCGCGAAGGGTGCTTAATTGAAATTTTGTAGGTGGCGCTATCGAACCATTTTGCCACACCTAATTCTGAACCCATATCAGATGCAAATTTTCACCACTTCTGACGCATGTGCAAAGTTTCAGGAGTTTTCGAGAACATTTAGGCCCTCAAAAATGCGATACATTTCGGACCATCGGTGCTCGGGCCCTAATGAAATACAAATATAGAGAAATTAAAATATATTATGACTATTAAGGTCACAAGCAACAACATATATAACTTTTATTTATATGCTGTTTGTATTTACATATATTTCACTAAACGTCCTTTGTTATGAGAAATAAAGTCTAAAACAAATTAATTGTAAATGCAAAATGTAGAATCAAAAAGAAGCCATATAATCTGGCCATACCCATTACATCTAAAGTTAACCTTGGAATTTTTTTTTTGTACCTCTTTTGTCCTTCTCAGTGAGAAATAGTGCAGCAATCAGGCCTCTTTGTGTGAGATCACTTATTAATCAGAGCACTGTGGGTATGCGGTGTCATTACCGCAACAGTGTTTCACACCCCCGGCCTGTTTACCGCCATTCTGCCATGTCAAGGAATAATGTGCCTTTTTATGATCGCAATGGTTTCGTTTAATGATTTACAATAATTCATTATTGTATGATATGGACGTGGCATGATTGGAAGGACTAAGTTCTGATATGCATGTACACAGATACATTATATTATGACATTATATGGTAACACAGACATTATATGGTAAATGATATGCTTGGAGATGATGCTGTATTTGCATTGCTTGTGTAACCCACTAGAATTCAATTAAAAATGCTATCAAGAATATCAATATATCCATCAGTTTTTCATATTTCACAATTAAAATATGAATATTAAACATAAAACATTAAATTCTGAGATTCATAAACAAGTACATGGATCTGATTACAAACACTCAGTGAGCCCTATTCAATATTAAGCTCTGCAGGAAACCAAACTGCTCAATATCTTCCAAATTTAAGCAGAGCAAATCAAATAATTTATCCATTATAAAATGTCTCAGTATTTTTTTTTTTTTTTTTTACTCAGTTTTACAACCGCAAGACAACAGGAGTCAGGGAATATGTAGTTCCAGATGAAAATATAATAGAATCAATAACGTATTACAAACGTCCCCAGCTTTATTTGGCAATCCCATGCCAAGAAAAATTATAACTGTAACAACTGAAAAATCCAAACGAACAGGCAGAGAATCGAAAAGACACAGGGAAAACCAGAATACAAAGGCTCAGAAATGCAGCTAAAGGGTTAGTTCACCCAAAAATGAAAATTCTCACCCTCATGTTATTCAACACCTGTAAGACCTTCATTCATCTTCAGAACACAAATTAAGATATTTTTGATAAAATCCGATGGCTCAGTGAGGCCTCCATTGACAGCAAGATAATTAACACTTTTAATGCCTAGAAAGACATATTTAAAACAGTTCATGTGACTACAGTGCTTCAATCTTAATGTTATTAAGCAACAAGAATACTTTTTGTGCGCCAAAAAAAAAAAAAAAAAACTTTAAAAAAAAAGACTTTATTCAACAATATCTAGTAAGAATCATTTGTTTTAAATTAGTGGTTTGGAGCGTGTATCAAACTGCCAAACTAACCCTTTAAGACACATACAAGATTTAGCAAAGAACGACAGAATTGACCAGGTTTATAAAGGGTGAGCTAACAAGATTAATGACACACAGCTGACAGCAATCATGGACAATGAGTCCGGGCAGTGAATTCTGGGAAATGTAGTCCATGTGTGAATGGCAATAAACAAAAGGGGAGCGCCCTCTGGTGGACAATAATGGCACTCTGGCTGGTGATCATGACAATAAATGGCATCAATACCAATGCCAATATCAGTAAATCTAATAAATTAAACGTTTGTTATTTCCGAAGTTTCAATTGTTTGTTTAATTCAATTATACATAAACTGCAAACCTAATGTTTTGCATTTATTAATAACGAACAATTATAAATAAAACACAAAATGTTCTATCGTTTAAGTTACAGTAGTGGCCAAAAGTGATGTCTGGAGGGGATAATTGTTTTTAATGACCCTATAAGTTTGGTTAAACCTTATATAAATATATATATATATATATTTATTTTGTTCTTCTGGTTCTAGTTACTGATCATGTTGTAGTCAATGTTTTTTTCATGCAAGTTTTTTTGTTTTTCTATGCTTTTTTTTTTTTTTTTTTTTTTGCATAGTAAATATATATACTGTATATACAGTGCTCAGCGTAAATGAGTACACCCCCTCTGAAAAGTAACGTTTTAAACAATATCTCAATGAACACAAAAACAATTTCCAAAATGTTGACAAGACTAAGTTTTATATAACATCTGTTTAACTTATAACATGAAAGTAAAGTTATTAATATAACTTAGAGAACAACATTTTCAGTTTTACTCAAATTAGGGTGATGCAAAAATGAGTACACCCCACTGAAAGTCTCTGGAGCAAAGCTACATTTTAGACTACAAATGTCTAATTTAACAAGAATTCAACCACAGGTGAGTCTAATTATTCATTACAGAGGTGTCCAGCAGACAGTTACTATAAAAGGGTGTTAAAACCCCTTCTCATTTCATGCTGTCAGCAATGGCACCACAGGGAAGAGAAGTTTCACAAATTTCTTTACACCAGAAAGGTGAAGGCTACAAGAAGATCAGCTAAGCTTTACTTATCAGTCAGAATACTGTAGCAAAAGTGGTACAAAAATGTACCATCTCACAGAGACGTCCAGGTCGCCCACGGAAGTTAACAACTTGACAGGAGCGTCTTCTGATGAGACGGGTTGAAGAAAATCGGCATGCAAGTTCACTGCAGTTATCTAAAGAAGTAGAAAGCCAAACTGGGGTGACTATTTCCCATGGCGCATACATTTACATTTACTACAACATAATCAGTTGTTAATATTTAGTTGGTTAGTTTTTGGTCTTACACATTTCGCTTTAGATAATATTCCTTTTTTTTTTCTTTTCACTTGAAGCTTATTTTACCCAACCATTTTCGTGTAAAATAAAGTCATTGTTTAAAAAAAAACAATAAAACATGGAAATTCCTACACACGCTCCTGGGAATCTACCTCAAATCTTGTATAGTCGGATGATAATGCACCTTTTAATCTTGCAGAACGTCTTTTATCTTTTCTTCTTTTTTTTGGATAAGTAAAACAATGGCTCACATTTTTCCTTGCATTTGGTAAAAAGTGCAGTTGAACATGGTAATGATGACAGTCACTGAACTCAAGCGGTGCCGGCTGATCCTGGGCAGAACCCCTGGCAGCTTCTATTTTTTGCACCCCTCTCCTCTATGACACCTTGATAAGGCAATTACAGTGCAATTATCTTAACATGTGGCATTAGAGAAAATTATCTTCATTCTTCAACTAGAGTAACATTAAATCAGGGGAGAGGGCATGCAAGAATCTCTAATCAACATCTCAAGTGCTATGAACGGACGCTGTAGATGCCACACACTGACATCTGCAATTACTGCTGAGAGACAAGGACCACACAGTCCAACATTCTTCAGTGTCGTATCAGTTCACATGCTTCACATTTGTTTCTAGGCTCATAAAGCAATGTTGGATTGTCAAGAAGAGCATATTATTGTAACCTTCAAACGTGTGTGTCTAAGCACATTATTGGCAGATTCGGAAAAGTGGACATGACTAGTCAGAGCATTTGGAAATCACCAAAGACCCTGGAAGTGCTTTAGAAACTTGTGACAAATAAAATTAGGCTTAAAAAATGTGACACACACTACTGGTCAAAAGGTAGGAATAATTAAGATTTCTTAATTCGCACGGCTGCTTTATTTGATGAAAGATACAGCAAAACAGTAATACTGTGACATATTATTACAATAAAAAATAAATAAATAAAAAAAACTGTTTTCTAATTTAATACATTTTAAAATGTGATTTATACCTTTGGTGCAAAGCTGAATTTTCAGCATCATTACTCCACTCTTAAGAAATAAGCAGCAAAAATGGTTTTTAACACTGATAATAATTAGAAATGTTTCTTGAGCAGCAAATCAGTATATTAGAATGATTTCTGAAGGATCATGTGACACAGAAGACTGGAGTAATCATGCTGAAAATCCTGCTTTGCATCACAGGAATGATTTACATTTTAAAATATATTAAAACAGAGAATAATACTTTAAAATTATAATAATAATTCATAATATTACTGTTTTTACTGCATTTTTATCAAATAAATGCAGCCTTGGTGAATAGACCCTTTTCACGGACTGTGACTGCTTTTTATATTTTCATGTTTTTTTTTTTTTTAAACATATGTATATACATTTATAACAATATACTTGAAAGGGTCTATTTAAAAAAAATCTTTATTATTCCATTATTCAATTATTCCAAACTAGCAGTGTATAGATCAGCACTTTTATTAACAAAATGTAAACATATTAGTTAATGTATGTAATAGTGAAACATATTCCAAATATTGCAATACTTGTCTATATGGTTCTTGAAAATTGTTCAGAACATCTTCAATAAATGTTAAAAAAAATTAATTACTATAAAAATGTCATGTGGTGTAACCATTAAGAAAAAATAAAATTATTTATAATAAATAATACAGTTTAAATAGCTTAGTCTTTTTTTAAGTTATATATATATATATATATATATATATATATATATATATCAAGTTATATATGTTATATTAAGTTGTATAGCATATGGGGAAAACTCCTTTTCCTCCAGTTACTGAAGGCTTTTTCAATAACGCAGTGAAACTGCACAGCCATTGGTTCGTGCAGGAGAAATAAACGAACCAATGACAGCGTGGCAGAGCCGTGTGAGCCTATGGCGAGAAAGCCTGCTGGAGCCCGCCAAAGGAGGCTGGGCATCTGGCTATATAACCAGGCATTCTGACTCCGAGTTATGCATAATCATGGCACGGCAAAGAACGCAGTACTCGTTCCCGTATCTCAGGGAACCGAGGTTATGTACGTAACCAAGTACGTTTCCTTTCGATACTACACTCGTACTGCGTCGCTAGACGCATATGGGGAACATATACAATCACACTGTGCCATGAAGTGGAATGACATAAACTTATCATAGGTGTTCTCACAAAGGCCTAGTGGAATAAGCTAAAGTGCAAGCAAGTGCAAGGGAGGGGCTCGGATGAAGGTCGGAGCCCCTGTGGACCGCTGAGGGGTCGAGTCGTGTCCTGCACGTTCGTTCCTATAGGGACTTCACAGCCTGGGCGCCAGAGGGGCCTAGAGCGTGCAGCCAGAGGGCGTAAGCCTTTGAGGATAGCTAGCTCCTATAAGGGTAATGTATACGAGACGGGCTCTGTCGAAGGCCATGTTGGTTATGCAGAAAGAACCCGTACGTGTAACGCCAGGACGTCCAGGTTATAAAACCTAGTAAAGGTGGACAGCGAGGACTAGCCGACTGCCGCACATATGTCATCTATAGAAACACCACTAGACCAGGACCACGATGAGGCCCTACCTCTAGTGGAGTGGGCTTGAACTCCAATGGGGCAAGGTAGGCCCATTGAGGAGTAACACAGAGCGACTGCATCGACAATCCAACGCGAAAGTCTTTGCTTCATAACCGGAAGACCCTTGGTGCGGCCGCCAAAGCATACAAGAGTTGTTCCGACTGCCTGAAGGAGGCGGAACGTTCTATGTAAATTCTTAATGCTCTGACCGGGCAGACCAAATTGGACTCCGGCTCATCCCCAGAGGGAGGGAGTGCTGAGAGTGCAATAACTTGTGCTTTGAAGGGAGTAGAAAGCACCTGGGTACATAGCCATGACCTTGGAGTCATTGGGCCTGAATTTGAGGCAGGTAGGGCTCACGGAGAGCACCTGCAAGTCACCCACTCGTTAGACCAACGTTAAGGCTAGCAGAAGAGCGGCCTTAAGCGACAGAGGTCATAGGTCGGCATTTAGCAGCGGCCCCAAGGACCGTGGAGAGGACCCAAGTAAAAACAGTAAGAAGACGAGGTGGGTTAAGCCTTCTGGAACCCCTTAGAAATCGAACAACTAGGTTGTCCCTTCCTACTGACTGGCCGTCAATGGGGGTGTTGAACGCTGCTATAGCTGCCACGTACACCTTGAGCGTGGAAGGGGTGAGGCCCTTATCCAAACGCTCCTGGAGGAAAGACAGTATCGAAGATACGTCACAGGAGGTCGAGTTATCGTTCCGAGCTGTGCACCAGGCGGAGAAGACCGACCAATTTTAGGGCGTAGAGGCGCCTTGTAGATGGGGCTCTAGCCTGAGAAATAGCATTTAGTACGCGCACTGGGAGGACCACTGTCTCCCGTCGAGAGGCCAAAAATGCAGTGCACAAAGCTCGGGCTGGGGGTACCATACTGTTCTGTTTGCCTGAGAGAGGAGGTCGCACCTCAGGGGAATGGGCCACGGGGCTGCTACAAGCAGCTGAGAGAGCTCTGAGAGCCAAGGTTGGTTCTTCCAGAGCGGGGCCACCAGAAGCACGTGTGCTTGTGTTCCCTGATGCGTCTGATGACCTGAGGGATCAGTACGATTGGGGGAAAGCGCATCAATGTCCTTTGAAAAATAGGTTGGGCATGAGGCCGCCATCCTTTTTGGGGACGAGGAAGTAACGGCTGTAAAAGCCTGACTCGCTCTGAGCCGGGGGAACCATTTCTATGGCTCCTTTCGTCAGCAGAGACATCACTTCAGAGCGTAGGACCACACGGTGGGAAGGTGGGAACCACACCGCTGAAACGCGGGGGTCTTTGGGCGAATTGGAGTGAATAACCTCGTTTTATAATCCCCAATACCCAGCTTGACACTCCGGGGATGGCCTGCCAGACCTCGGCTCGCATGGCAAGGGTTTGGATCAGATCGGACGACAGGCCACTGCGCAGGGGTCTGGCGTTCGCGATAGGTGAAAGAGGAAATTTGCTCTCTTTTTGAGTATGTTTGTATTTTATTGTATTTGCTATAACAGCGACAGGCTGCATGGGCACATGAACATGTTCGGGCCCAATGTTTTCAAGAAACACATTGCTTCCAACACCCGGAACTGAACGAGGTGGCGGAAGGCATAACAGAGGCGGTTTTCAGTGAAAGCGGTCTGAACGCAGCAAAGTGGGACTGACACTTACATGGTAAGAGCGTCCATCTTCAATGCAGGCGGCTTGCAGGGGCAGGGCCAGCAAGTGACACACTCAGAAAGTCATGGCATATAGATGTCAGCGCATAGAGGTTTTGCATTTTACAACAACGCTAGAGAAATAAGCTCTTTGAGAGTGAATATATTCCATGAGTCTCACCTGAGTCAGGCAAGAGCATCATGTGACATTTGGCTGAGCGCTGTCAGCATTGAGCTTACTCTCGCAGTGAGAGGGCTCATGCTCAATGAACGCGGCTTGTGGGGGCGGAGCCGGCAAGCAACGCGCTCAGAAGCTCAGCATTTTACAACGCCGGAGAAATATGCTCTTTCAGAGTGAATATATTCCATGAGTCTCACCTGAGTCAGGGGAGAGCATCATGTCATATTCAGCTGAGTGCTGTCAGCATTGAGAGCGCCCGTCCACAATGAACGCAGCTCGCGGGGGCAGACCCGGCAAGTGACGCACTCAGAGGCTCGGCATTTTGAAACAAACGCCAGCAAGAATATGCTCTTTTAGAAAAATAAGCTCTGTATGCTCACCTGACGGAAGACGGCAGGAGCTGAGCTGAAACAGGTGCTCTCTGACGGCGACTCATGAGCAGTTGCGGCACGACATTTGAAACGACGCAGCTGAAATTGCTCTTTTAGATGTTTGCCAGATGGCGGCAGAGGAAGCGCTGATCGGCTGCTTGCAGGCGACAAAGCGACTCTGCGTGAGCTGGCTGCGTCAGTGCTGAAGCTGAAGCAGGCAGGCAAGGATCAGCCAAATCCGCTGTGAGAATGCCTGCTTATATAGCCAGATGCCCAGCCCCCTTTGGCGGGCTCTGGCGGGCTCTCTTGCCATAGGCTTTATTTCTCCTGCACGAACCAATGGCCTTGCAGTTTCACTGCGTTATTGATAAAGGCTTCAGTAATCGGAGGAAAAGGAGTTTTCCTCATATGCGTCTAGCGACGCAGTACGAGTGTAGTGTTGAAAGGGAACTACTTTGACTGTATCTACTAAAACTGACTTGCAAAAATATCAAAAAGAATAATGAGTTTACGTGTGTTACAAGTAAACGTTTTCTCTCTTTTTTTTTTTTTTTTAGATAACATGGCATTATTATTTTTATTTTCATCTAATCATCCCCCAGTATTTTTTGTAGACCCACTTGTGTAGATGCAGCCTTTATTATTATTAGTGCTGGCATTTTCAGTATTTAAACCATCTCTGGCAGTATGCAGATCTGAAATGTGTAATCACTCACATAATCAGAGCAAATCAGATTGTCCTTGCATTAATTACAAATTATAATTAGTCGGAAATCCCGCTAATGATAAGGCAAAATGGCTTCTATATTTCAGTCACTGCTGTCCTAATCAAGACCTTATATTACAAAGTAATTAAGTGATTGTACGTGATAAGTGTATCAAAACTAAGTCATTAGAATCTGTCTCCTTTTGTGTGTGTTTTTTCAATCATCCAGACCAATGTGTGCTAACCGCCCAATCATGTCAGAAATGAGTCATCTGTGGAACGCTTTTAAGGCTTTTTTGACCTGTCATCTAACCATCACTTAGAAAGCCAGCTGCAAAGTTTGGGGCGGATCAATATGTGACATGTCATCATATGCACTCTAAAAAGTAATTCAGGGGATCTGTTACCACAACTTAAATAAATGCATGGTTTTAAATAAACCTTTTAAGTTGCAAACATCATTTTGTAGAGTTCTGTTGACATACATCAACTTATGTATGTAAATAATGTTGATCATTACATCAACTTAATATCATCTGTAATTTAAACTCAAATTTCTGATAATTGTTTTGTTTTTTAAATTAGGTTGTAGTAACTTGAAATTGTCTTGATAACTTCGGAAATTAGGTTAGTTCCAGCATGCTTTGCATAAGACTGGATAAGGAGAATAAATGTTGAAATTAAGTGTTAATTTATTTGTTTTTAGTGAAGGGAAAGACCTGTTAGTGTTTAATGTTGTTATGTTTGACTTTTAGAGTTTCTGTAATGTTGAAGTTTTTGTGGTTATCATTGTGCTGAAGAGTAGATATATGAAGGTAAACACTACATTGACTCTATAAGCAATGACTGCGCTAACACCAGTGACAAGTAATATCTTACTTGTTCATTAAATATACATGTTAAATAAGCTATGTTAGCATGTGCTATGATGGCTGTTGATTTAAACTGAAATAGATAAGATTAATTGGTTCCAGAAATACAACTCTGGTAGTTAGAGTGGCTTAATTTTTTGGAGTAATGAACTTAAAAATGTGTGTTTATGCAAATTATTCAGTTCTTCTAGCTCAGTGTAGCTTATTGGTTGTACGTAAATTCACTCAAAGCGAGCAAACGATTGCATTATTTATTTATTTTTTTGTTGAGCCAACACATTCATTTTTAGTGTGGCAATAGCACTGGCTGAGAACCTGAATACTCCTAAAAATATGCTTATGTGTGTTTTGTTAAACCAACATTATGTTGAAATTCTGTCAACCAACAGTCCATGCACTGACCATCTGATGCATATTGCACAGGCAAAACTCAGTATTCACTATTCACAACTGACAGATCCAATCTGATTTGCTACGCGCTAGTTCTGTTTAAGAGGTATTGAGTAAGTTTGTTAGGTTAGTGTCATCAAATCTGAAGAAAGAAAAAAAAAAAAAGTCAATATGGCTAAAAATAGGTAGTGCCTTTTTTGATAAAATTCATTCATTCATTCATCTCAAACATGCATATGCACTATCTAGACCAGTCTGAAAAATCGTCTTTTACTCTTTTTTTTCTTTTTTTTCTTTAGCTAAAATAACTTTGTCAAATTGAATGATGTTACTGAAATATAATTTTGATGATTCTGGAGATATTGGTATTGATAATTGGAGGTATTTTCCCAGGTAAACAGCCATTGTACTTTTTGCAGATTACTGTACCAACACAGAAAATAGTGTCTGTGTGCATTAAAAAGATGGGCGCAAAATACTGTAAATATTTTGAAAAATGTCTCACTTTTTTTTCTTTTTTTTTTTTGTTGAAAACAGAAGTCAAGGAGGTTTTATGTAGTTTTGGTCACAATTAACAATAATTGTACGGACACAATTTTTTTTTTTTCCCCACAGAATAAAGAAAGTCTGTGACACTTTACAATAAGATTCCATTTAACTACATCAGTTAACATGAACTAACAACAATGAACAATTGACGGAATGTATCATTTATAACAACGCTTTGTTCAGAAAATCCACATTTTCACTGTTGTACGGTAGGGGGGCGCTATTATGCATCTTCTGAAAGAGTACAGAATCTCCAGATCAAAACACAGGTGAAGAAGAAGCAGAAACAAGAGATAGAAGCATTGCTTGCTCACATATAAGCTAACGTTATCATCAAATATTCAACAGCACATAAATCAAAACTTCTCAACGTTACTCAATCTACTCGAATGATCACCGGTATGACTCTGATCCAGACAGTCTTTGACAAAAACGTGATTTTCTCAGCTTTTTGTTCAAAATGTTGCTTTTTTTAATGAAACTTACCCCCATTCAAGCGTTGATGAAAACAAATGCATGAATCTAGAAAATATTTTTTTGTTTGTTTGTCTGTTTCTTTCTTTCTTTCTATAAAAAGCAGAGGAAATATTCTGGGGGCCGTGAAAGTTTTGTGAAAATTATAAAAAAATGTTGGCGCTGACTAGCAACTTTTTTAAAATGCTGGCAAGGAAAGAGTTAATCTTTTATTTAATTATGTTTTTAAAATAATTGTATCTGTCAACATTAATACACTTTAATAAACACAATGAAGGACTGTATTTTATTAACTAGCATTAACAAAAACTAACAATGCCAAGCATTTATCAATCTATGCTAGATAAAGCATTAAGCAATGTCAACGAATGAGACCTTATTATAAAGCAAAAGTCACTTTAAAGGGTTAGTTCACCCAAAAATGATAATAAAGTAATTAATTACTCACCCTCATGTCGTTCCAAACCCGTAAGACCTTTGTTAATCTTCGGAACGCAAATTAAGATATTTTTGTTGAAATCCGATGGCTCAGTGAGGCCTGCATTGCCAGCAATGACATTTCCTCATAACGCTCTGAAGCTTAATGAAGCAGTGTTTTGAAATCAGCCATCACTATATAAGTCGTTATTTAGTTTTTTTGGCGCACCAAAAATATTCTCGCTTTATGATATTAATATTGAACCACTGTACTGACATGAACTGATTTAAATATGTTTTTTAGTACATTAATGGATCTTGAGAGAGGAAATGTCATTGCTGGCTATGCAGGCCTCACTGAGCCATCACGAAGGTCTAGATTAACAAAGGTCTTACGGTGTGGCATGAGCATGAGGGTGAGTAATAAATTACATTATTTTCATTTTTGGGTGAACTAACCCTTTAACTAAACAGACTACTAAGAGATGGTTGTGGCTTAGAAAGGACTAATTGGCTATCAACATATTCAAAGTCTAATGCACCACAACTTTCAAGAGAGGTGAGGCAAGATGGGAGAAAGGAAAGAAAAGGGAGTTTGCAATAATTTTGTTCTTTTTCCACTGATAAACAAGGCAGAACATGAACACTTCAAATTAGGGTTTACGAGCTAAGAGCTAACCCCACTCCCAAATCAGCCTCTTAACACTGCTTAAAAAATGTGAATGATTAAAGCAGAGGTCCGTGTGTCAGAGTGATTTAGTTTAATCACCACTCAGAAAACAAGCTGTTAATGTGACCTTCCTGACTTCACCCCCTGATCCGCCCATTTCCTTTTGATTTCGCTAATTTTGTATCAACATGTTTTTCTTGCAGTGCAAAAATTGCCCACATCTGTTTCTGAGAAAAACAAGCCCTCACCCTCAGCGCCCCAGCCACGTCTGACGCTCATATCTGACTTCTCATACCACCGTTAGGCGTCCATTTCACCCTCTTTGTACCTCTGCGAGACATGAGTAACATTAACGGCGACGTGCGAGCATTGTGGGAAATACAGTCACGTCTCTGCGTTCTTCAAATGCCACTCAATATCTCATACCAATCAAATCAGTGGGATGCATTTTCCCGCGTGGCTTTTTTGATTAAGTGCCCTATTAGCATATGTAAACTGCACTTTTGAAGTGAAATAGCGTTTAATGGTTTATTTGAAGTGTGCGATTGGAAAAAGGGAACGTAAAACATCCCTTTGATGGAGAAACGCTATATTGCAATCAAACGTTTACTGTACCGAAGGTTAATGAAAGCTATTTGAGGGAAATTTTTGGACTTGTATGTTTGCAAGATGCATAAATTAGATAATAAAAAAGAAGGAACTGATGTGCAGTTTGTGTGAGTGGGGAATGTGAAATAGCAACATAATTACGGCACCATAAAAACAATTTCCCGTAAAGAGAAGCAATTTGACATGCCTGAGCAACAAAAAATAGCATTTGCAAAATGGTCACGCAATAACTTCTCATGACTATTTCATTAACACAAACTGTTGTTCTTATATAAAGACCAGTATCCAAGGAAATCTTTAACTATAACAGGCAATATGTGCACCAGTTTTATAATTCCATTTTTGTACATCATTTTTCTTATACATTTTAGAACAACAAAATAAGTCACAATTATTGTAATGTAGGGTTCTTTATAATTATTGTAATCTTTAGGGTTCCTTTGGACCCCCTAATTGGTTACTCATTAAAATGTATCTTTTTTGTCCTCTCTAATGGCTCAATGGTTTGAAAACTGTCCTTGCTGGCTCTAATGTGTTCTGACGTAGGCATTTTCTATACTCCATTACTCTCTGATGATCATTGGAGTTCTAATTAGCTGATAGCTGAAATATAGCCCTCCCTACTCAGTGACCTTGGACAATGTTTAGACGTGACAGATGATACTATCAAACTAGATTTTTACAAATTCTGTGGAAAACCTGAGTGGTGCTTGTCCATGAAAAACTTGCTGCCTTGATGCTAAGAAGTCGTGGGTGTTCTCCTTGGTTGCTAGATTACTCAGGGTGGCTGGTTAAAGGATTAGTTCACTTCAGAATTAAAATTTCCTGACAAATTACTCACCCCCATGTCATCCAAGACGTTTATGTCTTTCTTTCTTTAGTCCAAAAGAAATTAAGGTTTTGAGAAAAACATTCCAGGATTTTTCTCCATATAGTGGACTTCAACAGCTACCAATGGGTTGAAGGTCCAAATTGCAGTTTCAGTGCAGCTTCAAGGGGCTCTACACAATCCCAAATCGGTCATTTTCTAAACAAAAATAAATATATATATATATATATATATATACATACTTTTTAACCACAAATGCTCATCTTGCACTAGCTCTGCGACGCGCCATGCATTATGTAATCACATTGGAAAGGTCACGTGTGACGTAGGCAGAAGTACCGCGGTAGGGCGAAAAACTCCATCTCGTTTTCTCCTCCAGCTTCAAAATAGTCTGACTTCATTGTTTTACCTTTTTTGCACATCGCAGAGTAGTGCAAGACGAGCATTTGTGATTAAAACGTTTTTGTTTTTTTATATAAAAATATCGATCATTTCGCTAGAAAATACCCTTATTCCTCGTCTAGGATCGTGTAGAGCTCTTTGAAGCATTTTCAACCCGTTGAACCCCACTATATGAAGAAGAATCCTGGAATATTTTCCTCAAAAACCTTAATTTCTTTTCAACTGAAGAAAGAAAGACATGAACATATTGGATGACATGGGGATGAGTAAATTATCAGGAAATTTTAGTTCTGAAGTGAACTAATCCTTTAACTGGCCCAACCCCAAGTCTCTGATATTTTGGTTTCTAGATATGATTCGTTCACATTGTCTATTTTTCAAGTTTTCCCATTGGTCCAAGTAAAAAATTATAACAAAAATTAACAGCACACGTTATCAACGGTGGCCAGTTGCATAAAATGCTTAGACTTGTCTTTAAAGTTAGTCATCTCTTTTTTTTTTTTTTTTTTTCTTTTTTTTCCTCAAGACTGCTCATAACTTTTTAAAGTCAGTTACCTACACTCTAAAAATCACTAGGTTAAAAACAACCCAATTGGCAACCCAGCGCTGGGTAAATATTGGACAGAACACATGAACTAACTAACCTAGCAGGCTGGGTCGCACACTTTAACCCAATGTCAGCTCATTTCTTTAGATTCTAGAGAGCATTTGATTGGACAGAAAACCTGATGAGGAGCTGAAGTGTAGGGTGATGTCATCAAAATCACTGATCCATTTTAGCGGAAGTGAGAGACTGTAAGTTTTGAATGCTTATATCTTCTAAATTCGAATTTTGTCATTGTTTTGGAGCACACTAGCATAACAGTAAGGCTAACATATTCACACTAAACGCCAAAAAAAAAACTTGAATTTTGATTTCATGGCGACTTTAGGACATGGTGACTAAGTTTCACATGATTTAAAATATAATGTCTCTGGCACAAAAAAGTAATACCTTAGGATTAGAGGTTTTTCAAAACATAAGCAATATGAGCAATAGTAATAGCAATGCTTGCAGAAACCACTAATTATTCAAACTGCCAGGGAAATGTGAAAGCTTTTCATTTGGCATTAACCATCATGAATACAGAATCCTATCAACACCGTCATTATCCTAAAGATTCCTGCAAAGGAGAGATGCCAGTTGTTTGAAGGACCAAAACATCCTTTTTTTGGTCTTTAAGTACTTTTCCAATAGCAGCCTGTTTGAAATTGGAAAGAGTGAAGCCTCAGACGGGTTAATGGTTTGAAACAGCGTGAAATATGATACTATTCACTCTATGCTCTGCGAGGTAGAACAGCACAATTTCAAGAGGTTACCAAACCAGGCAGAATACAAATTCTCCTCAAATCATCCCAGATGATATTGAAGAGATCTGGGAAGATTAATGTTGCAGTCGCTGCTCTCCATCTCCATGTTTATTGGCAACACTAGAAACTGAATTTAACTTTAGATTGCTCCGCCCACACACATTGCATCTGCCATTTTGCTGTATAGTCAACGGATGGCTTTCCCCAAGGTCTTATTTAAAGCTGGTTTCAGTAGTTTGAGAATTTAAATTATTTGAACACATTAATAAATGTGTTTTTGTGAAGAATCATCTGAATCATGGCATCTCTGCTTGTACAAAGTGCAGTCTTATACAGCGGCGTGCCCCTTTCATCGCGAACGCGATTTCTACCGAGGGAGACCCACAACCACATCTTAGTGGGGGACGAGAAAAAACCAGCTAAAACCAAACTAAACTGGTTGGCTGGTTTAAGCTAGTCAAGCTGGTCTTCCAACCTGGCCAAGCTAGTGATTTTAGCTAGTTGGTCCCACAGCCTGACCTGAAGTGGTCATAATAACGTAAATTCGATTTGATTTTTGATCTTATGTTGCCTTTTATCTTTCATGACAAGTTCTTCAGTTGTCAGATGTGTTTAAATTTGTTTTTAACAGATCCAACTATTCAGTAAAAAAACTGAAAATAAATAAAAATAAGTAAATCGATGCCTCTGTGGACACATACACCCCTATGGCTGACTAATAGCTGTATCTAAATGTCAGCTGAGGAAAACAGATGCCTTGGATATGGTGTGGTATTTTGGTTGGCGGCTAAAAATCACTGCCTCGTTTTCAAATTCTCCAGTGATTCATCGTTCGGGTCTCACCCACTCCTCGCTAAAGAGCCAGGGATTTCTTAATGAGAAAAACTCTAGCGACTTCTGTGCTTCTGTAAGTCTCCACACATGCATACATATATGTTTGCACACATCCATGCTGTTTATCACACAACTAAACATCCACTTTAACCTTCCGTATGTATCCGTAGCACAATGGAAGAGGAAAACAGAAACTTTGTGTTTATTGTAAAGACCCTGTGATGAAAATTAATGTGTCACTCAAACTAACACAGTGCCTGTTTTGGGGCAGGACCTCAAACGGCGCAACTACAGATGAAGTTTGTGCATAATGAGCACCATTATCAGACTGATTTGATTTTCGTGAGCCTCATTGCACTCAGACAGAAATAGAAACAAATGAGCTGGTTATATGCACTCATAAATGCCTAATGATGCCTCAGTCACTCCATAGTTCAGTCGGTGGCGCGCTCGCCATCTGGAAACAGCACTTCAACACTACAGTACCACTTTTTTTTTGGTGCGTTTCATTTTCCTATCTTGTTTATTTATTTGTGTTTTGAGAATTTACTGAGTCAAAGTGTGGAGGAGTACGGCTACTGTAGTTCAGAGTTAGAAACAAGCTTAGGCGGGTGTTATGTGCACTAACGTGGGATGTAGATTATTTTTTACATAAACAAATAAATAAATAAATAAAATACAATCAAATAGAAAAGATTGGTATAATTTGTGCATAATGCCACCCACCACAACCAAACTTTTTATTAAAAAATTAAAATCACAAATTAGATTTCTTTAATATATAGATAATATATTCGTCTAGACAGCAGTGAGATTAAATGGAGAACTTTTGTCCACAATCTCCTTTTCTCCTAGGAGAAAAAACATTTTTTTAAGAGCCACACAACGATGAACTTAAAATTGTAAATCACTTACTTTTAGTCATCCTGTTGTGTTTATATATATCTCCCCTTTACAGTTTCAGCTTTTTCATCTTGTGACTTTTCTGGGAAATGAATGTCACTATTTTGACTTAATACTATTACAGTTTTTGTTAATATTTTGAATATGATTAGATTTTTACATTTTCTGCTTTAATTTTTTGTATTATAGTATTTTATTGTATTTTAGTATTAACATTTATTTCAAGCAATAAAAAAAATGTTTTTAATGGTTTTAGTTAACTATAATAACCCTGATGCTAGTAAAATCTTTATATTGAATGTGTCAAATAATGTTCTTAGTCCTTCCTTCCTGAAGCTACAACAGTTTACTTTGAATCAAATGAAAATAAATATAAATATATTGAAAAAATATATTAAATTTGGTTTGTGTAACCAAATAACAAACAGGGGCAATTGATATACATACTACTTGACTTTGATTACTTTGAAATACAGCGGGACTCTTATTTTGAAATGTCTGGTTTACTTTTGCTGCTCATTCGAGTTCAGATGAGGATTAAAAAAATGACGTTGCTACAACCGTTTACAATACAATATAATATAAATAATATAAAGTAAACTTTGTGATAATTGATAAGCATTAGTTCATAAGCAATCGGTTGACAAATGTGCGCTAATCATTGAATGCCAGCTGCTCTGAAGAACGCGCAACAGCGCATCTTTTGACTTTAAAACATGCAGCATTTTTTTAATGAATTTATTAATAATCACATTAGGGAGTATCGCGATTTGTTTTGTTTTTTAATTCACAAAATATAAGACGCCTTAAAATGATCGTTTATACTCTTGTTATACTGTTTAAGGCACTGAAGACTTTTAATGACCTTAAATTGATCTGATGAGCATGAGCGGAGTGGAATGATGAAAGTGATCAGCATGATTGATATTCAAAACGGTAAACACGCAATGCATTGTGTGTGTATGCAGTCTGTAGAGCCCTTTTGAATGACGAATATAGACACATTTTTCATCAGCTCTAGTTCTTTGGCGTCTGTTTGGTGTGCAAAATTTTCCCCTACCTGTTCATATTTCGGCACTCGAGCTCAGTGAAACATTCACATGCAGCATCTCATTTAATTACGTCAACACGCAAATAACATGCAAATTTTACAGTCATAACGTGTGAATTTGTATGGTCGCCATTGGCCACCTCAGCAAAAATACCGCTCGCAAATTAATATTTTTTATTCGCAAATGCGACAGTTTTAGGCGCAGTCTGGAGCCCTAATGAGCTACCTAGCGAGTTTCAGAAGAGATCTCAACAATGTCTCAAGCTGTGCTCAGATTTGCCAGGACACCAAAGTTGTTACAGAAATGTGTTTTTCAGCATCTCTGCAAGTTTAATGCAATTCCACAGAACATTTACGTCAACATTACATCAGTTGTTTCTCCCAGGCATCAATGAGATTAAATGGAGAGCAAATAGAGAATTTTGGCTTATAACTCTTATGTTTTAAGATGCTTCTTGGTTGCTTTTTATTTTGATGGTCCACTTTAGACATTCTACTAACTATAAGTAACTTTGCAACTACATGTCAATTAACTTTCATTAGAGAGTTAGTAGATTGTTAGGTGTTAGGGTTCGGGTTACAAGAATAAGTTACTTATAGTCAGTAGAATGTCTGTTGGGGAGCATCCAAATAAAGTGTTAGCAGATATTAAAGGAATAGTTCACCCAAAAAATGAAAATTATTCCCATCTTTACTCAGCCTCAAGCCATCATAGGTGTATATGACTATCTTCTTTCAGACGAACGCAATCAAAGATATGTTTAAAAATATCATTAGTCCTCCAAGGTTTCTAATGGGAAGGGAGGGCTGCATTTTGAAGCCAAAAATAATGCATACATCTATAAAAAAAAAAAAAAAGTAATCCACACAACTCCGGGGGGTTAATAAAGGTCGTCTGAAGTGAAGCAATGTGTTTTTGTAAGAGAAATATCCATATTTAAAACTTTATAAATTCAAATAACTAGCATGACCGTTCACAGAATACGTAAGTCGATTTATGGCGGAAGAATATCTTTTGACCTGATGCACAACATAATGATGAACGCGGAGGTGCAGAGGATGGAGCAAAACAAATCCCTGGTCACGGATTATAAGTCTAAAGGATCGTTTTTAAAGAGAAATGTTGGAGGATTTCGATATAAGAGGAGCTTAAATTTGTTGCACAGTCCTATTCCTCTAAGCTTACAATACTCCTACATCCTGCGTCATTCATCGCGTCAGAGGACTACTTGTTTGGCGCAAGTCAACTTGCGCATTCTGTGTATGGTCGTCTGCCGGAAGCTCGTCATTTGAATTTATAAAGTTGTAAATATGGATATTTTTCCATACAAAAATGCATTGCTTCGCTTCATAAGGATGTCTAAAGTGGACTATCGAAATAAAGTGTGAACACAGTGTCCTTCTAACCAGACGCGACGCCGCGACAAAAGGTATCTTTCCATGTTAATCAGAGTTTTTGTCCTAACTAGCCGCGACCACAACACGCAATGATTTCTTTTTAGAAACGGTTTCTATATTTTTGCGTCGTGGAACAACAACATAAAGTGTGATAATGATAATCTCAGGCACTGCTTATGTGCTTTGTTTAATGCTAAAAGAGTCTAATGTGAGTTTGAATATCATTTTGTGCTTCTTTTATACCCCTACTGACGCAACAATGGACAATTCACCTCAGATCTTCAAAATAAATGAAAGCAAACAAGAACGTTTAAACTGTCAACTCATTGTGTACAGACAAGTGTATTCTATGACAAAGATTGTTTCAGTAACTCAAGTATGTATTTTCAATCATGTTAAAATGGTGTAATAGTCATGAATTTGATCATGTAATGTACTTAACCATTTCGTTGCATGTCAGAGAGCTTGCCGAGAGAGCCCGCCCACGCGCTCTCCTGATTGGCTGTGATTTTTGATTGACTTTATCGCGTCTGGTGTGGACAGACAAATTGTTTGTAGTTGGAATCTGATATCAAAAATCTGATATTTCAATATGAACTTTTTTTTTTTTTTTTTTTTTTTTATAAAATCTTCCCAAGACCAAATAGTCTGTAGGAGCATATAAACATTAAATACTTTTTCTATAATTAATTTATTTATTATTTACTATTCTATCAATGTATTTATGTTTGTATATAGGTTGTACATTTGTTTGAGAAATTTATGAGATGAGATGTAATTTCCTATAGGTATTTATTATTATTATTATGGTATTAAATTTAGTCTAGAATGATCCTGTACCAATTAAAACACTAAAACGCATACCAGCGCATTTTCCTCAGTTTCTATAAGTGTAATAGAGAAAGGTTAACATGGCAGTAACAGTCGAGCTAGATCTAGTGTGCACAGTGTGTTATTACTCTTGTAGGTTAAATCCCAGGTGGAGGCTCTTTTTTTTTTTTTTTTTTTTTTTTTGTATCATGTGAAATATTGCTTTACAGAGAATTCATTCAAGTGGAACAGACTCACTCTCTGAATCTATCTGTGGTTAGACTGACAGATGGCCCAGACCCCAGCAGCTCGTAATGGGAGAGTGAACAACCAGGTCGCCACAGACTCCAGTTGTTGATGTCCTGTATAATGCATAATGGCATTTACATTAAGCATCCCACAGGGATCCTAAAAAAGGGTCTGTATTTGTAAAGGTGATTACTAAACTACAGTAAATGAAGTCTCTGTCCACCGATTCTGCAGTAAATTTGCCCAAAAGCCATTACTGGACTTTCTATTGCAGATTCAATTTAAATGTATGTGGTTAAAGACTTTGTTTTTAAAGTGCAAGCAGAAAATGCAATTGATAATGTAATAAGAATAAATGTTTCAACCAATTTTGGAAATATGTTCTTTACACCCACTAAAAACTTAAAAAATAAGAGGCTACTTTGGAAATCAGGCAGAACGGTTGCCTCCTCCATATTTTTTATTTTTTATTTATTCATTTATTTTTTATTTTTTACAAAAAAAACAAAAACATTGTTTCATTTCAGAAGGCCTTTATTATTTAACCCCCTTTGGAGCCGTATGGATTATTTTTATGATGGATGGATGCACTTTTTTCGGGCTTCAAAATCATTCCCCTCGTTCACTACCATTATAAAGCTTCGAAAAAAGCCAGGATATTTTTAAATATATCTCTGAAAATGTGTTAGTCTGAAAGAAGATACACGTAGGATGGCTTGAGGGTGAGTAAATCATGGGATAACTAACCCTTTTAAGGCCACCTAATATAAAGTGGGATCAAAATATCATTCATGTTATTAAATATTATATTTAAATAAAGTTTAAAGGTAAATATTAGACGCTAATATCAGGACATTGTTTACTTTTGTGAACCAAAAAAATAAATAAAAATGTAGTGCCGCTGCCATGTGATGCCCAATGTAAAATCAGTGTCCTGAACACAAACCAGGTAAAAAGTATTGGACTCCTGGACAGTTGAGGCCAATGCAACTCTAGAAAACTAAGCTCAAATTAACTCGACACACTTATTGCTCTCTCTTAAGTTCATGACTGTCAGATATGCGATCCAAGACTGCGCTCATGTCCTAAAGCCTGTCATTAAAAGAAGAAAAAAAAAACAGTGATCGGCATCTGTGCGCATCTAGTAAAGCAGAATAATCCAATCATCCTGGCTTTGGAGCACATTACCAGTCCGAGTGAAGAGAGAATGCACTCAGGAGTAATTGAACCCTTCACGGTTTCTCTTCACTAAAGTGTACAGACTAACCACAGGTTGTCTGGAACCTGATGAGGGGTAGACGAATAATTCTAATAGTAATTATAAGCTGGAGGAGTACATGTGGAGATCCTTTCATTGTGGGTGATGAGAGATGCTTAATGTGGCATTACATAAAGCATGGATGGTTTTAATATCCATCTGTCAAAAGGACACATGCTTTATGAGCTAGCACAAGCTATTTTTAGACAGGGTCTTGGGAATCTAGGGCCATGGAGTGAGATCTCGACTGAAAAGTTTATGAAGGTAGGTGTTTTTCACTTTGTCAAAAAAATGAAGAAATATCTTTATTAAGACAACTTTCTGCAAAAGCATTTAATGTGACTGGAAACCACAGAAAGTGGTTTTGCAAATGTGGAAAATATGCCCCCTAGTGACCACCTTCCCATTTGTTTAGCACTTATATTATTCTCCATTTGCTTTTCTGTTTTATCTCGGGACGCCTGTCCCGAGGTGACTAGAGAGTACATCAGCTTCAGTTTGGATCCAGCTTCTAAAGAAGACCTCAGATGACCATCACCTGTGAAGAGACGGTGCCAACTCCTGCGAGGACTTCAGAAGATGCAACATCTGGATCAACACGCACATTCCCAAATTTCTATATATCCTAATTATTGTTAATATGTAATTCATTTTTCCAGGAGCTCATTGCTTCTACCTTCAATTAAATTGCTAGCAGTGACTGTAAATAAATTGCCTAAATTATTACATTATCAGCTAATTGCATTTTCTAAATTGTAATGTTGACATGCATTCTCTGTAAAGCTGCTTTGAAACGATATGTATTGTGAAAAGCACTATACAAATAAATGTGAATTGAAATTGAATTATATATATATATATATATATATATATATATATAAGCATATGTAATGTGTTAATATTCAATTTTATTATATATACATTTTTTTTTTAAAGTTAGCATACTTGAGGATTGTCATTGAGGATCTTGATATGAAATTTGAGACATGTATTGTGTGAAGAAAACAAAGAAAAACGGTAAATACTATAAAATATGAGCAGATTATTTTTATTGTGTTATTTCCAATTAATATGTAATTTAATATATACTTAGTTCATAATTCAGATTATACAAAAAGTGTGAAAATATTAACTGTTTGCTATAATGTTACATAAAAGCTAGCAAAAAAAAAAAAATGTGTATATATATATATATATATATATATATATAATTCTTCCATTTTCCAGAAATGATCAAAATGTAATTTCCACTAGAGAATAAATATGAAATATGATGGAAATCGCACTTGTTGGTTGGGTAAACTGCTGAGAATGTGGAAAGTAATGTGTGTTTGAAGAGAGTTTATTTTCAAAAAGTGCTAGTCTTGTTTAAACTGCAAAATGGGTTAGAAAATATTAAACCTTCAAATACAGAGAAAAAAAATGTGTTTATGGTAAAATCTCTCATTTCCAGAGCTTTGCTCTTTGACACTGCAGTAAATTGCATTATCTTTAATGCAGGTTGCGGCACTGGAAATGCGATCCTGTTATATTGTTGTTCATGGGGATGATATGTCCATAATGAATGTTATTGATTTGCTTATTAAATATGATATGCCTTCTGCAAGTTGCTCGGCGGGCCTCCGTGATGGATTTCTTTGTGGAGTCACACCTATTTACAACTCCCCACATAAAATAATAGGTTCATTACGTCTTATGATTGGATTTTAGTAGTAATCATTAAGCTTTTAATAGCATATCCAGATCCCGGATCAAGCAGTCCATATGTGGAAAAATTATGCTCTGATATACTTCAGGTAGTCCTATGTAAATGTGCAGTATGTGCAGATCACCCGAACAGTTTCTGCACACAGGATATAAAGGTCTTGTTAGAGCAGATAGTGTCACTTCTGTCACTACACACTGGCTGTTATGATGTTAGATGTGGTGCATTGTCAGATTTGTGCCCTGAGAGAATCAGGCTGTTGTTTTATGTGGGGCCGTACACAGGTACATTTAACCAGGTCACTGGGGTCTGCTGAGCGCTCAGTCAAGCCTGAAAGCATGCTGGAGAAGAGAGAGTCCGGCTGGCACGTTCTGCTGAGCTTGTGGATATATATATATTTTTTTCTGTTTTTATCTGCCTGTTTCTCTCTTTCTTTTCAATATGTCAGTCGTTCAATGTGCATGCAAATCAACAGTAACCTGTATTGCTTAAGCAGCAAGAAGTGTATAAAATCATTTTATAAAACACTAATCATTAATATATATATATATATATATATATATATATATGAGCAATATCACACTCGCTAAACCAGCGTCCTTTGTTTACAAATGTCCCTTTCAACTTAAAAGTCTCTTGCGACTGACTCACTCGTAAATTTTGCCGCCAACTAAATGGCATATTAATGTAACTTTCACTCAATCCATATTACGCACTAATAGACCCTTTCTCAATACAACATATTTATATAAAATAATATTTATTAAACAACAATATTTAAATTAACAACAGTAGCCATTGTAAATGACAGTAGGAAATAAACACAGTTGTACAATTCAGTCATACAAAAGTAGCGCTCTAGTACAGGAATTAAGGTAAATATAGCCTTAATATTAAATTATTACATTTAACATAGCCCAATTCAATTTGCTCAGGAACAAGTAGATTAATAAGATCAAAGATTGCCCGTTTTATGTACCCAAAATTAAGTATATCTCATGTTTAACCACGTGGCAAATCCCAGAAACACTAGCCGAGATGAAGCTGGGTACACGAGCACTAAACGGCTGCTGATGGCCTGGAGCTCGCATCTCCGAAAGCGTCTAAACAAACTGTAAAATAGGTGCTATGATTAAATATGAGTCACATATTTCAGGTCTAAACAACTACATTCTCAGTTGTGTAGGAAATGTAGGAAATAAAGAGGTATGCTAATGAGACGCAGTGGATGAACAAATAGGTAAAATATCTTCTAAGAGCACGTAATGATGCCTTTAAATCTGGTGATGTTACAGCATATAATGTTGCAAGACACAACCTTAAGAAGGGCATAAAAAAGCAGCTATAGACAACGTGTCGAGGTTCACTTCAAGAGCTCTGAAACCAGGAGTGTGTGGCAAGGAATCAGAGCTCTTGCAGAATACAATAATCCACCTGCTCTTCCCCACTGTGATGTCTCACAATCTAAGGAGCTCAATCATTTTTGAGAACAAAGATAACATGACAACAGCTACAATTCCAGCCACAGATGAGGATCAACATCTGACATTAAGTATATGTGATGTACGCCGTATGCTGAGGAGAGTGTATCCACGTAAGGCTGCAATTCCAGACGGTGTTCCAGGAAGGGTACTGTGCCGGACAACTTGCCGGAGTCTTCACTGATATTTTTAACCTGTCTTTGTCGTCAGTCCCCAGGTGCCTGAAATCAGCCATCATTGTGCCAGTGCCTAAGAAAACAAACATCGCCTCTCTTACCGACTACCGACCAGTGGCCCTCGCTCCAGTAGTGATGAAATGTTTTGAGAGACTTTCGCACATTAAAGACTCCATACCGGCCTCACTTGATCCATATCAGTTTGCATATAAAGCGAACAGATCCACTGAAGACGTGATTGCGCTGGCCCTCTAGACTGCTCTGAGACCCAATACATATGTCAGGATGCTGTTCATGGACTATAGTTCTGCTTTTAATACTGTTATTCCTTGCAAACTGACTAAAAAACTTCATCAGCTAGGCCTGAGCCCACTGCTCTGCAACTGGATTCAAGATTTTCTTATGGACCGCTCCCAGGCAGTGACCCTTATACATCCTCCACTATCACTCTGAGCACTGGCACACCGCAGGGGTGTGTGCTTAGCCCCATTCTGTACTCACTCTTCTCCCATGACTGCGTCCCTACATTTGACACCAACACTATAGTAAAGCTTGCAGATGATACAACTGTAGTGGTGTTGATCACAAATAATGACGAATCAGCTTATAGAGCAGAGGTGCAGAAATTGGCGGATTGGTGTTTGGAGAATAATTTATTGTTGAACATTGGGAAGACAAAGATTTTAGGAGATCCCAGGATGGGGATTATGCTCCGGTCTTCATCAATGGAGAGAGGGTGCCCAGTATTTGTTTCCTTGGAGTCCATATTACAGAGGACCTTACCTGGACCACACATACCACCGTTCAAGAAAAAAAGGCATGTTTTTCTTGAGGACATTAAAAAAGGCTGGTCTGCGACAAGAATTGCTGGTAACCCTTTATCGCTGCTTCATAGAGTGAATTATTACATTACATCTCTACATGGTATCACAGTTGTACTGCAGCGGACAGAAGGGCACAAAGGATCATCGGGACTTGTTTACCAGCGCTGGAGGACATATACAGTACAAGATGTCTCAGAAAGGCAGCAAGTATCTGTAAAGACTCCACACACCCAGGTCACCATTTCTTTGAACTGTTACCATCAGGTAGGCGTTATAAAGCCATTTACTCACGCACAAGCAGGTATAAGAACAGCTTTTTTCCCAGAGCTGTGGCTGCTCTAAATCAAATTTGACACTCGCATTGTAAATAACCTTTTACACATGCTGATGTATACTGTATTAGGACACGTAAGAGTGAATACTGTGATCATTGCCAAAGACTGTCTCTTGCATTTGATTTATTTTTTTATTATTATTATTTTAATTATCTATTGCTGTGGTATTAATGCTTATATAATTATACTCTTGTTCATAATTGTACAAGTATATGTTTTGAATGTCATAATTATGTGCATATGTGCAATACTGATGTTGTCTAAAGTATCTCTGCACTACCTAATTTTATGTAGCAATATATTGTGGTTGCACTACTGTTTATATTGCTTAATTTATACTGTCTGTTGTTATTATTTTAACTAGTTGTTTACTACTAGAGTTGCTAATTTAATTTCGTTGTTGTGTACTGCTGTATGCATACAATGACAATAAAGATTGTTATTCTTCTTAAAAAAAAAAAAACTTGTGGTACAACAAGTGTAGTATTTATAAAAAAGTATGGAGATTTCGCTTGGCCGCCATGACAGTCGATTCAAGTGGAGTGATACAAATGGTGAAAAGGTAGGAGTGCTATTATCAATATTAAAATATTGCACGGCTATCAGCCAATCAGATTCGAGAACCAGAAAGAACTGTTGTATAAATATATAAATACAAACAGTACAGTATATATATAGTATTTGAATTCCTGCATTCATCATTATTATATTTTATTGTGTTATATACAGTCAAAAATAAAATTGATAATCCCCTTAATAAAAAAAATGAATGGTTTGATCTTTCTGACATTTATATTTTATTTAAGGAGATTGTAATTTTAACTGTAATGTCTCAAACAAAGGTAAGTTTACATTATGTAATGCCTACATTTATGTACACTGACAAAAAAAATGGTGTAGGATTTACTTTGAAACAATTTCCAATCAGAAATTACTAATAATTACAAAGAAGTGGCGAGTAACACATTGAATTAAACATGACATTTTGAAGCAGACAGACTGAAAGAGTATGTTCTTGTGAAACTCCAATAATTTCTGTTTTATTTACAACGTTTTTACAACTTGGAATCATCAAGCTTCATCTTGAAATGGGATTAAAATCATAGTATGAGGTGTGATAATATTTGCTAACTAAAGCCGTTACTACTTTTTTGGTCATTCTCAAAATGTTATGAATGTAGGCAGGTTTTTTTTTCTTTTTTTTTTTCTTTTAATTATACTGTAACAGGGTTAAAATTATGTAGTACTTAAGGGTTAGACTTAAGGTAGGCTGTAAGGCCATGTTTAGGATTGTGAGTAAAAATGCAAGAACTATAGCCATTTAAAACAACAACAACAACAAAAACATCCTGGTTGATTAATAATCTAATTAGTGGGGGGAAAGAATCCCATATGATGACTTCAAATGTTTATAATATTTTGAAAGTTCAGCCATAGCCTTTTCAAATGAAACATAATTGGCTCTGCTTCCTGAAAATGACCCATGGAGGTTGACTGACGCAATGCCAATGCAAAGTTACAGTCAGGTTCCTGTGGGTGTTGGAAATGAAGATGCCACAGTGTAAAGATACGTCCCATTGGGCATCACTGACACTTTGTTAGCTGGCTTTCAAGCACAATGTCATCCGAACCGCTAGGGTGTTTTCTTTCTACAAAACACTTCCTAAAAAGTAGTTTTTAGTCAAATTCACAGCCGATAAAATTGCCAATGCTTGATAACCCGATTTTGTTCCAAAAGCATCTTTGCATTTTTCACAATCTATTTGACATCCATGGTGATGGTATTTGAAATGACAGCAAACATAAATAAATATATAAATAAAAACATCCAGGGCTTTTCTTAAAATGCCAGTGCCCATCATGCCACAAAATACATTCATCCAGTCACGGCGCGCCCACCAGAAAGAACGCCACGTCTGCAGAGATCACATCACGCAAGCATATTCCCTTCAACATTGATTACCTTTGGGCTTGCAGGATAAGGGCCGTTGAGATATCTGTCCCCTCACCTCAGCGATAAAGTCCAGAGCAGGACATTTGACTGAACACGATGTGCCCTGACATCTCTGCGGCTAATTCTGAATGCCAGGACATAGTGCTAGGAAATGAGGGGGTGACCTGGGAAGCAGCGGTGAATATTGCTCTGACCCTCCTGTTTGCCCTCTCATTGTTTTTCAATTAAACGTAGCCACTTTGTCGGCAACATGACACTGACAGATGGCAAGGTCTTTATAGGAGTTCAAAGAGAAGTGCCGATGGAAAATAGCGCTTACTCTATGAGAAAGGCCAAATCGGGCAAAAACTTAAGACTTAAGTGCAAATGTGGTTCAATGCTCTGTAAGTGCAGTGGTAGAGGAGAACTTTACTAGGAAAAGTGTTTTTGGAATGGAACAGAGATTTAATTTGGAAAGGGATGGAAGATGAGAGAGTAAATGTGCTGTAACACTTTGTTATTCAACTGAAGGTACTGTACAAGGCCAGTACAACAGCATGCTAGCTCATGTTATAGGCTACTGTTTAAGTGTTTTTATTCATGACTTCTTAGTTAGTAATATATTTAACTTATCTTTGTAAATATAAAACTAAGAAGCTAACTTGAATTACATTGGAGTGCCTCAGGGCTCAGTGCTAGGCCCCCTCCTCTTCTTGATATACCCAGCATTACTGGGTCCAATTATAAATTATAACAATAAAATAACATTAAGTTTGAAGTGTCTATCAGCATATTCCATGCACACATGAAATGTACTTGCTCTGAGGCTAAAATAAACCATTCCTAATTGCTTTTGTGAGCCTTGAGTCTTAAATGACAAAATGGCCAAACACTACACAATGGAAATTGATTGCAGAAAATGGCTTGTCTTATGTCACCTGCCTTCAGGGGCCCTAAAAATGTCATGTGGAGAATCACATGTGTTAGTGACATGGGCCTAGGGTCACTTTATTGATTTATCTCTATACACATCCAGTCAAAATAAGATTTTCCTTTTCATTGAACCACAACAGTTCCCACTGGCTTAGTATCTCTGTAACCATTCTCATAAGCATTAGCAGGAATTGATTTCAGCAGCATAAGTGAATGTTCCTACTCATTTACTCCATTTTTTACTGATCAATATTCACTGTCACTTAGTTGTGCTTTACGGGGTGGGAGAGTATCAAAACATACTCCCAATCTGGAGGTGAACCATCTGTGCTCGCTTACTTACCAGATGGCGGAGGAAAATGTTGCCACTAGCACGTCAATCTAGCTTGTGCTGATGAGAGTGAAAAGAAAATATATTGTGTTCCAACACCAAACATAGTAAGAAAACCTACTCTGTATTTAATGCTTAGGATTTAAAAAAAAAAGAAAGAAAGTATCAAGCAAAAATACACAGCTCATGCACAATGTTGCAAAGTGTTTTAACATTACATTACATTGTAATAATAGGTTTATTATAAAATATAACAAAATAAACAGAACAGCAGCAAAATAGTGCTTAGATTTCTTGTTTTGACTCAAAATCGCTGAATTGGACATTATTGTACTGAGTGAGTATAAGTTAGATCAGATAACCTGTTCAGGTCGAATGCACTGTTTGCTGCCTCTTATCTGACATCTGCAGTTCTCCTTTGGTAATAAAGCATAGCGGGAACATCGTTAAGTAGTTTCTCATTATGTTTAGTAGGGCTCTAACTTCCCCTCATATTGATGCATTGACTTTACATTAGATGCACATGAACGTCGTAAATAAGAAATTGATCATGTGACGACTGACCAGCCCATTTTCACAGAGAAGATCCCTTTAATGCACACACACACAGACACAGACACACACACACACACTTCATTTCAACCCTAATTATCTTTCCCACTGGAGTGTAGTGAGGGGACAAATAGGGTGACCGGCTGAAACATAGATTTTGTACAAAGGTCAACCGGCAGCTAATAGCACTGGATAAGACAGTGAATTATGAATATAAACAAAGCTCAAGTATAAGTAGATATGAGACTACAGTGAAGGGCACTGATTAATGTCTTGGTGTGTGAGAGCACCTTTTGAATGGGAATTTTTAATAAGTTCACACTCACATTTCCTGAATTTCCTGAAGTAAAATGTCTATTCACAGCAAAAAATGTATACCTTAAATTTGAAATTGTAATAAAATGTCACAATATTACTGTTTTTACTGCATTTTTTATCAAATAAATGGAGCCTCGTCGAGCATAAGAGACTTCTTTCAAAAAAATTCTTCCAGCCCCCAATTTTTTTGATCGGTGTTATATGACATATAAAGCACTGGTTGCTTTTGATGATAAAATGAAGAGACTATTTACAGTGATCCTTTATCAGGTGCCGCTGATCATATACATACCTCTTGCTAGTGTCGCTTAATGTAGAAATTTATGAAAAAGTCCTTTAAGGGGTTTGATTTATGTTCATCTACAACCTTTGAGACAGGTAATCAGGCAAAAACATGAAGGCAGAAGGCACATAACAAAGGTACATAAAAACTACGAGTGAAAAAACAAGAGAAACTCGCTGAAGCTGAAAAGCATTTGTCCAGAAAACTACTAACGACAGCAATGGGGGAACTGTTGACGGGGTTGTATATCTGTGAAATGGGACCCGGGGAACGTTTATTAATCAGTAAGCACATTGGGATGCATCATACCATTGCAGGCAGCGCCTTGTTTTAATGTCATTTATGAGTCCTCTGTGCGTCAGGGATTCCCAGTAAATCACATCCAGATGCAGTACAAGACTTCTAACACGCACTGGAAGAAGAATGCTGGTGTTTCATCTCAATATGTTGCATTTGTTTTACGAAATAAGAATTTCATGTCATTTAGATAATTGTTTAAAACATTATATGTTTGTCTCTAAATGGACAGTCTTTCAGAGGCTTTATTCTTCCTTCAAGTCAAGTCAGAATGATTGTATATAGAAGATGAGTGTACAGCTCTACAGATCTCGATCTTCCAGTGAAATGACAGACTTCTCTCTGGTGATATATGCTGGACTTCTCCAATCACGCCTTTTTCTTACATCCGACTAGAAAACTCACATTCATATCTGCCAATTCTCCGCCCATTTTTAATCTGTTTCACATCACAATACGGAAGATGTGTTGCTATACTTCTGTTTCATTGCAATTTTAACCGTTAGAGCTTTGTCTTTTTACATTATTATCAAATGGAACGTTTTACTTACAGAGCCTTGATGCGCTGTGTTGCCAGTTGGATTTTCTTTGAGTCCAGACTTTCTGAATAGGGTGTGTGTTAATCAAAGGATCATTGCAAAAACAAAATATCACAATTATAACTCATAAGCAGAAACTTTGCAGGAGGACTCGAACTCCACGTTACTCTATAATGCAGCAGCACTGCAAAAAAAAAAAAAAAAAAAATGGTGTAGCGACAATTTTTACTTAGAAATTGCTAGACGATTTCACAATTATTACATTAAAGCTGCAGTCCGTAAGTTTTGCCTCTTTGTCGCCACCTCTGTTTGAAACCTGCAAATGCAGTTATTTGCAGAATTATCATCTTTGGGTTGTGCATCGGCACGGTGAATAATGTACAGGTTATTCAGAATCACAGATTGTTGTCTTGGAAGTATGACCAAAATAATAAGTTTCGCCGGAAAATGTAATCTGAACAAATCTGCCACTTTTGTTCTGACCAACTGAGGGGGAAAAAAGCATTACAATAAATCGCGCTACCAATGGTGATTAAATCGAATGATTTCTTAGCTCATATCACATCAAACCGTGCAAATTATTATTATTGTTATACTTTGTTCTCAAATTGTTAATGTTAGCAACATCAGCATTGTGTGACTACGTGTATTTAGTGTGTATTAGCGTTACCTGTAGATTTCAATTTCAGTACAGTCTAATCTCTAATGTTAATTTGTCATATACAATCCGCCATCAAAATGATAAGTTTAATTATTCCAGCTTCTGTGAGAAAAGGCTATAAATGATCCGCCTCACATGCGATGTAGCCTACTAGCTGGGACGCCCGCGGAAACCCACCAGTACCACTCGGATTAGAAAACATTATTACAAGCTTACAGCTGTGAATCGAGCTAAGGTAAGGAGATGGTTTTGAACACTGGCTGGTTATGTATTTGCTCAAAAATTGATTCTGGATAATGTTTAACCAAAAAAAAAAAAAAGTTACTGCAACTTTAAATTAACCCTTAAATGCATGAATGTTTCGCCAGTCATTATTACATATTTGAGTCTTTAGTGACCCGGACCTATATCTAGCACAAATGGATTTCTAACTGCCACAATAGTATAAAACTCTCCTGATATTTCAATACCAATAACATGAGAATAAAATAAAGCATATTTCATTACCTTTTGGAATTTGGAAGGGTTCAGTTTGAGCAGATGAAACATCACGTCATCATTGTGTTTCAGACATTGCCACCTTGAGGAATGAAGGTGAATTGCACGTATTGAGTCATCAAAGATTCAATTATTGTTATGCAAAAAAAAAAAAAAAAAAAAATATATATATATATATATATATATATATATATATATATGTACATGTAAGGAACCCCCCATCGGCCCAAAAACAGAATCCGACGGCCTGGGCGAAGGGTAACGCGTGTATGTCTTTTCAGCGCCCCTGTGAAGTTCACTTAATTTCACTTGTTTAATCTGACTCCAATTTCAAATGATGATTACTCTTTGGTTGTGTTTCCAATTAGAAATTAATCATTGGTTATGCATTCAATTAGATTTTTGATTATTCTGATTACCTTATATCTTCAATTATTCGTTCACTGCGGTCCCGGAAAAGTCACGTCGGCCGACCGAGTGCTCTTCCCAGACACAAACTCGTCAGTTCTGACCTTAAACATTGGATGCAGGGTAAATATCTACCTTTAAGTCGGTCATGCTCTGCTTACTCGTAACAAAAAGCATAGTTTTTATATATTTACAAAAACTGCAACTTATTTAAGGCAGCGATCGTCAGAAATCGAGATGGACTTAATTGACATGCCCTATGCTCCATCTATTAAGCCTTCTGTATGATCAATCCTGAACACAGATTTGAGGTAATACCTTCGCTTTAATCTACTAGAAATAATGAACTAAGAATAATACAGAATAAACCAAATATAATATTTTATTTGTCAGGTAAAAATGTATCATGCCAATTACACAAATAACCAATTAGAAGCCAATTCAGAAATCATAAATACATAACATCAGTTGCTCAAACATGACTCTAGGAGTAACAATTGCATATACACACAGTGGTGGATTAGTGGTTTTAAGATACTTGTCCATCACTGTATGGGGGTTTCTGGATACAGAAGATCCCACATGACTGCTTTGCACTTTACCTTATATACCAAGGCCAGAACAAAAGGATTGTAAATTTGTATTACACCAACACCTGTTTTGGGGGGAGAGGAGTGGGTTTTCACAACACCACCCAAAAAGAGGACAGAATTCCCCTTAGTTTTCAATCTTCTTCATAACACCATTGACTGCTGTGAAATTGAGACCATTTTACCAATCGCACCGAGACATTTAAAATGATACCAAAAATGAAAGGACACCAGATACCTTATACATCTTGAAGAACTTTCGGTGACTTGTGTCAGGGGGAAAGGAAGGAGGGTGTGTTTGTGTGTGTACGTGTGAGGATAGATCTTCTCTCCAGATGAGCTTTATTGCTTTATTGCAAGATGCTTGTTCTCAATTTTTGTCTTAGCAGGAAAATCAAGTCTTACATATATATATATATATGAATAATGTAGTGAATAATGTCCTGGGTCGATAAAAGTTTGAAATATCTGAGTAAAAAAAAAAAAAAGAAATAGTATTTTCTTGTAAAACGTACTCCAGTAATCTTTGCTTTCTTTACAACTTCTAATTTTTTTATTATATATATATATATATATTTTTTTTTTTTTTTTTTTTTTTTACACTGTGCGCTACACACTAATCCTGTCACTGCTGGATCATTTCCACTTATGTCAGGAATGACCTTCCCAGCCACTGAACAACTGTCAGTATGTGACAAAATTAATTTAGAAAAACAAGATGCTGATTAGGTTTGAGACAAGTTGGCATGCAAACCCTGCTACATGCCATCTCGCATTCTTCTTATCGCTGATCTTGAGAATTTCAGCTAAAGGCTCAGATCAATAACATTCAGTAGAACATGACATTTCCCCCAATATGTCATCAGATGCCATAATGGTTGTCTTCACTGTCATTCCTGTTTTGAAAGTTTCCTTCACGATTGACAAAGGTATCATTTGGCTGCAGCTGTGAAGACGGCAAATGTGCATGTGAACATCTAAAGAGGAGTGCAGGGATTCGGTTGGCGTTTCTTCACATCAAAAAGCTTCACATGTCCTCTACCTGAAAGAAGATTAGATTGGAAGTGAAAGCAAGTTTTATTTAACCTGGCTGATTGATGTATTAGTAGGGCCGACTGTGCGCAGTTGAGAAGTTGACATCAGAAGATGGGCAAGTGTGTTTCTAACTCTGTGTTTGTGAAGATAAACCAGAAAACAGACAGAGGATGAGAAATAAATGCTTACAGTGGGAGTTATGGCAAAAGTTTATAACGTTTTCACATAATCAAAAGCGTGGTTTCTTACGCCTTTGTTGCAAATTAAATTCTTCAGAGATTTAAACTTTTATGGTTATACGAGAGGCCGTTTACACAACACCGGGTTTCAAAGTGCATTTTTTTTAAAAACAACACCTTTATTGTCTCTGTGTAAACTATAAAAATGTGAAAACGGTGACGTCATACGCATGCGTATTACCTGTTCAGTCTATAGTGTTTCTTTACAAAGTGACATCGCCACCTACTGGCCTGGCAGCAGATTACAGATCGTTTATACATTGTCCTCAACAATATTCAACGTTCCCTCCAAATATGCTTCTTCCTGTCATTCCTCCACCATCATTATCTAATGATGTACATATGCCAGTTTTATCAACTATACTGTCATTGTTGTCTGCTGTGCTGTACTCAGCTTCTCTCTGAGGACTAAGTGAATATCAGAAGTAAATGTGTCCATTAATAAGCACTGCTGTGCATTTGTAGGCTAATTTGTATTTCTGCCTCATTTAACATTTGAAGTCACTTCAACATCATTTGAGGCATTTCCGATCTGCACTCTTTAAAGGTCTAGCTACATTAATCAAGAAGTATTTACCAGAGAAGAAAGTGTAATGATTTCGAAAGGTGATGATGGTGGTAATAAATGCTCAAAGTTATAGCCAGACGTGAAATAAGACACAATGTGAACATACAGTTTTCACAAGATTTCCAGTAACAAGCTGATTTATCCAACGAGTTAGAAATGTATCACGACCAAATGCTTCATTTTCACAATGACGTCAGTTAACTTCCGCCTATCCACAAAGCATGTTGTTCCGTCTCATCTTCATGCCGGAAAATGCTTTAATAACTTTAAATGCAAACTGTTTATGTCAAGAATTTGCACAGTCGGGTTCTTTTGGTGACGTTATTTATTATTTCCATACTGTAACTGTGTTTCCGCGAGCAGAAACTTTAGCAATGTTGTGTCCTTGAATTTCTGTCAGAGTTTTATCACAATGATTGTGTGTCCACACAAATCTGCCTATTTGGAATAACAAGAATATTGTCTTTAAAAACAAATCTTTATTTTTAGAAATTGGTAGGCTATGATAACGGTATTGTTCTTGTGAGATTTATTTACGAGTAATGGACACCTGAAAGTAGCACATCCACATATAATACTCCGAAGAATTAATGGTGTGAAGATTTTAGATCATTTTACATCATACCAGTTTTAACTGAACTGGTGCAATATATTAAGATTGTACAATTCGTAAGAAGTGTATTGAAAATACAAAACGGAAGTATGTGTTCATTTAATGTCATTCCCTGGAGAAATAATTTGATTTAATTCATTTAATGCTGCTATAACAATGAGTACTGTTGTAAATCCTCTGTATATTTTTGTATGCGCCAGTCTTGTTCTGCAATAAAGAGATGAATGATGATGATGTTTTTTTACTATGGTAAAAATGCCATGAACAGGAGTCAGTTTTTACAACATTAACATGTAGAAATAGTATTATATTAAACACAATTTTTATTATTATGTTTGTCATATTTATCAAAATAAAACTGAAAAAAAAAGAAGAATAAGCTTATGTTGATCTTAATGTACTATTTATTTCAGTGCCTGTATGTACAATTAAGCACTGAATTAAAAGTTTTTTTTTCTGCACGTAAATGTCGGAAACGTGCGTTTATTTCACAAATACTGACAAATACATATAAACAGCTTCATCTGCAATAAGTAAAGTTTGCAAGTTACTACAGGCAGCAGAAAGTGTACGGCTTCAGTGCTCCGTATTCAACTCCTCCTCCTACTTCAAGCAGCAAATCTCGCCGATTGGTAAGTTAGTTTGAGATCTGCCAAACACCTCGCCTTGAATTTACATGAAATTAGGCGACTACAGTCATCCTCTAACCACATTTGTGGCATATGTACAACTATTGGGTGCACTTCATTCGAGCGGCGCTAGTATTCCACTATGCTGACGGAAGTGAGGATCCACTGCTTCGGATCCAAACGGAAGCTGTGTGACGTCATGTGAAAAGGGTCTATTAGAGAGTCCGGTGAATCGGTTCATCCTAGTCCTTTTATTCATATACTGTTGGAAGAACCGATTCATTCATTTTAATCGGTTCGACTGAAATGGTCCTCTCTCTCATATGTAGCTTTGGCTAGACTGATTCATTTAAGTGAGTCAGTTCATCCTAAATAATCATTTGCTTTGGAAACTCCAGTGAATAATAGGGGTGTGACGAGATCTCGTGCCACGCAAGATTAAAATGTGACGAAGTTTCTCATCGAGGTGAAAAGCTGTCTTGCATTATTGCCAGCGCTTGAAATGGGCCAGTGCTTTATTTTTACCGTTAGCGTACCGCAAGTTTTCCTTGCATACCTGCACTTCCAACATGTTGCATGTACAGAAGCCCAAAGCGCTCTTCCTTCTGCAGGAATGCGTTTTGAACTGACCATCTGGAGTACCGGCACTTTCGTTTTTTCCACTTCAAGCACTGGTTATTGCCATGACGGAGTGTGAGGGTGAAATTAGGTTCGAATATGCCACTGCTACGTTTACATTACGCCTCCACTGTCGTTTTGCTTTTTATAGAAATAAAAACCATTTAATTCAGTTGGATAACGGTCACTTCAATCCCATCCAGCTCATTCAACACGAGCTGCAGAGTCGTACATAGTGCAGTAGGAATCAGAGTTCACTGATCATGTGACGAGAGTAAGTGACGAGATGACTGACAGGACCATGGTGGAGGATTCGTTGCACAACAGAGCCTAAGCATCTGACAAATGTCTTATCTAGTAGAATTTGTGCTCAGAACCACCACTGCCTATTCACAGAGTACGCGGGATCGCGAAATAGAAAGCGAAAGTAAAACGCGAGCGCACATTCAAACGCATTTTAAAAGCGACTCCCTGATGCATGCAAATTTCTCCCAATATGAAAGCTATCTTAGTCTGGGCTGTGTAGTTGTAACCATCTCTCAGCTCTGTATCATGCTTGAAGAAAAATTTGGTCTCTATTTGCACTTTGAAAATTGAGAGAGTACTTTGATTATGGTTGCACTTATTGTTTGCACTTAAGACTAAGCGAAAACTGTGTTATTCATTTTTATTAATCAATTTGTGGAAAGGAGTTCAATTAGGAGGTCAAAAGTTGTAGAAGCTCATAAATCATGTACAGTACGGTCTGAAGAGACTCGTATGAAATCATACAGGAGAGAAACCAGACAGTTGAGTTTGTGGCAAAACATTTTACAGTGCTTGAGTATTGTTGTCTTTTACTGCATATAATAATTCCTACTCAGAAAGCAGAACTGAAATGACTTTCATTACACAATGATTAGTTAAAACATTTCAAATGCACCTGCAGACTATTTTTCTAGTCATGTATTTCGTCATTGAGGATTTAAAAAAAATACTGTGTAAAGATCTCGTCTCGTCTCATTCTCGTAAACTCAATCTCGTGTCTTGTCTTGTGAGCTAACACCCCTAGGGAATAGGTTTTTGGATGGTTCATGTTCAACAGATTTACAAAAATGTTTCAGCACTTGAATTTGTCAAAGGCTTTTTTAAAGTTTTTATATTTTTTTTTAAAGTTTTGTTGTAGTGTTGGAGTCATTCTATTGAGTCGACTCATTCGAACATCACATTTTCTCAAGAAAATGTAAAAATCTAGTTTAGAATAAAATAATTATTTAAATTGCTTTAAAAAAAAAAGTGAATAACTCATTGATGGGATGCTGAATTTTGATGTTACACTGTAAAGTAGATTCTCACTTATCAGTTCAAGCTTTGTCAATCAGATTCTCCTTTGCTGTTCCTGTGCCTTATGATCTTGTTATTTTTTACATTCCTAAATTTATTCGGTTTTTGCTAGTTCATATTTCTATATCACTCGTTCTCCCTCTCTCGCTCCATTTCTCCGTCTGGCTTTGTGGAAGTGTGGCCGTTGATTACAATCATAAATTACTCACTTTTATTCCTGCCATGTGCGACTGGAGTGATTTTTCCCCCATTCTTCTTTCTCCTCCGGCCGTCTGATAAGCTGCAGGAGCATATCTGATGCTGAAGCTGCATGATTACATCTCAATGGACTGTTTCGGACCGATAATGACAGTCAAGCAAAAACTCAAGCAGGAAATGGCATTTGCATTGAAGCTAGCAGTCTTTACTGTTGTAAAAAAAAAAAAAAAAAAAAAAAGTATTTTTGTCCGAAGAGACAACTTGGTTAAACTGGACTAAAAAACGTTGAGAGGACTCTTCTCATACATACCACTGCTTTCTACATACATTTCCATGATAGATGACACCAGAGACAGAAGTCAAGGTCAATATTTTCCATCCTGACCTCTGGAAATTCGCTCACCATATAACCGATGCGATCTCTATATGGTTTGCAATGAAAGAGTGTTTCATTTATGTTGGATTGACCTCTGCTTCACACCACAATCCTTCCACACTGTCCCCAAACGAATATTTTTCATATTTAGCCAAAAGTAGACCTATTTTAAATGCCCCAGGTGTAGTTGCGCAGAGAGGACCAGTATGCAGTGGTCCATTTACTCGGCATATGTGAATAAATACATATCCTGAAGCTAAAAGCTATTTTAGAACAGTGATTTGCTAACGCCCCTCTTCACTCTCCAGCTGGCCCTCACCAAACGCCCCGTACCATTGACTGTAAGCCAGGGATATTTATCTTTGCTGTGTTTTGGGCTCCTTTATAGGACAGTCATGATGACCCGTCCCGGTGGAGCCGGAAAGCCTTACTAAAAGCGCTGTGGTGGTACCGTGCTATCAGATGATAGTACTTTGATACTTTGCGTACCATGTATTGCATGGTAAATGTTCAAAAACATAGCATTAACATAATACATGTTCAAAAAACATGGTACTACCATAGTAAATGTGATAAACCATGCATTACCTTAATTATATTTATATAAATATCATAAGTCATGAATATTGATATCAGTGATTTCCATCTCCTTTTAAAAAGAAGTAACACACTTAAAAAAACCCCAGAAATAATATACTTTAAAAGAATAAATGTGAACTAAATGTAATGTTTTCAGACATTTAATTGCATGTTAATTAAAGTTAAAAGAGTATGTAGCCTATCAAATTATAGTAAATGCAATAGCTCAACATTGCTGTGCTTTTTGACCCACTGAAATAGGGGAGTCCTTATATATATATTTTTATAATTACTTCTATTGTCTTTGAAATAGTTAAAGTGTACTGCTGAATGTACTGACAAGCATTAATGGTAAACTGAAATATGATGTAATTTCTACTGAAACTTGTATGTGATGTGTTTAAATATATGCGACCCTGATAAGGGTCAATTTTTTGAAATTGAGATTTATATATCATCTGAAAGCTGAAATAAATAAGCTTTTCATTGATATATGGTTTGTCAGGACAATATTTGGCCGAAATATTTGAAAATCTAGAATCTGAGGGTGCAAAAAAAAAAAAAAAAAAAAATCTAAATATTGAGAAAATCGCCTTTAAAGTTGTCCAAATGAAGCAATGTATATGCATTCACAAAAATACATTTTGGATATATTTACGATAGGAAATTTACAAAATATCTTCATGGAACATGATCTTTACTTAATATCCTAATGATTTTTGGCATAAAAGAAAAATCGATAATTTTAACCCATGCAATGTATTGTTGGCTATTGCTACAAATATACCCATGTGACTAATGACTCGTTTTGTGGTCCAGGGTCACATACTAATACTTACACATTTATAATAATGAAATTGCAGTTTAGTACATTTAAAATATATTAGCTTTAAATGTAAAAATCGAATAACACACTACAGTTAAAATTATAATTAAGTATTTTACATGTGCTTTATTATGTTAGTCAACACATCAAACTAAGTGTACCTCTATAAAACATGACAAAAACTTAAAACACTATGATTTATATTTTAAAATATACTTTAAGGTAAAACTTTAATTTGACATAATTTACAAAGTGTACTTTTTAAGACCTCTTTATTATATAATGTGCAAGTAGAGGCTTTTAAAAAAAAATATTTTAAGTATACTACAAGGACACATTCTATACAATTAAGCACAAAGCCTAATCTAAAGTGTTACCAAAAAATCACCACAGTATTAGCATGTCGAAAACCGTGGTACATTTCCAAACAACATATTCCTATTGGTACATGTACAAAACCATGGTAATACCATTGTATAACTGTAGCATCTTTCTCTTCATACAAAAAGAGGACCAAGTATTTGAACATGCGTTCAGCGATTCAAGAGTGCTGTATATAAGTGCAACCTCTAGGTTTCAATTTTATAAATTAATTCTGCATCCCATAGTCGTAAAGCAAGAATATATAATGTACGTGTCAGCTACTGAAAATGTAAAGTTAAAATGCTGGCCCAGAGTAAATTTCTCTTCCCTAACTCTGTTTCATTTCCCTCTTTCGTACTAGCTCTCCATTTTTTTGTCTCAGGATCTGAAGTGTGTCCCTGGGTAATAATTGCTGACACGCCAAAGCCAACATTGCACACGGGGCTCTTTAATAGTTTTCATTTTTCTTCTTTACGGGCTAGCCTCTGCACTGCCATTATGAATGATCAGGGCACACAGCAGCCTGCCATCGAGAACTCTCTCTCTCTCTCTCTCTCTCATCAGCTCTCTCTCTCTTCTCGGAGGCTGACCCACGCCTCGTTGACCATTATCTCTCCCTGTGTCTTCCCTCTTTCCATTTACTCGATCTCCCCACACAGACAATTTATATAAAAGACTTTCCCCTAGCTTTCATCAGGGCCTAGGTAGCAAAGCCCATTTCGTGACATTAATTTGCCACCTTTGCTGACCCCGACACATCAATTCGCTACTTTATAAACTATTTCGAGAATCAGATTTATCAGGCCTGACAGAACTTTTTGCGCCGATATAAACAGCGTTAGCGGCCTGGCTAGCTCCCCTGCGCCAATTCATCATTATCTTATTTGGAGGGCCTAAAAATTCTTTGACATTATTAATAGTAAGATGAATCACTAGAAAACTACAGAATCTGTGCCTGGCGAGGCCGAAATAATCCACTTGGGGTAGAAAATATCTGGGTGGAATTGTGTTCGGTGATGGTCGAGCTCCCTGTCATTAGCATTGGTCTATGCATGGGTGGTGAGCTACTGAGGCATGGCGTTCTTTGAGAGAATCACATCGCTGTAGTTGTCCACCAGCTACTGCCTTAACAATAACAGCACACGCTGGAACTGATACATGATCCTTTGGACTGGAATTTGAATTCACCTGTTCAAGTAGAATGGTTGATTAATGCTAATGTACTGTAGAATGAGGAATACTTGGTAGTCTGAGTTTGCGATTACACATGGTGGCATGTTAAAGGTGCCCCCCGTAAGTTTGTCCCTACAGATGAATAGTGCATTTGAAAAAAATCATGGTTTAAAATCATGTACACTAGGAGCGTCGCTGCAGTATACCAGTATTGGCAATAACCATGATATTTAAAAAATTAAATATTGATATCATGCTGATACTTCATATATGATCATTTTTATAAATAATCCAGCACCAGTAAATATCTGGTTGACATTCCAACATAGTAGGTGGTGGTGTTGCACTTTAATGCTGGTTACCGGTCATCATAAAAATATGCTGATGATGTAGCTACTATTGCCACACAAAATAATGTCAGAGAAGAAGATGACAGTCAGTATTAGATTGAGTAAAAAGGATGGGTTATGGTTATGGTTACACTCATATTTTGAGTGTAATTCATTGTCCAAAATAAGTTAAAAGTTAACGATTAATTTGACTGATAGCCTGTTTTTTTTATTGTGATAAAATCTTTATTGTAAATCATTTTGACCATGATAATGGTGTGGTGAAAATCTGATGTCATAACAGCCCTAACATATACTCATTTGCGATGAAGACTAGTCATATCAGTAGCCTAATAAAAGCAGTTCTCCTTCGAATGGGAACTCGCACTGCGTCCTAGGACGCTAATGGGCAATGCCTCCGGCATGCCGGTATCTGAAGCATGTGTCAAAACACGACAATGACATAGGCTGAGTTTTGGCGTGTTGAAGACAGTATGGCAGCTAAATCTTTCAGGAAGTGTGTTCATCCTTGCCAGTGCTAACTGACACATGATGACACACACAAGCTATGCATGATTTGCTTGGGCGAGGAGCATGCTGGCTCAGTCCTCGAGGGGACTGAATGCAAGAATTGCAAGAGTTTTTCTATGAAAAAACTCAGATCTCATTTGTCCCGTTTCTCGAGGGATTTGGGACGATCATCTGTTCCCTGTGGATCAGGACCTGCTTCAGCGGAGGCAAAGAGGAGACTGAGATAGTGGGGCTCTCAGATGGAGCTAGCCGAGGAATTCGAGAGAGGTATGGCTATTTCTCATTCTTCGGTAGCTGACAAGGGTGAGCTGCTGGACGAGGATGTGTTATCGCTCACATTCTCCAATCGAGTGAGCTCCTGGCTTCAAGCCAAGAAGAGCAGGATGTGGTTGTTGAGGATGATGTTATTTCTGAATCCTTACAGCCTGCCTGCCCCACGTACGATGAGTTGCTGGAGTTTATGTCTCACGCCACAAACAGATTAGATCTGCCGTGGCGGCACGAGAGATGCAAGCTTGCTTGCAGCCGGTTAGACGAGCTATATCTTTGCTGCCATAATCTCCCAGCACTCATGAGCCTTCCAGTTCTTCCCGATCTGCACGCTGAGGTGGAAAGATTGTGGAGGAAGCCATATTCGCCCCGTATTCACCCATTTCAGCATGCTAATTATGCCAGAGTGGAAGGGATGCGTGAGCATGGATATGAGTCGATGCCACCAGCTGAAGAGATGCTGGCTAGCTATCTCTCACTGGGAGAGGCATCAACATTGAAGGCTCCCACTCTGCCGCCCAAACCGCTGCATTAGATGTCAGGTTTCAATGGCAGAGTGCACGCCAGGACTGCGCTGCACACTATGGCTGTTACTATCCAAGCAGAGCAAGACCTCTGTTACAAGAGCCCAGCTGGTGTGGTTGTGGCAGGTTATATGGCTCTCTTTGAGCCTTCCTGGTACAACCACCCTTTTGGGGATTGTTAAGACCTGGTTTCCTGAGAGAGTCGTCATGCTGAAACCTCTGCTCCTCCGAGCTCCGCATTAGATACCCGTCTGAGTTATGTGGCTCTCTTTGAGCCTCCTTGGTGAGGTGGTCTTTTAGCGCAGAGCGTAGATAGGTTTCCCCTCACTATAGAGGGTTGTTATGCTGAAGCCTCCCCTCTGAGAGCTCTGCGAGGGCAGTAGACTGTGTGGTTGGCTCTCTTTTGGAGCCTCCTCGGTTTACTGTTTTCACGGTGGCATTGCTAGGCTTCCTTTCCTTAAAAAGTTTTTTTCTGCAGAAGCCTCCACCCAAGAGCTCCACTTGGATAGCAGTATCAAGCATTAGACTTCTTTGGGCCTCCTTGATAAGCAGTCCATAGCGTAGAATGTAGCTAGGTCTCCTCTCGCTTTAGAGAGTCGATTTTGCTGAGGCTTCCATTCTTTGAGATCAGCTGGGGTGGCTGTGAGCCTCCCTCATCTAGCCACCACTTGGGAAGTATTATTAGGTTTCCTCTTGATTTAGAGAGTCAGCTCAGCTTTAAACAACCAATCTAAGTAGCATGGCTCTCTGTGAGCCTCCTTGCTGAGGTGATCTGTTAGTGTAAGCATAATTAGGTTTCCCTTTCGCTATAGAGGCTCATTATGCTGAAGCCTCCACTCTGAGAGCTCCGTGAGGGCAGTAGATTGGGTGGTAGCTCTCTTTTGGAGCCTCCCTGGTTAACTGTCCTCAAGGTGGCATTGTTAGGTTTCCTCTCGCTTTAGAGAGCCTTCCTTTTGAAGCCTCTGCCCCAAGGGCTCCGCTTGGATGGCAGTATCGAGTGTAAGGCTTCTTTTAGTCTCCTTGTTAGGCAGTCCTTAGCATAGAATGTAGCCAGGCCTCCTTTCGTTTCAGAGAGTCTTTCTGCTGAGGCCTTGAGTGTTGCTAGGTCTCCCTTCGTGAGACCTCCACTCATAAGGGGTGCGTCCTCTGTGGCGACTGGCAGGATGTTTTATCCATGGCCATATTCCCTTAAAGGTATTTTTACCAGGCCCTGTGCTAAGCTGCCCTTCACAGCCAGGGGTTGCCTGCCCACGTCTCATTTAGACAAGAAGCGGATGACATGTACTACAGGTGCCCTATTTATACTCTGGTTGCACCGGTAGTGACGTCATGGGCTGTCGCCGGCCAAAGTCATTGTCGTGTTTTGACACGTGCTTCAGACACTGGCATGTCGGAGGCATTCCTCATTAGCGTCCTAAGGCGCAGTGTCTCATTTTCCTTCTCAGGGAACCATGGTTACATTCATAACCCGAGACGTTATAGCGCACATGGAATGGGTCGCCTCATGGTGGCCGTCATTTTGAGATCACATGAATACTACTTGCTTTAACCCAGTAACCTAGTCTTGCAGACTAGGCAGATGAACCTGAGCATGCAGAGGTGGGTTTAAGTGCATTACATTTTCTGTTAAAATTAACAGTGATTTGTGAATTAATAAAAATTGTGCTTTAATAACATATAATTTATCAGAAGCGTTTATGCTGTGATGTATAGGTTGTGTGGCGACATGTACATTTAAACTATTATGGGGAAATATATGTGGTTTTTTTAAGGGGAAGCGAATCTCCTTAGCCTTACCTTGGAGTCGGTTCACTCTCCGCCTATGATTACCAACCAAACTAAAACACACATAAGAGTCACTTTTCTCACTGATATACCTGACGATTTTGTGTGTTAATTACATAAAATGCAATTTATCATTATGCAAAAAAAGCTTTTGTGTCAGGTTTATATGTTGTAATGTTAAAGATAACGGTAAAACTGTGTGTATTTATGACCGACGGGACCCGATGTGAGACCCACCAATCAGAGAGGTTCCCGAATCGTTTTTTTTTTTTTTTTTTTTGATTGGATAAAATGAATGGAGAACATCTTGTGTTTTTCTGTGTTTTTACAGATAGTATGCAGATTGTTGGTAACAAGCGATAGGCTGCATCTCAAAGAAGATGACAAACTCCAACTGAATGTTGTCCTAGTTTTTCCTTACTTTGTTTCTGTCCATTGTGTGGGCACAGGCTCCATCACCTTAGGTCAGACTCTCTCTGCTCGGGCTCAGAAGTTTTGGCTGGTCCCTGAGCCTCTCAAGCCGCTGGCTGCTCTCCCTCATGTGCTGGATCTCTCACTATAGGCTACTGAGAGTTGAGCTTTGAGCCAAATGACAATTTGATTATTTCCTTTCCACGAACAGTTATATTTCGATGCTTGTCAGTGCCGATGGGCCTTAACAAATTCTCAGCTGTACATCAGTCAAGCTGGTAACTGATGTTTTCTGTTCTGTTCCAAAAACTACTCAAAATACAGTTTTAGTATTGTGATTTATCATTCGTTGGAATGGAATTTAGAAATTTTGTTTATATGGTGTTTTTATAGAGATGAATTGTGCTCTTAATCTTTTTGAGATGAAAAATAATAAACATAATTATATATACATAAAAAATGAAATATTTGTTTACTTTGGTTGGTCATGCCCAATTCTACCAGTCCAGTTACCCAATAGTGGCCTGAAAAACTACTCGAATTTGGACATTTTAAGTAAGATTCCACATCATGTGGAGTGTATGTAAGGAATAATCGATGACGGGTTGTTGAATTATTAGAAAAAAATAATGCACACCCAAGATGCATTATTTTTCTAATAATTCAATATAGCCCAGGTATACCGAACACTATGTAGTGAACCTTTAAAAACATTGTATTATGCATACAATGCTCATGGCTTCATTTATCATGGTATTCATTCATCTTCACGCTATCCACACCTGATTAAATAATTAATAATACATTAATAAAATTAATTCTGCTGTTGTATTTCACTAAATGAGACCCTACAGTAGAAATGCAGTGAAGTTTTTCGACACAATTGATTTGGTATTTATTTGTGCATTTTCTGTTTAAAATAACCAGGTATTTCCATGTTGATAAATATTTTAAATGCCTGTGGCACATTTGTGCAAAATGACATTACGATGCAACGTTTTGCAAGTTTCGTGACACTTGTTCAGTGAGTGACACTAAAATCGTGTTCAGTTTTTTTCCAAAAGTTTTCTTACGTTGGTTGTTGTACATATCACAGCATTTCTTAATTGAAATGTCCAGTGAGTGGCACTAAATGCTTAGTTTGTACCACCCTAAACCCTAAACCCTAAACCAGTCACTCTGTAAAGAGGAATTGCTGGTTTAACTTAAAAAAAGTTACCTGGTTGCCTTAAAATTTTGAGTTCATTGAAATGAAAAATTTGAGTTAATACAATGAAGGCGATTGGCTTCATAAACAGAAACTCAAAATATTTTTGTTATCTAAACCACATTAAATTATCTAAGTTGATTTGACAACAGAAAAAATGTTGAGATAAAGCATGAAAATATTTTTACAGTGCAGTTCAGTGTTGATTCAGTTAGTTGTGAATAATTTATTTGAACATACATATCCCAAATTAATATCCAGCTAATTTTTCATTGTTTAAAACCCTTTTTTATTATCAAAAATATAGCTGTAAAAATCCTGTTTCGTAACACGCATGGAATCTTTGCTAATGATCTGATGACATCTAATAATATTGAATAATAATAATAATAATACATTTTATTTATAATGCACTTTTCTTAAACCCAAAGCGCAACGTCTGAGTCATATATTAAATATCAGTCCATCATTTAATGTCATGCTGGGGGCCTCCTGGAGACTGCAAAACTATTATTAATATGAATATGAATATGAATATTATTAAAGTTTGTTATTATTTTTAAAAATAAAAATATATCCTTTCAAATATTTTTAAGTTTTTTTTTTTCTATAATCCTTTTTTGCCAAACTCAACGCAACTTTTTAATGTACTGTGGCATTTGTGCGTACTTCTTTTATAGCAAGTCCTGTACTTTATTACACAAACAGGTCGAAGCGCTCAGCTAATACTCATTGAGGCTGCTGTGGATACGATAGAGAAAAGCTCGGTGTTGTGACTTCTAACTGCTTCTCTTCTGGCTGCGAATCCATTTAAATTCACTTTGAAGAATTTGAAAAAATCACTGTCCTTTGTTTCTTTATTTAGATACATGCAATGTATATTTCTCTTTTGATGTATAAATGAAAGTTATATACAATTTATTTTGGAACATATCAGTGTGCCTAAGGTAAATATAATAAACTAGAATGTATGCATTTATGTATACATATTGCTTATTTAAACTACTCATTAGGTTTTATTCATCCTCTTTTGATACGACCAGCTACTTTTCTAGATTAGAAGAAATGATTTAGTTACTGATGACTGAATTCTTCCTTTGTTATGAAAGAAGCACAGACTATACTTAAACGCTTTTTTTAAACACTTTATGAGTCATACAACAAGCTCGTTCTTAATATTCTTCTCAGTATAAAACAAATTAAGTTGCATTCTTATACATTATGATAAATGGTAAATAAATGTGTCTGGTTTTTGGCATGGCAGTTTTTCTTGCTATTTTGTCAGAGGCAGTGTAGTTAATCTTTTCAATTATTCTAGTCTGGGAAGGAACTTTGGATTAGCTCTATTAGTGAACTCTCATGCTGCTCTTTGTATCTAATGACATTGGGGAAACAGTGAGAGCAGAAGTCACTTCTATGTGTCACTGCTGCCCTCTGCTGGTCACACTGTTACATGATATACAAAACACCCTTACAGTTCAGTCAAACCATTGCTAAGTACAACACATTCATTTGTGGAGGCCTCAAAACGTACGCAGAAAACCGTTTTAGTGTCAGAGATTATGTATAGAGTCTGGTTAACTAGAGCCAACTAAGTGTAAAACTAGTTTTTGTCTTATTTTGAACAGTTTTATTATTGCAGGCATATACTGTATATTATCAATTAGCCCGGAAGCTTTGTAATAATCAAAAATCGGTATATTGTTAAATAAAGATTATATTTAATAGGCTATATGCTGAAGTTTTCATTATATACTGTAGGCCTACACTACCATTCAAAATTCAGTAAGATTTTTTTTTTTTTAATTAAATAACTATACTTTTTTTAAGAAATTTATAATGTTAGAAAAAAATTATGAACTTTCTATTTGTCAAAGAAAAAAAAAATCTAATAATGTTTTGCTAACTTTCCATTAAATTATGAAAACGTTGTTTCTGAATGTTCCCGGAATGTTTTTTTTAAATGTTTTATTGGTTATGCAAACATTAGGGAAACATTCCATTTTATCATTTTGCAAACATGGGAACGTTACTTTTGAATGTTATCTTAACGTTTAAGTTGTAACATTTAAAAAAAAAAAAAAAAAGTTAGATGAACGTCCAACTAAAAATCTCAGAAAGAAAAATAAAACGTTTCATGAACGATGTATAAATAATATTTTTTGTACTAACGTGTTGAGAACATTATCATAGACCAGATAACTTTGAATAAATGTTTAACGTAATGTCTGTTCATAACTTTGATGCCAGAACATTAGCCAAAGTTCTGAGAACATTCCCTGTTAGGGGTATCTCCACAAAACAAGAACAGCAATAAATTACACTTTAATTAAATATTATATAATAATGTTATATAAACATTATTTTTATTTTGAAGAATATTTTTAATGAAATATATATAATAACAATTTAAAAGTACATTATGTAACTAAGTAAATACATCATCAATCCTACTTCCAAAATGTATTTTTGTCTTACCTTGATTCAATATCTTAAAGGATTAGTTCACTTTCAAATGAAAATTACCCCAAGATTTATTCACCCTCAAGCCATTCTAGGTGTATATGACTTTCTTCTTTCTGATGAACGCAATCAGAGAAATATTAATAAATATCCTGACGTGTCCAAGCTTTATAATGGCAGTGAACAGGGGTCACGAGTATGAGCTGAAGAAAGTGCTTCCAACCACATCCATCCGGATCCGGAGGGTTAATAAAGGCCTTCTGAAGCGAAGCGATGCGTTTGTGTAAAAAAAAAAAAAAAAAAAAGAAAATCCATATTTAACAAGTTATGAAGTAAAATATTGAGCTTCCGCCAGACTGCCTTCCGTACTCAACTTACGAAAAAAGTGTAAAACTCTTGCCCTTTAAAACACTTACACTACGTCCTACACCTTCCCTATTCAACTTACGGAAAAGGTGTAACTGACACGACGCCAGTTTACACTTTCTTCGTAACTTGAATATATAAGGCAGTCTGACGGAAGCTAGATATTTTACTTCATAACTTGTTAAATATGGATTTTTTTTTTTTTTTTTACACAAACGCATCGCTTCGCTTCAGAAGGCCTTTATTAACTCTCCGGAGCCGTGTGGAGTACGTTTATGATGGATGGATGCACTTTCTTCAGCTTCATATTCGTGACCCCTGTTCACTGCCATTATAAAGCTCGGATGCGTCAGGATATTTATTAATATTTCTCCGATTGTGTTCATCAGAAAGAAGACAGTCATACACACCTAGGATGGCTTGAGGGTGAGTAAATCTTGGGGTAATTTTCATTTGAAAGTGAACTAATCCTTTAAGCCTATTATAAGTGTTTATATTTTAGACCTGATGGGATGGTTTTCACCGGAAATTGTGTGCATATATCTTGTCATATCCGTGGATAGAGAACAGTTGCTCTGGCTACTTTGACGCGTGTCTGGTGTGGGAGTGGCAGAGGTTAGTTGTCACAACGAGTGAAAAATGTTAGCATGGAGCCGCAAAATCGCCTGGGAATCACCCGTTTTAAACACGCTGAACAGAGGAGAGTCTGCAGGAAAAATAAGGTAATGGGACAGATCTCGTAATAAAACCAGAATCAACATTGGCTTGGCTTTTCGGAGATGTCAAGAACTGAAGGATTTGAAGTCTCTTTCAACCAAAACAATGTTCTTCTGCAAAATGCATGCAGTTTAATTTTTTATTTTGGTCCTCCAGAGGGCCAAAAGTTACAGGCTGCGTCCGAAAGCTTAAAAACGCTGCCTTCAAAAGACGAAAATGATTGGTATCCCACAATCCTGTGCGTTCCATTCTGTAACCCTTGAGCTAACAAATAAAAATGCAGTCTGAAAGTAAATGTGTAAATGTAAGTTTTTGACCAACTTTTTCCACTTTTGAGGTCACTTCTAGCTAGAAATTAGTATTGTAGTAATTAAAGGGGTCCTTAATTATGACTTTAGTTAGTTTGAGCATAAACAACATCTGCAAAGTTACGACGCTCAAAGTTCAATACAAAGGGATACATTTTCTTTTACAGAAATCGCTTTTTACGGACTACAACGAACGGCTGGTAGGGACTACAACAAGCTTCTTCCCAGGTTAGTGACATCACAAACCCAAAATTTACATAAACCCCGCCCCCGAGAACACACAGCAAAGGGGGTGAGGCCATGTTGGGCTGCTTTAGAGACGAGGAAGAGTTGTTGTAGTAGAGTGTTGTTGTCATGCTGTCATTTTACACCGGACCTCTTCACAAACGAGGGTCAATTCAACGCTGGATTTGCACAAAAGATTAACATGATGGCACATGCTAGTCGATGAGTTGAATCAACTCCACAGCAACTACATAAATTTATCCACTAACCATTCGAGTTTCATTCTAAAAGTTGTAACTTCTTCCTGAGTCTCTCCATCAGTGTCGACTCCGGTTTGAACAATGTAAGGCTGAACACCGTTACTGACAATCCTCATTTTGGCTGCGTGAGATTTTCCAGCTTTGTTGTTGTTGAGCAACCTAAGCGTGAGCTGTTAAAGCTTCGCCCCCTTCTGGAAAAATAGAGGCAAATTTGACAAGCTATAATAAATGATCTGTGAGGTATTATGAGCTCAAACTTCACAGACACATTCTGGGGACACCAGAGACTAATATTACATTTTGTAAAAGGGGTATTATAGGTCACCTTTAAATATTTGCTTATAGTCATCACAGAATCACTCTCTATTTTGCTGTAGGTCATTAAACCTATACGCTGCCTCAGAAGACTATCCGAAATCAGTTTCATGAGGTATCTTTGTGCGCAAAAGTCATTGCCTAATAGGGCAGCGAGTCAACAAGTCAACAGCCTAAGCCTTCGGACACAGCCGATAGTTTACATTTAAAATAAGATGTTTCCTAATAAACACTCCAGTATCATGAGGAGGTAGAACTGATGTAGGTGCATTTTTGAGTGATCATAATATGTATTCATGTATTGTTTGTTTATATAATTTATTGTTGTTAAATTAATGTGATCCATTTACTGTGAAATAAATAAAACGAACAACTGGATGTGAGTACAAACAAAATCTGCTTTGCTGTGAAAAAGCACGTAGGTCATTAATGAAAAATGTCTGTCTCACACATGACAACCTTCTACTGGCTATCTTCATCTGCCACATTAAGCACAGATCTGTGAGCCGTGAGCTTTCTATGTGAAAATAACCATCAGCTCATTGTCTTCCTATCAGACACCCACGCAGCAGTAATATGATTCTTATTACCATGGACTAATAGTTTATTTAATGGGCCAGCAAGTTCCCGCGGATGGCTGGTCAATGGGGGCGCTGCTCATTAGCCAAACAAATGTTAAATTACACTGCATCATAAAATCTCCCTTATTTGTGAAATGCAACATGTATTGGCTAAAAAGAAATCTCGTTTTACTGAACAGTGTGCTTTCAGTGTTTTCAACCACTGTATTCTCCATTATAGCAAAAGGAAAGAGTAAGCAGAAAGACTGTCATAGTGTCTGCAGCTAATACATGATTCACTGAACATGGTAAATGGCTCACAACACATGATGAGCTAAATAAAAAAAACACCTGTCATGATAGATGATATCATGATAGATGTGTTGAGAGAGTGTCTAGAGGGAGACACGGCTCATGCGAATCTCTGCTGTCTCAATGCTTTGCATTTACTTATGTTTTATTATTATTATTATTAGTAGTAGGATTTCTTAGATTTGGTCTTTTTTTTCTTTTTAGTTTTCAATTCGACAGTATCAACATTTTTTAATCTGCCCATTAAAGCTATAATATGTAAATGTTTCGCCTCTAGAGGTCGCTCATTGAAAACAAAGGCGTAGCTTGATGACGCCCTGATTTCACAGAATCATGGAAGGTGTTGTCTTCATGTCTACAGCCGGTGGAAAAGAATCAGGATGGCACTCGGGCAGGAATCATGTTCATGAGATTATTAATGTTACTATAGTATGAAACAGAGCAGGGCGAGCACTGTGAGAGCTGAACGAGGCCGCTGGAGCAAATGCTAATGAGAGACGAGCGCGACACGTCTCGAGAGTAGCAGATATTAGGCATGGTACTCACGGTAAATCAAGAAAACGAGATTTAGAGAACAAGACTTACTGTGTTGAGCTATAAAACAATGATTAGTTTTCTGTCGATGAATGTATCCAAACAGTTGCTCACCTGTCTGATAAAACACATCATATATTAAAGCGTCTTTGGCGTTTCCATGGTTTCTACAAAATAAAAATGGAAATCGAGGGTAACGTAGGTATGATGTCATTGATAAGCGACGCACGGACACTTCCCAAGTCCTGGTTAATATTGTTTATTTCTCTGGATTTAAACATTCTTGGATGCATTTGAGATAATGTAAGTACACAAGTCAACAAAATATATACCATTGTTCTTTTAATCCAAAAATGTTACATATTGTGCCTTTAAGTCTCATGCAAAGCATGCTGGAAACTCCAGTTTCAGTTATGTCAACATTATAAATCATTTTTGAGTGCCTGATTGGTGCAAATTCTCTACAAATTTGTATCTAGTAGATTGTACTTTTTAGAGAATTATATTAAAGGGTTAGTTCACCCAAAAATGAAAATTCTGTCATTAATTACTCACCCATGTCGTTCCACATCCATATTAAGATATTTTTGATAAAATCCGATGGCTCAGTTAGGCCTCCATTCCCAGCAACATAATTTCCTTTTTCAATGCCCAGAAAGCTAAAGACTTATTTAAAACAGTCCATGTGACTACAGTGGTTCAACTTTAATGTTATGAAGCGACCAGAATACTTTTTGTGCGCCAAAAAAACAAAATAACGACTTTATTCAACAATAACTATGGGCGATTTCAAAACACTGCTTCATGAAGCTTCGAAGCTTTACGAATCTTTTGTTTCGAATCAGTGGTTCGGAGCGTGTATCAAACTGCCAAAGTCACGTGAACTATTGAAATTTCGAAACACTTATGACGTAACAAAGCCTTGTTTACTGAAATCATGTGATTTTGGCGCTCCGAACCACTGATTCCAAACAAAAGATTTATAAAGCTTCAAAGCTTCATGAAGCAGTGTTTTGAAATCGCCCATCACTAGATATTATTGAATAAAGTCATTTTTTTTTTTTTTTTTTTTTGGCGCACAAAAAGTATTCTCGTCATTTCATAACATTAAGGTTGAACCACTGCAGTCACATGAACTGTTTTAAACTGTACCTTTCACAATAAACAAAAGCTAAATTAGCTATAATAATTTTAATAAAATAATTTTAATTAAATAATTTTGTATGTTTTAATAATCTTTCGTCATGCTTTATTTTGATGTTTTGACTAATATACTAAAGCACGAGCAAGTACTTGATTACAATTTTGTGAAACTAGAGTATAATATTAATATATTTTAATTGTACTAAATTGCAACTTCATCATTGCAAATGTGTAATTACAAATATATTTAAATACATGACATACAAGTTTCAGTAGAAATTGCATTAAAGTATATTTTAGTTTACCATAAATGCTTGTCAGTACATTCAACTGTACATATTAACCATAGACCTTAGAAGCAATTATGCAATGATTATTATATTAAATATATAGGCTTTATGCCTAAGGTCACATTTTTATTGTTGGCGTTTTATTCGATTTTAAATATCTAAATGTTAGCGAGAAGAAGAAGAAAAAAAAACTTTTAGATATCAATCTGCATATGCGATGGCCATTGGTTATGCTCATTTTTGACGGCTCTGTATTTAAAGAAGCACATACACAAAAAAAAACAAAAAAAAAAACAGAAAGTGATGCAACCTGTTTTACAGAATATAGAAGTTTGTTGCTGATAACTTAGAAAAAGGACTTCTGCACAATAAATTAATGTGACAATTTAGTTTTTGATTGACTTGTTTTTGACATCTGTTCAAATACTGTCTTACTGCCCTAGCGGGTTTCAGGATTTACATTAATTGCGGCTCTTTCCTGAAACACTGACATCACTGTTGTGCTTGGAAGGTTATTTAGAATTCCTATCCACTGCTGGGGTTTTAAACTGAAACCACAGGAAAAAAAAAAAAAAAGAAAAAAAAAATGTAGGATGCCATATTATATATATATATATATATACATAAGTAAGTCTTATTTTAATTCAGTCCAAAACCTCTGGAATATTTTTTTTTTGAAATATATTTATTTATTTTAGTTCACTGTTTTAATATGCACTGTAAAAAGGCAACTTCTCACATTCAACTTGTTACGTTAACTCAGCTTAAATTATAGTCAACTTAAATATTTGAACTTACAAATTCTTGTCAAGGCAACTAAAGATTGTTTAGCATTTAGCAATGCAAGGGGCTCCATGTCTGATTTTGTTTGATTAAGCTAACTACATGATACTGTCACATCCACCAACACAATCACCTGCTCAGTACCTGCCTGCACTACACTTGCCAGCATCCCTCCTGATCCACACCTGCCACAGATCACCCTCATCAACACTGTCTTCAAATGCCACCGTTCCCTTCTCCTCACTGTCTGGTCTTGTCAACGACCTATCTGTTGTTCCCGATTCCGTCTTCTGTTCCCCTTTTGTCGCCTGCCTGGTTCTTTAGTTCGCCTGTTACCTTTACCGCTCACCTGCATAGAGAAAACAGCATTACCACCAGCTAAGCCTTCAGTATATCTATCTTCAGTCTCATATCCTTACTTGTTCTGCATTGCCGCTCAACTTTGCCTGCTTTCCAGAAATAAAGACTGTTTAATTTTGTACTCACCTTGTCTGCCTTCTTCTGTTCGTGACAGAAGACCAGACCACAAAAAGAGGAAACATGAGCTGGGAGCTTGCAGGAGAGATCGCGGCGAAGGCCCAGAATAGCTGCGATCTGTTCGAATACACGGACAGATTCTGTCGCCTCATCGTCATGGGTCCCTTGAGTGACGAGATCGTCAAGGCGGTGTACCGGACTGGATTGGACTGGAGAGAGACCATCTACAGATGTCTGGAGAGCTTCGTTCCCACTCCAGTTCCTGTGCTCACTCCTATCCCAGAAGATACTGCAGTGCCCTTATTGGCATTAGCATTGGTGTGGGGGCTATCCGTCCCCGGCCATAGTGGCCGAGCCAGGCTACAACGGCAAGGCCATGAAGGCACCTGCACTGCCATGGGACCCTGAACCACCTGCACTGCCATGGGCCCTTGAGCCGCTTACATCGCCATGGGCATCTGAGCTGCCAGCACCGCCATGGCTTCCTGTGTCGCCGGCTTCGCCCTGGCTTCTTCAGCTGCCGGCTCCACCCTGTTCGTGACAGATTTATTATTATTATTATTATTATACTATTAAATATATAGGCAAACATTTTACTCCAATAGGCAAATATATTGCATACAAAATGACAGCTAAATAACAGTGCCAACAACAGCAGCAGCAGCATAAATGAAGCCAGTAAATGTAAAGCAATGCTCATTAATAATAATAGTTACCAACTTACCACATCATTTTTTTCAAGCTGCAATGCATGCTGGGAAATGGCACTACATTGTCCAATGTAAAATTCAACAAAACAACTTTTGTTAGCACCATTCTTGTTTAGTTCACTCCTACTAAATCATCTTTGTTCAGCTACTTTTTTAGAAGAACATTTCGCAAGTTGTATTTTCACAGTGTGGACACTCCTATTTTTTTTTTTTTATAAATGCCTTTGAATATTGTTGTGGTCAGTGGGGGGCTTTGGAGCCAATAAAGTTTAGAATCACTTATCTAAACAGTGAAAACTAGATTTAAAGGAAAGATTCATTTATTTCTTATCTTTGATGCCTCTTCTAAATAAATAAATTGCCTCTGGACACAACTACTGATAACATGAGGGATAAAAGTCATCCTGACCAAGCACTTGGCAACTGAAGATCAATACAGTCAAGGTGTTAGTCAGATAACTGTTTCAGATCAGATTACTAGAGTGCTGGAGCTTTTTCCGATTAGTTTGTGCAATAATGCAGTTGCAAAGTTGTTGCTAGGGTGTAGCTATGTAGGTGGTTGCTAATGTTTTTGTTTGATTGCAGTAATAATCACACCTTGTCCTCAACAAGCACCATGGCATGTACTTTCCACATTCTAAATAAAGCACTAACCTGCATTTTTGCTGTCAAAATTGCATCACCGGGGTAGATTAATGAATAGATACAATATTTCTACCTGGTTTCCAAGAAAGGTGCTTTGCAGTGCATGTTGGGACAGGCTTTATTTCATATAGTGGTGTCTTCTGCGTGGAAGAGCCTGTTTTTCTCCACTGAATTTCAGGTTTTTTTTCCAATAATGGAGCTTCGGATCAGTGCATCGTCACAATTTCCAGGCAAATAGTTTCAAAATAGTTTCATACGTTTCAAGTTTCAGCAATGGATTAGTGAAGGTTCAATCAGGGTTTCCACACCATTTGACTGCTAAATTTCCTTGACTTTCCAGTCATTCATGATAGTGGATTTATTTATTTAAAATGTTGCACTTATTTCTATTTATTATAAAAAATTTCCATGACTTTTCCAAGATTTGCTTCAATGGTTTTATTAATTTCTATGATTTGGCCTGCAAATAACACTTTTCAAATTCCCTGCTATTTCTATGTTTTCCATGACTGTAAGGACCTAAAACAATTTGTGCAAGATTTGATTGTGCAAAACAATGTTTAGTGACAATCTTTGTAATAAATTAATGTTTTTCACATTGCTTTGTGTATGTTTCGCCGCATGGTGCATGTTGTAAGAGGCCGTTAAGTACGATAGGCTAAGAGGAAGTATAAGAAATGTGCAGTATATGCATCTCCACCAACTGCTGTTCAGTTCCACTAAAGTGATTCTCTTGTGTCAGCATGAACAGCGAGAGCACTTTCACTTTCATTTCCAGTGCACAAGCTACAGGCCTTCCAACTTTCACTATAACACGTCACACGGTTGACATGAGCAGGGAACCTTCAGTGCCAGAAGGAAAAGAAATGACGTCAATTGCAAGAGAACAATGCATCTTAACCTTCTGATAAAATAATGCTTTACCGTTACACCTGGGTGACTTTTCTCGTAATACGTCTCAGCTTCTCATACTCACTACGTGCGAGCATTGTTATTAATTATGTAAATACTATCAAAATAACTGAATTAAGTTCAACTACACTTGATAAACCAAAATACATTTCATAAATGTGCATGCAATGCAATGCATTCATTTGCATAGCTTTTCCACGACATACATTTCTGCTTTTCCAACAATAAATTTGGATGTGTCTTAAGTTTTATGAATATTGTTTAAAATGTTGGTTACACATTATTTTGATGGTCCCCTTTAGACATTCTCATTAGAGTATTAGTTGAGTATTAGTAGACTGTTAGGTTTGGGTTAGTAGAATAAGTTGACATGTAGTTGCAAAGTTACTTATAGTCAGTAGAATATTTGTTGGGGAGCATCAAAATAAAGTGTTAGCAGATATTAAAGGGATACTTCACCCAAAAATTTAAATAATCCCATGATTTACTCACCCTCAAGCCATCCTAGGTGTATATAACTATCTTCTTTCAGAAGAACACAACCAGAGATATATTTAAAAATATCCTGGCTTTTCCAAGCTTTATAATGGCAGTGAATTTGGGGGCATGTTTTGAAGCCCCCCCAAAATGCATCCATCCTTCATATATATAATTCAAACAGCTCCAAGTGAAGTGAAGCAATGCGTTTGTGTAAGAAAAATATTTTTTTTAAATTTAAATCTTTATTAACTACAGTAGCTTCTGACAGACGGCCGTACGCATCGATTTGCGGTGGAAGAGTGACCTCTGACCCAACGCATGACGTAATGATGAAGCGGAGGAAACACTGGTCACGGATTAGAAGTCTAAAACGAGAATTTTTAAAGATAAATGTTGGAGGATTTCGATATTAGAGAAGAGGAGCTTGAGTTTGTTGCACAGCACTATTTGTTTGAACCGCGAGAGACGCCTAAGCTTATGCTACTCCTACATCCTGCGTCGTACATCGTGTCACGGGTTACTCATCGACTTGCGCAGTATGCGTACAATTGTCTGGCGGAAGCTAGTTATTTCAATTTGTAGAGCTTTAAATATGGATATTTTTCTCACTTCACTTCAGAAGGCCTTTATTAACCCCCTGGAGCTGTATGGATCATTTTTTTATAATGGACGGATGAATTCATTATAAAATTCACTTCAAACTCTCGCCCCCCTTTCACAACCATTATAAATCTTGGAGTAGCCAGGATATTTTTTAAATATATCTCCGATTGTGTTCGTCTGAAAGAAGATATCATATACACCTAAGATGGCTTGAGGGTGAGTAAATACAAAGATTGTTTGAAAAACAAATAAACATCTAAAATCATATGTAGTGGAAAAACAGTTGCAACAATGCTGTAATGTGCCGCCCACAGTATCAGTTAAAACTCCCCCACACTTTCACACTGACAGGAACTTCCTCGAGGAATACCAGAATTTAGGCATCCAAAAAAAAGATGTCCCGTTTCATTTTTACCTTACCTGACAGGTGTGGTCAGTGTTTTTGGCCTGTTTCAATTTGACCCAGCCTGACAGGCAGGTGTGGTGATTAGGTGTCATTTCTCAAAGTATAAAAGGCACAGCACAATGTCACATCAGCATCTCACAGCATCTCATCTCCACTGCCTGAAGCAGAACAACAACAGAAGGTGAGAATTATTGCAGACCTTTCATTTCATGTCAAATACAAATTTTACATTAATTTTGCATGAGTGTGTATGATTCTTCTGGTGATTAAGATTCTCGCACTTCCTTCTATGCCTTCAGAAAATATGGTCTGGATTCGAATCATCGTCATTTGCATGTTCATATCTCTGCTGGAAGCCCATAAAGAGTGCACAAGAGACATAAAATGGGGACATCTCATTCAGGCTTTAAATTCAATGGTACGTGTCCTTAATGCAATATAACTCTGATTTACCCTGTCTTTTTTCTGTTAAACCTGCAACATGGACTGAATGTATATGTCTTGTGTTTTCAAAGGGCACTGCGATATCTCACGATTGTGCATTCGATTATGAAGAAGACAGTCTGTGTGATCCACGTCATCTGCTCAATATGGTTTGTACATCTGCAATCCTTTTGTATGTTGCTGATAAAAAGGTAGAAGTACAGTTCTGCAGAAGTACAAATGAGATAAAAGTTTTGCTATTCACAGGTGAATCATAATGCAATCCTTCTGATCGACATTTTCAAGAAAGCAGAAACAATGTACAGAGAGAATCCGAATCCACAGGCGTTTATTGAGGCTCTTCATCACACCCGTCATACCCTGAGCAACTGCGTAAGAATCACAAAAAGTTATAATACAGTCACATAGCTTATTGTCAACATGATAATCACGTTGTCTGTATTTCTTTGGTAGGTTCATCACGCTGACAATGTTCAAAAGGAACATGTGACCACATGCTTCAACAAATTAGAAGCGTTTCTTAAGAAAAAGGTAAGAGTATCTATCTATCTAAATGTCTATCTATCTATCGATATCTAAATGTCTATCTAAATGTCTTTGTATTTCTATTGTTTTCAGTCCCACTCACATTGTGCATGGGAAATCATTAATTTAAAACTGAGGGAGATTCTTCAGAGGCTGGAGAAACGCTCAGTCAGAAGGCGTCGTTAGAGACTTTATGCATGTATTTTGTTGCATATTATATATATATATGTACATGTAATGTAACATGAAATGTACATAATATGAAACATTTTTCAAATGTCGTAAGTCAAGAATAGATAATTGCTGTGTTTGATTGTATTTTTTCTATTTTTAAAATAAAATTATGTAATGAAATGCACATATTGCAATACACAAAATGTTTCAAATTCATGATATTTTGAGCCATGAACAGATGCTGTGTGAGATTACTGTGCATATTCTAGATTATTTATTTTTACTATTAAAATAGTACTGTATGTCTGTACTTGAACAAACATAATAAAGAATATCAATAAAATCTCTCTTACTACATTACTATCTCTTTTAATATTTATTATCATTATATATGTCATATATGAATTTGAATATATATATTCAAAAATGTTTTTTTCTTTTGTCAATTCAACTTAGATAATTAATGTGGTTCAGACAAAAACTTATTAACTCAAATTTTTAATTTCAATGAACTCAAACTTTTAAGGCAACCAGGTAACTTACTCTTTTAAGCTAAACCCACAATTTTATATATATATATATATATATATATATTTTTTTTTTTTTTTGAACAAACACACACACACACACACACACACATATATATATATATATATATATAATTTGATCAGTTAAGAATACATTAGAATATGGTCTTAATTCTTAGAAACAACTTGTTTCAAAACGGTATTTGTTGTTATTTATTCTTTTCAAGAAGACATACAGCATGAAAATTACAGCACAGGCCTGGGACTGAGATTGATGCTTCTCCAATGGAAATTCCCTTGCAGTTCTTATACTAACCAACAGACGACGGCATACTCTAAAAATAACGGTTTAAAAGCTACTAAAATGACTAGCACGATTGTAATAAAGCCAATGTTATTTTAATTTCTAATTTAATTTAATTGTAAACTAAATTATAAGAGCAAATCTCGGATGCCAGAGATAAACTTACTGTAAATTAAATGCTCAGAGTTGGCGGATATAGTTGCAGGACTATATTTGTCCAATGCAAAATTATCGTCCCGCCTACACCATCTTTCCTACCACACGGAAACGTCGCCGAGAGCGTCTACTATTGGTCAACATTCTGACAAGATTGCGTGATCTGATCAGCCATTGGCTGAGAATGCTGTCAGTCACAGGGACTGTTGATACAGGTTGAGGAGAGGACGTGCAGGAGGACACCGCTGGAAAGAGAAGAGGAGAGGGGAGGATAGAGGCCCCAACCGGCACACTTTCATATAGAATTTAATTTATTAATTATAGTTTTAACATATTATAAATATCAAAAGGGAAAATGGCTCAGCCAGACAATAAGAAGTTCTTTGAGAACCTGACGGGCGCTGGGAAAGCCATAGCAGTGCTGACGAGCGGAGGAGATGCGCAAGGTAACATAACACTGGTATCACCGAGACATCTCATGATCGTTTTCCTATATTGTACAACTTTAAACTCCTGTTTATCAGTGTTATATTCAATTAAAGTGTTCAGAATGATCTCTACATTGTATCATTATGGCATCTGATGTTGAATATTGTACAGTGCGATTCACGATGTTCCGTCATTGTATCAGCTGCACTGTATAAATGCAACTTTGTTATAACCTCATACTTAGATTTGCTTCTCGTTAGGATGGATGAAATGGCCCTTGAGGGTCTGAGGGGATGGAAATGTAACCATCAGATAATCACAAGGTCATAGATCTTGCGTTGTGATACGTTTGAATGTCACATGGTTGACGTTTCGTAGTGTCTGTCATCATTTAGATTCACCACAGCTGGCTGTTCAGACCTTTATTTTACAGTCTATGGCTCAGACTGGTTAATATTAGTAAAAAAATGCAGGTTGAGATGATGGTGATGAAGCAGATCATACACTTGGGCTCCTCCTGCCACATTATAGATGACGCTTTCATTTCTGTCATATAACGGTCAGCTTTTCCTTACACCTCTATTAGCCTATGTAGGTGTGATTGGATAGCATTTATTCTTGTATAAATGCATGTCGCTGCATTGCGGAATCATGTGACCTTCACGAAGATCACGTAGCAAGTTTTCACTGCCACCATCGAGCCTAAAAGATTCGGATGCTAGCGTATGTTTGCTTAATATTAATAATCACCACGTCTTTTACCTCATGTCAGCGCTTTTCTGTCTGTCAATCATCGATATGAAGATTTTGCGCCTTCAACCAGGAAGTTGCCGCGCTTTTCACAGCCACTTTCGCATGTTTATCGCGTGCGGATGCGTTTTAAAAGTCATATTTGTTTCTTTATTAAGTGATTTTGTAAAGAAGAGGTGAGTTTAGGTGACTCTAGGGGTGTAGCGTGTATACAGGATGCGTACGTGAGGGTGAGGATCCGCGTTTGAGCCGGCGAGAAACGTCACAGGAAACTGAGTCATGTGACCAACGCGCACCGGCATGTCTCATAAACCAAAGTCACGTTTCACTCAGTCATGTAAAACATCATATCTTTTGCTGTAAGAATTGAATACGTGCATTTTATACCTTAAGAGGATGTTTCTACCTGATTTGACTTTTAAAATGACTTTTGTGTAACCCAGTCTAGTCAGTCATATTAAAATAATAATAAAAATAATAATATGCTTATTTTGATGTAACATAAAGCACATGTAAAGTATGTATCTATCTATCTATTAGACCTACATGTACAAGTTTCATTAGAAATGACAGTGAAGTATATTTTAGTTTACCATAAATATTTGTCAGAACATGCAGATGTAGGCTACACTGTAACTTATTCACAATTCAATAAAGTAATTATGAAATTACATATAAACAAGTCATATTTAAGTGGGTCAAAACACTATAAATTTCAGCTAATTAAAATGAATATGAATTTAAACTAATAATACATGTTTATTTAATTGCTATTAATGTGCAGTTATGTGTCTTTACACTTAAGTATAGTATTTGTAAGCATATTATTTCTGTAATAAGTACTCTTTTTAGAAGTATGCTAAAAAAAGTGTACATCTTTTTTGAGCAAGGGACTTCACTGCAGCTCATGTGAGAAACGCAAATGTTCTTGTTTTGTAAGTTACTTTGTGGAAAAATGCACATATAATTTCATAGTAGTTAATGAGTCACCATAGATGTATAGAGTCACTTCTGTAGTGACTCTGATCTGATATTAGTCAGTTCAGTGGCTTGTATACCTGCATGTTTCTTAATCACTCAGTAAATGTTATAGATGAATTCACTCGTTGACACTTTAGATCTCTAAAGCAGCTGTAGGACATACATATCAGGACTGCATTCTTTGTCTGTTTGGATAAACTGACAGTGACAGACTCAAAAGATTGAGCTCGTGGTAACACTGACGTCACTGATTTGAGTTTTTCAGCACCTGTAGGGCAGCTAGAAGTCTCTTCTGACATCAATCTTAGCATTTTGTCTGGCGAATGGTAAAAAAAACAAAAAACAGGTGGAAATCCCAAAGACTTACATTGTAGGAGGAAACCAAGCTCTATCTACAGGCCAGCATATCAGAGAGACTGTAGAAAGCACCAAGCATTGTTGTTCCCATATGATTTAATTTAATTTCTCCCACAGAACACAAAAAGGAGGAAAAATATGAAATGAAGATTGTTTTCCATGTAGAACATAATGCATACTTAGGTTTTTAGTAGGGCAGGGGTATTCAATCTTTTATCACAGACCCCCAAATATGATCATCCACACGCAAGGGACCCCATCCTAAAACTTAAAAGGCAGCTGTATATATATCATGTATTAATACTGTGAAAAATTAATGTTATAAATGTGTTGAATATTTAGTTTCTATTACACTACATCATTGCGTTTTTTTCCACTGTAGAACTGTACTGTTAAAAGTAAGATAGATGTATTTTATTCATTTATTTATTTTATTTTATTTTAATCAAATGTATTGATTAATTATGTAATCAAATTGACCTATTTATTTTAATATTTTATATTTGAATCCATTTATTTATTTAGTGACTTAGTTTAATCATTATTTATTTATTTTAAATTTTACACTGTTTTTTTTATTTATTTAAATTAACCTTTATGTATTTTAATTAAATGTTTTTTTTTTCTATTTCTTTCTTTCTTTAAATTAATTTATTTTAATAAATGTATTAATTTATTATTTATTGATTTAAATAAAAAAAAATATTTTAATAATTTTTAGTTATGTATTTTAATTAAATGTTTTTAATTAAATGTATTTATTTTTATTTTATTTCAATCAGATTTATTTATTTAGTTTAACCTTATTTTTATTTATTTATTTTTAACTCTTCCACGGACCACCTACTGTAGCACTCATTAGTTTGAAAACTCCTTAATACTCACTTAAACTCTAAAAAAAAAAATTTCTATCTATAATAACCTCTGGAGAGAAATGGCATAGACACTGGCAAATATGAAACTTCCTAGTGCGCATGTGTTGAGCGCCTGTGTTTGCGCACACTATCAGATTGACTGTACTGTAAAAGGCTACACATTTGGCTGCACGCAAATGCTAAGCATTCACATCCAAACTTAATGTGAAGATTATCAGTTAATGATGACATAAATGTCAGCTTGTTTGTCACATAAAGCTATTATATGAGTTCAGAGGACTAGGAATGTAGTGCATGAGTCGTATGGACTGATGTTATGGTGCTTTTGCCTCCTTTTTGAAGCTTGAAAGCTCCAGTTGCTGTTTCTTGAAATTACATGAAAAAGAACATGGAAATAAATTTTCATGTTTTCTCTTTTTCTGTATTTCACAGAAGAAAAAAAAAATCATACAGTTAAGTGAATTAGGAATTATTTTTTTCTGGGTTACTGTCGCTTTAATACAAATTCTTTATTGAATCTGCTGAAAGTAAATACAATTTAATTTCATTTATCCTTAAACTGTGTTTTTGTTTTTGAGAAATTGAGCTGCTTTGCTTTCCACACTGGTTCTTTCTTAATAATTTCTTCCCAGTCAGTTACCTAGTGTTATCTAATAACAGCAGTGTAGCTTTCAGTGAGCAAATTTAGCAAATGATATTAAACCAGATTTAACATTTTTTTTATGTTATGAACATCACTCTAGCACACAGAAGGACTGTATTGAGATTGAAAGCTATATTTCTAACCCATTGTTCACACAGAGAGGTCTGAGTGAGTTATTATAGGAGGAGGCTAGCAACATTTGACCAAATATGGCAGAAAATGCCTTCAGAGAGGCCGACACGTTTTTATAATATGCTCAACGTTCCAGTAATCCTCAAATTACAATATCAAGCAAACACAAGCAAATCTTCGGTTCTTATCAGTATTATGCTATAGATATCCCTCTATATAATGTATTTTTTCTGGTGTTTCTCTTCATCCAGGGATGAATGCTGCTGTACGGGCTGTTGTCCGTATGGGAATCTATGTAGGAGCCAAAGTCTACTTCGTTCATGAGGTCTGTCTCAAGTTCATTCATACAGAATTCAGATGATACTAGAAGACTGGTATGTCTTTACAAGCTGTATACATTTATATTGATGTGTAAACATTAATAAGACAAACTGGTGTCTATGTCAGTGCTGTATAACATATGGGCCTAATGGCTCTCAATGTTGCCGTTCACCCTTTCCAAATGGCCAATCATTTATTGCCAATATAAAAATGAATACACACAGCCTTTTTAGTTAAATAAGTCATGGATTATAAATAATATTAATCTACTTCAGAGTTATTGGCATAGCAGAACTGTTTTGAATTAAAGGCTCATATATCTGGCCTCATATAAACATGATTATTTTCCATTAGCATCACATGGCATGTAAGCCCCGAGATGTCTGGCTGTGATAGGCCAAATATCTTCGCCCACTGTGCTCTTATGCAACGGCTTAAGTGAAGAAACCCACACATCCATTTTCTCCTGATTCCACCCTCATTCTTAAAGGTGAAACGTGTCATTTGGTATATTGTTTGCTAAGGCAAGCATTTGCAAGTGCTGCTAATGATGCAGAAATGACACACGTCACCTTCAATATCGAGATCGTGTCATGTAGAGACATTTTGTAAACACAGTCTTTGCCAAGCCAGAACGTTGCCTGACAGTCTCACTAAGCCGATTCATATGATTACCTGGAGAATTGTATTAATTTCTGGTGACTAAGAGGTCATTGAAGGATAGGAGGAGGAGGGATTTTAGCTGTGTGTTTGTGTGTGTCGCTTACAGGGTTATCAGGGTATGGTGGATGGAGGCGACAACATCAAGGAGGCGTCGTGGGAGAGTGTGTCCAGCATGCTGCAAGTGGTGAGTATGATGAGATTCATACGGCCCCTCAAAGCACATACCTCTGCTAGTACTGTCACAAGGTTACCAGTTAATATTCATGGTCCCCATGAGTTTGATTGAATTTAAGTCATTAAAATGATTTAAGACGAGTCTTAATTATGATTTCAAGAGGTATTTGGGGATAGGACAACAGGAATCACAATACAACTTAATGTGATTGTTTATTAAACTTAAATGTTAAATGTTAGCGATGCAAGATTCAAACTAAACATGCAGTGCTGTTGCACATTCTACAGGCTGGCGGTTTCAGAGCGATTGCTTATGATCAACTCTTGATGAATTATGACAATGTTTACCTCATGGTGTTTATATCATAGATGCAACCTTTTCGCCTCATTCTAATAAACTTCGTTCTTTTGTAAACTGGTTACCAGTGCCACCTACTGTCAGAGAGTGGATTTACATTTTTATTCAGCCCGCCTGCTGTTTTAGTTCAGGCCAACCTGAAAATAACCCATATTTGTACGCAGACAAAAGTGAATGTGCATAAACAAGGTATATATAAAATATAGAATCACATATATAATCATATATTTTTAAATGAATATACATATAATCATTTTAATCATGACAACCCTCGAAATAGTTTTAGCATGTTCTTGATTATGGCAATGTTAATATATTTGATCTTGGTGGACTAGATCTGCTATGCTGCTGCTGTTGATTATTGCTGTATGTATGTATGGACTTGCAACTGCTAACAGATACACAGACATGCTGCTGTGAGCATGTAAGATAAGCTGCTGCTGCATAAATAGGCATACATAAATCCCATAGCAGATCTAGGCAGGTGGAGCTGGGGGAGATGGAGGGTTTCAGAGGAACTCTGATAGCGCGCCGCAGGACTAGCTTGCAGCAAACAATGAACCAGTTTAAATGTTGAGCAAGCAATCTCATTGGCTGCAGGAGCAGCAGAGGCCAGTCAGCTTGTGTCAGGCAGTAATGATGTGATTGCTTGAAGATTGCATGGAAAGAACCTATCAGCCTGCACCCTCTAGAGTTTCATGCCTGAACTAGATATTTATAATTTTGACTTATTTAAAAAAAAAAAAAAAAAATAGTTTAAAGACTTGAATGTGAGGTTTATCATTTTATAAAAGTTTTTGGCTTCGTCAAAACTAGTATTATTTGAATTTGCATGATTAAAATCATCATTTTACAGTCATTTTACGGTTTAGGATGTTAAAATATACTTACCCATATGTTATTCATTTTATAAGTCTTAAAAAAAGTCTTAAAAACCTTACATTTTAATTTAAAACCCAGCAGATGCCCTGCTATCGTGACCACCCGTGATCTCACAAGGAGAAATTGATGTATTTAAATGTCACAGGGTGTTCTGACCATTCAGCAAACACCAAATAAAGGGCCAATACCTTTTCAATCGCATGTTTACAGTGGTTAAGAGTTTGTGTGATTGTGTTTCAGGGCGGCACTGTTATCGGGAGCGCACGATGCAAAGATTTCCGCTCGCACGAGGGTCGTCTGAAGGCAGCTCATAACCTGGTGCAGAGGGGCATCACCAACCTGTGCGTGATTGGAGGAGACGGCAGCTTGACTGGGGCCAATCTCTTCAGAGAGGAGTGGAGCGGCCTGCTGGCAGAGCTGGTCCAGCAAGGTATGACCTGCAGAATACACAGCAATAAAAAAAAAAAGAAAAGTTTATTGAGGGTGGTGTTTGTATTACATACAAATTTAAATACAAAGCATTTTAGCATTTTAAAACCTTTACTTGAATTGATCTGAATTTTGAAAATATCGTTCAAGAGCTTTTTATTATTTCAATTAGGCTTAAATAAGCCAAAAAATAAAGCTCAAACTGAGCAGATAGAGATCTGACAGAGAATTTGATCTTATTAGCTTTTACATTGCATTTTGTTGCTGTTTTTTTTTTTTTTTTTTTTTTTTTATTGTAGGCCTGATTGATGAGGAAGCGTCTCAGAAATACTCCGCTCTTCACATTGTGGGCATGGTGGGCTCTATTGACAATGACTTCTGTGGCACCGACATGACAATAGGAACAGACTCAGCCCTTCACAGAATCATCGAGGTGGTGGATGCGATCATGACTACAGCTCAGAGGTACTTCAACAGTCCATAACAAAGCAGAATAATTCAAAAGTTACCAGATGTACCAGATGTTTCTTGTGAAATAATATGCCTATTTTTTTAATGATTCCCATTTATTGGCTAATCATTTTTTTTTTTTTTTTGTGGCTTACAGTCACCAGAGGACATTCGTGCTGGAGGTGATGGGCAGGCATTGTGGGTAAGATTATTACATATTATTACCAGCTATTTTGGCCAGGATTTGGCCACAAACATATTAATGGCATGGCCAAATCAAGACTGTATTCTATATACTGTATCTGTATGCGCTTGTGTTTGAAGCTATCTGGCATTGGTGAGTGCCCTGGCATGTGGGGCTGACTGGGTGTTGATTCCTGAAATGCCCCCTGAGGATGGCTGGGAAGAGAAAATGTGTGAAAAACTCTCTGCGGTAAAACAAAAATACATCACTCAGTAAATCTACATGCAGCACACACTTGATATACTTCTTATGTTATAAGTGCTCACACTTTTATTCAGATTTATTCTTACTAGTCTTCCACCTGGAAAATTGTCAAAACCATTAAAGTATGCTTGTGGTTGTACTGGGGGAAGTGACTCTGTACTGTAGCTTATTAAGTAAATTAGATTAACTACAGTTAAGCTTCACTTATAATAAAGTAGAATGTTCACTTAAATGTATAGCTTTCTATCACTACTTTTTAGAGATGTAGCTTGCTCAGTTGAGTAAGTTAAGTAAATAGACACACTACTTGAAAACATTCACTACTACTTAAAAAAACAACAATAATAATAATAATAAGTTAGCAGCATCAGTACTTTTCAACATTGGTTATACGTACACATTTACAGATTAAATAAGGTATTTATCCCAGAGTCGTCTGTATAAAATGAATCATTTTTCCACTAGCCCCAAAATGTATTGTTTATTTGAGCATATTCTGTTCGTAACATGCCTATGTTTTTGTGGAACAAATGTGTTCACCGCCCCAGACTCGATCCAGAGGTTCAAGGTTGAACATAATCATAGTCGCTGAAGGAGCCATTGACAGACATGGAAAAGCTATTACTTCTAGTATAGTCAAGGATGTGAGTACTGAATGTTTTCAAAGGGAGAGAGCAAAAATCTGGAATCCTCTAGAACTGGAGTTGCCCATCTCTAATAAAACTCAAAAAAAGATGCAAAGATTTGCTGCAAAAACATGCTACAAATTCTACTACATGCCACACTGTGTACAAGGGATTTTACACTGACAGCAATTTGCATAAAGCAGTTGAAAAAGCAGTCCACTAGTCTTGCTGGCCTTGACCCAAAGTACAGTGACTTGGAAACTTTGACCAAAGTTACAGCAACTTCAATCAACAGTACACCAACAGTATATGACCAGTGACTTGGTGACCTCAATTGACAGTGCAGCAACTTGCCGATCAACAGTATATTAACTTTAAGACCTTGACCAACAACATAGCCCTGTGAAGTCTGTCGGCCAACCACTATAGAGCAAGTGTGGCCAACGCCGGACCTGGAGAGCCACGGTCCTGCAGAGTTGATAAACCTAGATAAAATCTCACCTGCCTGTAGCTTTCTAGTAACCCTTAAGACCTTGATTAGCTTGTTCAGGTGTGTTTGATTAGGGTTGGAGCAAAACTCTGCAGGACTGTGGCTCTCCAGGACTGACGTTGGCCATCTCTGGTATAGAGACTTGGAAACCTTGACCAACAAAAAGTATAGCGACTTGTTGACCATGATCAACAGTGTAGTAACTTTTCAAGCCAAAAAAATAGTGACTTTAAGGCCTTGACCAACAACACAGACACTTGGAGATATCGAACAACAATATAGCTACTTGTAGACATTGACCAAAAGTACAGCAACTTGGTGACCTCGACCAACATTATATGGACAGCCACTTGGAGATCTCGACCAATAGTACAGCCACTTTGGGACACCAGACAGCAATATAGCGAATTGTAGACATTGACCAAATGGCAACCTTAAGCAAAAGTATAGCGACTTGGTCACCTCAATTCACAATACAGCAACTTGCTGACCAACAGTATATTGACTTTAATACTCTGACCAACAGCATAGCCATTTGAGGACCTCAAACAACAGTATAGCGACTTTAAGACCTTGACCAAAAGCACAGCCACCTTGGGACATCAGACAACGATATAGCGAAATGTTGACATTGACCAACAGTACAGCAACTTGCCGACCAACCATAGAGTGACTTAAAGGCCTTGAACAACAGTACAGCCACTTGGAGTCCTTGACCAACAGTACAGGGCATTGGCGACCTCAACCAAATGTACAGCAACTTGCCGAACAATTCCAGTCCTTGACCAACAGCAAAGCCACTTGGGGACCTCGAACAAAGGTACATCAAATTGGAAACCTTAGCCAACAGCATACGGACAGTGACTTGGCAACTTTAACCAAAAGTATAGCAACTTTGTGATCAACATGTACATGATCAACAGTACAGCAACTTCTTGACCAACAGTACAACAACTTTGGGGCATTGAACAACAATATAGCAACTTGTAGACACTGAACAACAGTACAACAACTTGCCGACCAACCATATAGTGACTTAAAGACCTTGAAGAGCAGTACAGCCATTTGGAGTCCTCGACCAAAATTAGTGACTTGGCGAACAATTGAATTGCTGTCAGAGAGAATTCACCTCAGCTGGGTTGTGTGGTGTAGTGGTTGAAGATTTGGGTAGGTAATCTTGCAAAGAGCAAGCCACTGTCATTACTTTGCCTTTGAGCAAAAGTTGCTTTATTAGGAATGGCGTTCCAGTAAGTGGCGATTTTTCTTCATGGGCCAGTTCTGCAGCCTGAATTCCAGCTTTTTGAATCTCTCGCTTTGTTTTTGTCATCAGTTTGTGACGTGTCTCTTACCCTCATAGAAACGGGCAGGAATGAAAAGGCTGAATATCATAATAGTAGCTGAAGGTGCGATTGATCGTAACAACCAGCCCATAACCTCAGAACATGTAAAGAATGTAAGTACATGAGGTGTATAAAGATCCAGCTCCTGCATTGATTCCTGACCTCTTTGAGCTCTGTATGTCCTCCCTCTCTGGCTTTGTTCTGTGTGGTTTGCTTAAACACACCCACACTCTTTTCTGGTAAGGCACTTGTGGTCACCTCCGAACATAACCACCTATGGCTATCCTCTACTTACTGCATATCTTAACTACTGCACGGCATCAGTGCATATTTGTTTTGAATGCTACCTGAAGCAGGAGCATGCACATTTTCCAGTGCTTTACAGTTCAGTCTTATCTGTTCTTTTTTTAGAATACTTTGTGTTACAAGAAACATTAGGTAAGCGCCACTATTAGTATTGCTCATACTTTATTGTTTAAAAACCTCTAACCCAAAATTTTAAACTTCATTGCACATCTTTATACTACTTTATTTGTGCAACTGACATGAATGATACACTTGCAACAAAAAATAAATAACTTCAACTCTCCAAAATATCATAGAGACATGGGGGTAATGTACTATACATGTGTGGGAACCCAAGCCTTATTTTGCCACAAAATATCATAGAAATATGGGAAGTTTGCAGGATTTTCTTTACATTTTCTTCAGACAGTCAATGTAAAAGTCGGGTTTTAGTCATGCTTGTGGAAACATTTATGTTTTCTTTGTTCAGACTATTCAGAGTGAAAGGAAGTACATTTCCTCACCCTGAAAAAGGTCCTGCAGGAGTTTAATTATTTACAATGTTTAGCACAGTCTCTAAAACTAACCACTAAAAAATGGGCTCTAATTTACTGACTAGCATGCTAAATGCTAAATTTCTTAATCTCTGCTTGTGTTGCAGCTTTCTTGTGAATCTTTCTGCTGAGTGCATGCAGTATTATCATATATTCATGTCTTCTGTGCTTGTACTAAGGTTTATCATTAAATAAATTTATATTGTATAAAATTTTAATTCAGCAAAACATACAGGAATAGTTCACCCAAAAATTTAATTTCTGGCATCATTTACTCATTAAAGTCTCATGTGACATTCTTTTTTCAGAAGAATGCCAAAGGAGATGTCATATGTTAATGCAGCTCTCTTAAAGGGATAGTTCACCCAAAAATGACAATTCTATCATCATTTATTCACCCTCAAGTTGTTTCAAATCTGTATGAATTTCTTTCTTCTGCTGAACACAAAAGAAGATAATTTGAAGAATGTCAGTAACCAAAAAGTTGATTGACTTCTATAGTATTTCCTCCCCCCCCCATACTATAGAAGTCAATGGGACCCATCAACTGTTTTGGTATATATTGTGTTCAGCAGAAGAAAGAAATTCATACAGGTTTGGAAAAACTTAAAGGTGAGCAAATTTACATTTTTGGGCGAACTGTCCCTTTAAATACAATGAAAGTGGATGGTGACCAGGTTTTTTTTTAATTTTTTTTTTTAAAGCATCATAAAATTGGTCCATACGACTATATTTTAAACCATACAATAGCTTTGTGTTAGGAACAGAATTTAAGTTAAAATCTTTTTTTGTTGTTGTTTGAATGGTGTGGTCACAGTTGACTTGATTGTATAGAAAAGAGCAGCTTTAACATTGATACTATGAATAAATGGCGTATTTTCACTTTCGGATTAATACTCATATTTTACTGTGAGATTAATCAACATTATAAAGACATTTTGTTCTTAAAATTCAAAATGCTCATAGACATTTGCTTTATTTGGAATTAAATGTTATCGTGCATGATGTTATCTTTACAGAAGTTTTGTTGACAAAATATGACCTAAAACCTCTAAATTCCCTTGATTCCTATAATTCAGGTCTAAATCTTCTTTATTACTCCCGCAGCTGGTGGTTCAGCGTCTGGGCTTCGACACGCGTGTGACCATCCTGGGCCACGTCCAGAGAGGAGGGACCCCCTCAGCATTTGACAGGATTCTGGTGAGAAAGTCCTTGGGATAAAAACAGGAGGGTTGGGGAGGGCTTACATTAAGTACATAAACAGATTTAAAGTCCACACGCTGCACGTGCTCTGGGGAATTGAGAAAAGGATTATGCCGGAACAGAAAGACAAGGTTTTTCCTAAGTGGTCCATTTATTTTCAACATTATGTTTATTGTACATCTTCTGTGGCACGCTGTCGATTAACAAACAACACTTACAGTTGCTGGGAAAAGTATATTAACCCTTGGTCCTTGAATAAGCAACAACAAACACAGTCTGCTTAGACAAATAACACACAAACAATATTCCCTTTTGAATATCTTTATTGAACACATTGTGTAAGCATTCTCAGCGCAGGGTGGGAAGAGTATGTAAACCCCTAGGGTGATTAAAAATGGCATTTTCTGTTTTTAAATGGTATATGTAACTATTTCTATGCATAAAGTGGAGATTACATTAGAGCAGGCTAAAGTACTACAGATTGAGATGCTTTTTTGTGTTTGTTGTCAGGCCAGTCGTATGGGTGTGGAGGCGGTTCTGGCGCTGCTTGAGACCACTGCAAATACGCCAGCCTGCGTGGTGTCTCTGTGTGGGAACCAGTCTGTGCGGCTCCCCCTCATGGAGTGTGTGCAGATGGTAAGGCTTGGACAGATGCCACGTCGGGTTTAGTGCTGTGATAATAAAGATCCACGCTCACGCAGTTCAGCAGAGAAATGAGAACATAGCATTACTGCCGCACTCATGAATCATTCCGGCATTTGCATCCCTATGAGCTGAATTTATTTGCATTTATTTATATTTACATTTTTAATAACATTTAATTAAATATTAAAAAAAATGCCTGGACAGGATGATTTACATTACTTCATTACAGTAACGAAAATTAGATTTTTTTTTTCAACCCAATAAATCGTATGTCATAAAATCATTATAATGCTTTTGTTTGTCTTGTAGACTCAGCAGGTGCAGAAGGCCATGGATGAGAAAAGATTTGAAGAGGCCGTACGGCTACGTGGCAGGTGATTTTGCTACATTTTGTAGTGTTGCTAGCTACTTTTAGTAGCTTGATTGTAGTTTGACTACATGTGGCATGTAGACTACTATTCTAAAGTTTGAGGTCGGTAAGATTTTGAGGTTGAAATCCCCCGAGAATCGCCACCACCTTTGATATTCAGTGTCACGTGATCCTTCAGAAATCATTCTAATATGCTGATTTGGTGTTTGAGAAATTTCTTATTATTATCAATGTTATCAATTTTTTCAGGATTCTTTGATGAACAGAAAGCTCAAAAGAACAACATTTACTTGAAATAGATTTTTTTAATAACAATTTAAAAGTCTTTAAGGTCCTTGCACGCTGAAACTCTCGTCCGAAATTTTCGCACCTTAAAAAATCAATGCAACCTCACGTTGTGTCAATCACGTTTACACACTGCCTCCTAAACTTTCGTCCATCATAATAAAAATTCGGATGAGGTTCAATTTTCTGCATCTTTTGCATCCGTAGCAAGCATTTTGAGAGGTGTTTTGACAATTCAGAGCCACCGTACAAGCGAACGCCAAAATCCAGAATGGCGAAGTTGATCCACTTCGTCTCGCAGCACAAAGCACTGTATGACAAAGTATTGCTAACAAAGCATCAAGCTGAGCCACACATCCTGAAGTAAACTTTGAATCACTCAGGATAATCCCGATAACCCCTCTCTACGCAATTTCAGGATTGGATGGACCCAATATTTCCTCTTTCTTTTTCTCTTTTTAAGAAGAGAGAGGACAACAATGGATTTTCACAATGGATTAATTAATACACATCAGACTCAGTGTGCAAGGTTTTTAGGATTTTTAGGATGACGAATACGAAAAAAAAACAAAAATTTCAGACAAGGACCATTACCAATTATCAATTTAATGTATCCAAACATTTTGAACAATAGTGTATGTTGTATGTATTTTAATCATAACTACAAATATAACACTTCAGGGATGCACAATATTTCAGCGGCCATAATGGTATCAAGCCGATAAATGTTCATTTTGTAATGTTGTGGTTATTGGCCCAATAAGAAATTATTAAATTTCTTAATAATTAATGTCTAATGTCTTAATGTCTAATTATTATTAAAGTGTGAGAGTTTTTTGCCTTGAAAAATAGGAGATTGGCATTACAATTTTCCATAGGAATGTAAAATTAATTTTAAAAGTTAAGGAAACTTTAACTGGTTTAGTAAATTTAGTAAATGTTTGGAGTTTCCTTGTTTTCTGCAGTTAAGGGTTAAAAAAAATACAAAAAAACAACAACTCTGTATTTGTTTGCCTTTTGTTTTTGTAATCAGACTTAGAAAAATGTATATCAAGATTTATATTTATATCTATATATCACCAATATATTGGTTATCAGCAAACCAGTCAAACCAAAATTTATTTCATTCATTAATACAAAAACAAATTGTAATAAAATATGACAAGATCTCAGAGTCAAACTGTGTCAGAAAGAATTCATCTTAATTATGATAACACTTAAGCAAAACATGGTCAGGTCAAAGTGTCTGACTAATTTTTGGTTCCAGATTTTTATCAATTTTACTGGTAGTCCACTGTATGAAGAATTTTTGGGTATAATATGTCACAGTTTACTTTATTTTTCTGTCCTCACTTACATTGTATATGTTTGTGTGTAAATACAGGAGCTTTGAAAACAACCTGAAGACTTACAAACTGCTGGCTCACCGCAAACCAGAGTCTGAACTTCCTCACGTGAGTGTCACATCCTGAGAGGGACGCTGTGTTTGTTTTAGCCTGGTGATCTCTTGCTCCATCTCAAACACCTCTGTTCACAACCCTCAGTACATGCTGTGAGACAGAATTCCACCCCTTCGGATGTTTCCAGAGGAAACCAAGATTAATTAGACATCCTGTGTGAATATTTCTGCTTGTGGATAGTTATTTTTAACTCTATTCTCCAGTTATTATTATCTCAATGTCACAATATCCTTAAAGGTCCCACTTTTTGTAGTGATCGGGATTTACAATTTTCACATAAGACTCATATTAAAGGAAGCAAGTAATATTTAGAGACCAGAATATCAGTTTTTGGACTCTTTTGACTTTGGGCAATTTCCCAGAACACCCTAGGAACTACATAGCAATGCCTTGACAACCATACATAACACAGTAGCATCATGGCGGCAAAAACAATTTGCCAATTTCCTGCCAACAGGCTATTTTTGCTACTGTACCTTTAGTGCATCTTAATTCAAATGACCTCTTTTGTGATTGGTTACCCTTCACACCACTTGTTGTTAATAAGTTGCTGAATTTCGAATGTTCATTGATGTGTAAACATGGTTAATATGCTTCGGACATGGTTGTGATGTCAATAACGTGTTTTTTTTTTAGTCTGTGTGGAACATAACATAATTAAATAAAATAATTATAAATAATTGAAATAAGGAAATCCCATAATTCCAGACATTTCAACTGATTATTCTTCAAGGTTTACACTTTTTTATTACCAATGAATTAGCATGAATTTTCTAATTTTTTTTTTTTTTTCTCAATTTCTCAACAATTTCTTCTCAGTAAAATATGTTTGAGCTTGACATAACTAGAAAAAATAAAGGTTCTTTATTGGCATCAATAGTTCCATGAACAACATTGGATTTTGAACCCGGCTTTATCCGATTTTTCCAATTTCTATTTTATAATGTAATGCAAACTAGTGCATATTTAAATAGATAATGCCTCATTTGCATATTTAATCATAACATTAAAAAAAACGAAAAAAAAACAACACTTAATACGTGTAGTATCTTGCCTTAAAATAATATTAATTATTGATTTTTAGCTGTTTTAGCTTACTTTAAAGATTGTTTTGTCTTACTTTAAATCAGCTATTTCGGGGGCCCCTTGGGAGTTTGCTGAGGTCCCCTAGTGAGTCCCGACCCCCTGCTTGAAATGCATAGTATGTTTTCTGGTGCTTTTCTCAAAGCCTTGAGTAGACCAGAGAACAGGAGTCTTGAATGGAAAAGCTGCTGCATCACAGTCAGAAAAGTCAAAGGGCTGCTTGTCCAGAAGTGTTTAGTCAATAATCATTCTCTGTTGCTCTGGGCTGTGTGTCGTGTTTACAAAAATTACCCTGTGCCTATTGGAATGGAAAACAGATTGATGAATGCCAACGGCGGGTTAGAAACATGGTTAAATTCTTAATAGGCATTGAGTGGTAAAAACAAAAACATGATGATGATGATCAAGAAGTACCAGGCCTCAAATATATAGACTTTTCTGCTAGTTATATAAATGAATACTGCCATTTTAGTTTACTCTTCACATCAGACCACGTATATATCCAGCAGGACTCTTGCTGTATTTATTATAGACAACTGAACATAAGTCAATACTATAGCTAAAGCCTCATACTTGCAAATGCTCGAGAAATGACCTAAATGTAATTTACTGACATATTTGTCAGCGTAATAAGAGATGTTATGTCTTCATCCCCCATTCAGAGCAATTTTAACGTGGCTGTGTTGAACGTGGGCGCCCCCGCGGCGGGGATGAACGCAGCTGTGCGCTCTGCTGTCAGAGTGGGCATCTCCGAGGGACACAAAATGTTTGCTGTTAATGACGGTTTTGAAGGATTCCATAAGGGACAGGTAAATAACTATTTATTTTACATTCCAATATTTAAGAATCATCCAGTAGGATTTAAATTCAAGAAACATTCTGGGCAATGTATCACAAGAACCACAAACAAGCTTTAAATATGAACAAAATCTTGTCCCACTTCCCCAAAGGGAAACCGTTTATAATGCCAAATCAAAAATGCATATCATGTCTTTTTGTATGTAGTTCTGATTGAATATGTAGATAATAAAATGTAGTAGAGGATAAATAGTAGGATGGAGGAAAAAAGACTTCTTCCATGAGACTTCTTTCAAAAACATTAAAGGATTCGTTCACTTAAGAATTAAAATGTCCTGATAATTTACTCACCCCATGTCATCCAAGATGTTTATGTATTTCTTTCTTCATTCATTTTCACCTCCAACTTCGAAATTATTCGATATCATTGTTTTACCTTTTTTTTGGTAAAGGGCATTTGACTAAATGTTCACTTTGTAGACACTGGGTCGGTACTTCTGCCTACGCCACGCGTGACCTTTCCAGCGTGAGTACATAATGGTTTTTTTTGTTTTTTTTTAAATGACCGATAATTTCGTCTGGGATCGTGTAGAGCCCTTTGCAGCTGCACTGAAACTGACATTTGGACCTTCAACCCGTTGAACCCCAGTGAAGGAAAAATCCTGGAATGTTTTCCTCAAAAACCTTAATTTCTTTTCGACTAAAGAAAGAAAGACATAAAACATCTTGGATGACATGGGGGCGAGTAAATTATCAGGAAACTTTCATTCTTAAGTGAACTAATCCTTTAACAAATGTTACCGAACACAAACGTTTGATGGTAGTGTATATTCATATTTAATTAATATTTTCACATGCACACAAGTTTTGTTGTGTGCAAATTTACCACATATTAACGTCAAGTTTCAATTAAAAGCATCCTTTTTTTACAGGCCACATACGAATGTGAACACAAACACTGTCCACATGCAGTTGTGCTAATTGTATTGCTTCAGTAATTGCATTAAGAGCAAGAAGTACTCAACACATTAACACGTTTAACCCAAATGGGTGTCGAAACCCACCTCTAGCCCTGCACTGCTGCTCTTTGCTCTGACGTAGAACACGACAGGATTAACATAAACCAATTTACCACTGTAGTACTACTCTGTACTGATAGGGGGCGATGTGTAATCCCATTAGCCGTATGCCGAGAGCTGTTGGAGGAATCGAGATAAACACAGAGCAATTAATTACATTACATGGGCTGGGCTCTGGTGAAGATTAAGACATGATCCACTTATCGTCTTGTTGAACAAACGCAAGGAGGATTACAAACTCGGGTAGAGTAAGCAGTGCCTCATCAATTCTTTTAACAACTTCTAACGATTTTGAATTCTTATTTTCTGCACGGCCCTGAAACATTCATAGATGCAAACTCCTCACCTTCCAGTGAGAACTCACCTTTTTAAGATCAAAATAGGTCATCTATGAGATTTGCATAGATCCAATGAGAAAGTGTTTTTATGGGATTGGGGGGTAGGGTTACAAGGGTAAATAAAGAACTGGTTGTTTCAATAAGTACTGTACAGTGTTTCCTTCACTCTTTACTTTAAAAACTATGTCTATAATGGGTCATGTTTTATGTATTTGAGGTCTGAGATGTGGCAAACAGTATTGCCGTCCAATCAGCCAATATTGTCTTAAATATCCTGCATAGCACTTCGTCATTTATAACATTAGATTTGAACCAAATGTTGATTTTGGTAAAATGTCGCAACAATATGTACATTTTTTTTATCGTGACAAAATACAGTTTTGGACATATAGGGTAATACAAAATAAATGAAAAAATCCCTTAAAGTAACTACAAATGAGCATGTAAAGCAAATAACTTTAAAAAAAATTCTGTGCAAGGATGCCCCCGCCTGGCGCAATGTTCTCACCTTTTTTTCCCCTTATCTGTTTGCATCCCTGAACATTGAACGAGTTATTTTTGACTATGAGATCATTCGAAAATCCTCATATTTTTGATTAAGAGATCATTCGAAAAGCCTCATCCATGGCTGATCTCCATTATGATCTCTTCAGCCAGTCTAATCCAATAAACCAGTGAATTTAGAAAGCACTTAAGTGGTGATCACATTTGCATTTCCATTTGAAAGACTACATTAAAAAATAAATTATCCTAAGGGTACTTTTACATGACAATGATGTACTAAAAAAGGAAAAGTTTTTCCATTGCGTTTTTTGCATACAATCGCCATTCAAATAGATCCACAAAAATAAATAAAAATACTGTTATTCTGCACGGCCAGTAGTTGGTGATGTCACTTTATAGTAAAACACTGTGCACCTATAGGGCCCTATTTTAACGCTCTAAGCACATGGTCTGAAGCGCATGGCGCAGGTGCACTTAAAGCGTGTACGAATCCACTTTTGTTAGTTTAACGATGGAAGAAAATGACGTAATGTGCAATAAACCAATCAGAGTGTCATCTCTCATTCCCTTTAATAGCCAGGTACGCTTGCACCATGGTGGATTCGCTATTTACATGGCAGAATATAGACACCCTCAACCAATACATTTGTATTCATCATTAAATTGTATTCATCATTACTGCAAATAGGAAATTCTGATACATGCAATGACTATCCATTATGACATGTAGGCATTTTTATCTTCATGTACACAATAATAATCTTTTACATTGTAATCCTTTTTATTTTTAATATTTGGCATGTTTGTGTGCTGCTGCATGTCCCTGTTTGTGTAATAAGCGTTGTGCGCCCGCCTATGGGCGCGTATTACTAACGCGCTCTTTAAATAACAAAAAATGCCACGCCATTGACTTTAGAGCAGGTTTTTGTTGGTCAATGGCGCAGTCGTTTTCAGTTGCTTCAAAATAGCAACATGCCAACAATGCGCCTGAACACACCTCGTTTTCAGACCAGCAGGGGTGAACAGATGAGTGCGAGTAGATTTGCTATTTAAACAACGTGGCGCAGGACGTGAAAATGATAACTGGGTCGGGCTGAAACTAACAAAATATGCTTGCGTTGGGCCGGGTGTATGATAGGGCCCTTAGGCGTAATACGCTTGTGCATACGTAGTTTACGCTGAGACGATAACGGTATCGTTTTCAAAAACTTTCACTTTGAAACCCGTTTTCAAGCGTTTGCATTTTTTTTCGTTTTTAGTTGAAAGTAGTGTATTGTAAACGACCCCTTAGAGCAGGGGTGTCAAACTCATTTTAGGTTGAGGGCCGGATGGGAAAAAATGTAACCATGTGCGGGACGATTTTTTTTTTTTTTTTAAACCTTAGTGAGCTGACAGTTACATTAATATTAACCATACAAACTACACATTAATTTGCAAAAAAAAAAAAAAAAAACACTGCTCTTTGAAAACTGCATTTGTTTTTACTGCGAAAAGACTTTATTAGATTCATATTTTTTATTATTGATTTTTTTATGGCCAATTCTAAGTTTTTGGAGCAAATTTGATACCGGTTGCCAATTTTTTTCTTTAATTAATTAATTAATTTTTAAATTTTTTGTTTATTTGTTCTATAACAGGCCAAACTGGCCTTAAACAAAAAATATGTGGCAAAAAATATGGCAAAAGGTCCATTTAGTATACATATACCACTGCATTTTGAGCATGAGCAATTGTTTTTGATTTAAATTAGACTTTATAGCTTTGTGAAATTATGCTACATAAGACACCTGCACAAAAATAGCAGACAGACTGAATGAAAATGCAAATTCACTCTCTAACAGTAGGTGGCGCTTGTGGAACAGCAGCGATATAGCATTTCCTTGGATACTGCTGTACACAAAGCAAAGCTGCGCTTATTAAAATACGCTACTTATACAGAGATCGAAACTTTTCTGAAGACAGTTCCCTTCTAAGTTACATTCATATGAAACCCAGTTCAATATTTATATTTTTCTTCCTATATTTCACACACATTGAGCTTGGCCTGGGGTACAGTATTTGCTCTGCTGGCGCGACTGTGTTCTTCTCTTTGCGTCCGTATTCAGCATGTGGCTGTGTTAACGTCCTGTTTACAGACTTCGTAATATTTTCACACAAACGACAGTTTGGGAAATGATTGCAAAACAGTTTGCAAGTCCAGAATAGATATTGGCCAAAATAAAACTAATAACCGTTCGGATTTATGGCCGGTGGACCATGCATAACTGTTTTTTCATCCCCCGGGCCGGATTGGACACCTTTGTGGGCCGTAATCGGCCCACGGGCCTTGTGTTTGACACCTGTGCCTTAGAGGATAGCTACCCATGTAGATAACCAAGCTGCTCGCATTTTGAAGTTTTAAAGCACCCTTATATGAAAACGTTGGCCCAACACATTTTTGATCCACTCTGCTCTCTTTTCTCAGATAAAAGAGATCAAATGGGCAGATGTAGGTGGATGGACTGGCCAGGGTGGATCCCTCCTGGGAACTAAACGGTATTTATCCCATATACAAAGTTTATATTGCAAATCAAAGCTGATTTTGAATGTAATGTTGCTGTGTTGTGCTTAGTGCTTCTCTATAATGTTCTCAAATTTGCAGAACGCTTCCTGCAAAGCACATTGAAAAAATTGCAGAACAGATGCGGAAGTATAACATCAATGCGTTGTTAGTGATCGGAGGATTTGAGGTATGTTTTCCAGCTGGGCTTTAGTCATCTTGATGTTTTATCTTGCATTTAGTGTGTTGACAGGGTGGCCATTTTAATAAATGATTAAAAAAAGTAGTGCTTTGCTGTTAATATTTATATTGTGTGTGTATATATATATATATATATATATATATATATATATATATATATACACATACATATATATATATTTATATATATTTTTTTTTACATGTATTTTATATATTAAATATGTATAAAAATTTTAATATATATATATATACATATATAAACTTCTCAATTTAAAAAGTCTATGACTTAATAAATTGAGAATTAAGTTTTATAAAACTAAATTTACAGTCATTAAAGTGTAAAATTCATATATATATATATATATATATATATATAAAATAGTTCATAAATAAAAAAAAATATATATATATAAATTTTACACTTTAATGACTGTACATTTAGTTTTATAAAACTTAATTCTCAATTTATTTAGACTTTTTAAATTGAGAATTAAGTTTATATATATATATAATAGTTCATAAATAAAAATGTATTTTTTTATTTTTATTTATGAACTATTATATGTGTGTATATATATATATATATATATATATATATATATATATATATATGAATTTTACACTTTAATGACTGTACATTTAGTTTTATGAAACTTAATTCTCAATTTAAAAAGTCTATGACTTTAGTTTTGTTAACTTGCCTGCCCTCTCCATCATGTTTTCCTATGTAGCTTACTCAACTTCCTGTGCTCCTGTTCTTTTCATAATGAACATCCAAAAGCATTCAATAATGAGGTGATAATCACCTTTTTAGCAGGCACTGGTTGTCTTCCAGCTGTTGGAATATAACATTCACACAGCTGAGATGACAAATGATGCCATTAAAGACTGATCAATAACCTTCAATTGCAGAATATCTCCCTTGCTTTTCTAAAGTCATTTCATGCTGCTGAGTTCAGGCTCATCTTCTCTCTTTCTATACAGACATCATCAGGATGTGTGTGTATGTATTTTAAACAAATGTTTCTATTTGAAGTGTGTGTACGGAGTGGATCCTCTGTCTCGTGCTCTGCGTCGTGATGGCCATGGCTTTCCACTTGGTCCCTTCCCAATCCTGCTTCCTCTTTCTCTCTCTCTCTCATTCCCTTTCTGTCCCCTTACTCCATCCCCGTTCCCTGCACCGGTGGAGGTTCACTAAATCCCCGGCTCTGCCCTGCAGGCCTACCTGGGGATCATGGAGTTGTTAGCAGCCCGCGGGACTTATGAGGAGTTGTGTGTGCCAATGGTCATGGTGCCGGCCACCGTCTCGAACAATGTGCCCGGCTCAGACCTCAGCATTGGTGCAGACACGGCTCTGAACGCTATCACTGATGTAAGTGAGGATGGTGGACGCCACCCACCAGCCAATCACATCAGAGGTTCTGTCTTCTCTTTACAAGCCAATCACAGAGGCTCCGCCTTATGTTTACCAGCCAATTAGGCTACCAGCAGCATTGGTTTCCGTAACCTAAAGGTGCGGTCACATTTACCACGGTTCAGCAAATTTTCATGGGCGAAATCTAGTAATTTCAACAGTATCTTGAATTTTGTGTGAGGGCAAAAGGTTCAAGTTGGACAAAGCTGCTTGCTTTGAAAGTGACTTCTGTGTGAGCTGTGCTTCATACATTGCCACATCATTGACAATGAATGTTTTTAGTCACTAAATGTTGCTTTTGTGACCGCAACTTTAGGCAGTTCCTTTACTGCCAGGTCAGTCAGTTTCTCAACAGGATCGTGTATGAAGGCACCACCTAAGGGAATTGGTTTCATATAGGCATCCAAGACACCATAATGTCAAGTATATAGGTAAAAAAAAAAAAAAAACTGGACATTTATAAACTAAAGAAAACATCTGTGCTGCCTTCAAAACCACATGAAGGCGTCTTAGTAGACAAGATGTTATAAAATTAACTACTTTAACATGCACGCAAGCCAAAATCAATCGATCAGCTAGCCAATGACAGTCAAAGAACATTTTAAGAAAAGAAGGATGAATGTCACAAAGAAATGTCATATTTAGGCTTTATTTTCTTTACGGCAAATATTATTCCTTATCGATTTGGGGGTAAAATATGACCTGGACATGTTTTGTGATATTTATCCTGAAGCATTTCTACACTAACCCATTAATGTTTTGGCTGGTAAACGCAAAGGCGAGTCATTAGCTAACAGGTAAGTGGAGATGACATGATGGCGGCATGTTTTGAGCTCTGCTTTTTTGTGGCTGTCATGTGACTGAGCCTGCGCTGTGCTATGATCACACTGCATTAACCCGTCATAACAAATCGCTGACCCCAGCTAATGCTGGCTGAACTGGAGTATGTCTGCATAGTTTCATGATAATGGTTTAAATGAACACGAGCCCTACAAAAGCACATGCCACTGCAAACTAACTTCGTATAAGAAATAGTTCAGTTAAAAATGATTGGTTATTTATACACCCTCTTGTCCTTACAAATTCAAATTTATCTTGTCTGTGGAACTGAAATGCAAAGGTGTTTTAAAGATATATTGGATGTTTACCTTGTCCTTTTTAATACAAAAAGAAAAAGAAAAACGAATGGGCCTAGGGAAATCGAGCTTGAAAAATGACAAAAAAGACAAAAGTAATCCTTCTGACTTATGGCTCTACACAAGTAAGAATTATATAGTGAATATAATACTTTTGAATTAAGAATCGGCGCACATGACACGGCGCAGTGCGGGAAAAAATATCATGGCCACGAATTAAGAATTCATTCCTTTGACTGGTGTTGGGGAAATTTACTTTTAAAAGTAATGCATTACAATATTGCGCTACTTGCTAAAAAGTAACTTAGTTACATTTTTGTGGAAAGTGATGCGTTATGTTACTTTGCCATTATTTTTTTCTCACCTGGCTGAGACTTATTGCAAGTGTTTAACATGTATAACATACGCCTTCATTTTCTTTTCATTTTCTTCATTTTTTCATTTTCACAGTATATTTCCTGACCCTTAAGGCCCTTTCACACTGAACGCGACGTGAAAAAGCGGGGCGAATCGCGGAAGAACGGACCTTTCACACCGAACGCGAAACGACTGATCATCTTCTGCTAATTCACGCCTGCACGCTAGGTGGCGCTGATCAACAATGCATTTGTCCTCATGTATGTGTCTAGTATATGGCTTTAACATCATCCGCTGCATAATATACAGCGTTAAATTAAGATGAATAAAGTTACTACATTAGAAACATAAATTATCTATAATGCTTGTAAGAATACATAATAAAATATAATTAGATGTACAATTAGGATCAAGCTACATTTCAAAATGTATATATTACTAATGTCGTTGCTCAAAAGCACTTTAAACCTTCATCGAGTTATTGTAATAAATTCTGATGTGATCTAAAATGGGTTTTGATTCGATAATGGGCAGACATGCATTCTTTGTACATTTGGATTGAATGTTAAATCTGCTTATCATTTGTCATAAGCATCCTTTATTGTTATAAAAAAAAATACCATGAGCTGCATAAAAAACAGAAAACATATCGTCATAGTCTTATTATGTCTATTTACCTTATTTTATCTGTAGAAAAATCTTTCTCTCAATTTTTATATACGGAAGAGCAGGAGATAGGCTATGATTACATGATGACTGATGGATCTAAAATGCGCTCTCATGGAAGAAAATGGACAGTGATCACATAATTCAGTGGAAAATGAATAGAAATTATATTCTGTATAAAGAACATAAATCTGTTCTCAGATACCAATGATAATCTCCTCCTGAATACTCTTCTTTGGTGTTTGTTTACACTAGTTTTCGAAACAGCGCCACCACTCTCGCAACAGCAGCTTCTCTGGGCATGCGATCTTAGGCGCAACTGTAATTGGACGGAGTAAAAAAAAAAATCCTCGCTTTTTCATGTTGCGAATGTTCGCGCCCAGTGTGAACAGCCCCATAGGGATCTATTGTTTCGATTCAAGAGCGTCATCGCGGCGAACATTCGCGCCGAATTTCGCATTCACTGTGAAAGTTATTTATAAAGAACACCAAACTGTAAATCTTCTCTTCCTCTGCAGCTTCCAAATACCGTTCTCTCATACATTTAACTATAATGCGTCATTGATGTCAAACCTTGTGTTTTACGTGTTGACATGCCATGTTTGAAGATTTCCAGCAAATAAAATGCATCCATCCATAATAAAAGTAATCCATACGGCTCCAGGGGGTTAATAAAGGCCTTCTAAAACAAAGCGATGGGTTTTTGTAAGAAAAATATCCATATTTAATATTTTATTGACTATAATAACTAGCTTCCAGCAGACACCCATACGCATTGATTTGCGGCGGAAGAGTAACCTCTGACCCGACGCATGACGTATTGACGAAAGCGCAGAGGATAAAGCAAAACAAAACACCGCTCATGAATTAAAAGTCTAAAATGATAATTTTTAAAGAGAAATGTCTAAGCTTATGTTACTCCTACATCCTGCATCATACATCACGTCAGGGGTTACTCTTGTGGCGCAAGTCGACTTGCGCAGTATGCGTACAGTCGTCTGCCGGAAGCTAGTTATTTGAATTTAAAATGTTTAAATATGGATATTTTTCTTTAAAAAAAAAACAAAAATGCATCGCTTCACTTTATTAACCCTTATTAACCACTTTATTAGGCCTTTATTAACCCCCTGGAGCCATATGGATTATTTTTATTATGGATGGATGCATTTTTTAGGGGGGGGGGGCTTTAAAACACTACCATTCACTTCCATTATAAAGCTTGGTAGAGCCAGGATATTTTTAAATATATCTTCGATTTTGTTCGTCTGAAAGAAGATAGTCATATACACCTAGGATGACTTGAGGGTGAGTAAATCATGGCGTAATTTTCATTTTTGGGTGAACTATCCCTTTAAATATACTGATATTTTAGTATACAAATAGATGTAAGAAAGAAGACCAGTCGCAATTCATTATACAGATGTTGCATTACTGCGTTACTGTACATTTTGAATGTTGATGTGTGAACTGAATCATCTTGCTGCTGCTACAGTATGCCTGTTAAAAGTGTGCAGAATCCCTGCCTTCTCGCTTCAGTGTCTTGCCACATGACTGCCTTGTGTGCGTGTGAGTGTAAAAAGTCGATCCCACCCCATCTGTACGCCCTTCCTTTTCCCCTCGACTCCCAGTCGGAAGCCATGACGGCCATCACACGGTGGGTGTCAGATCAACAGGGTCCGCTCCCGCACCAGTACTCCCTCTGCTGGTCTAACGTGTGCATTGTCCTGTCCCCTGTGGTCCCCTGCTGTGTTGTGCTGACCTGCCAAAGGCATTAGAGTGTCTGCTGCAGCTGAATGAGGCTCGGGCCCACTATGAGGAGTTTTGCATCCCGCTCTGTATGCTGCCTGCAACCATTAGTAACAATGTGCCCGGCACTGACCTTAGTATCGGGGCTGATACGGCCCTCAATGCCATTGTGGAGGTAAGAGGTCCTTTCTGCAAAGGGGCCATTCTTAGGAAACATCACTACAACCCTGTCACATTACTTTTGGAATCATATACAAAATATATCAACTAGTGTGACTGATTTAATTATAGTACTTGTAAATGGGAACACACACATTGCACACAAATGGAGTTTCCTAAGAATGTCTCAGAAAGATACTCAGTAATAAAATCAGTGTAAACAGCAATATTTTTGGAATAACACATTTAATGTTATATACAGTTTAGGATGAGGAGTGTTATTGTGTATCATAAATTGTTTTGTCAGTCTGGAAGGTGCTTCATAATGTCATGTACAGTAAGCTCCTAAAAGCCCATATTTAGTGTAGTTTATCTTCCAAAAAGCTCTCTGTAAATGCAAAATAATTTATCTTGGCTTAAATTTACATGAAAAGGAAATATTCTATAACTACAAACTGATTTTTGTTCATAATAATTACCAAGAAAAGACATTTTAAGTTATATTTTTTTGAAAAGTTGTTGTTGCATTGCATGCCATCTGGCATGACTGTGATTCAGCGAGAAACGAAATGACTAAATGTGCATGTGTTTGTCAGACATGTGATCGTATCAAGCAGTCTGCCAGTGGTACGAAGCACCGTGTGTTTATCATTGAGACGATGGGGGGCTACTGTGGTTATCTGGCCAGTGTTGGTGGTCTAGCGGCTGGAGCTGATGCTGCATATATCTATGAGGAACCGTTTGACATCAGAGACCTGCAGGTTACTAGCACACGCACACTGTTAAACCGCTAGTGCTCTAGTAATAAAATAAACTATGTAACATGATTCATAGATAATTACACATATGGTTATATAAACTTTGATTTAGTGCCAAGTTTAGTGCACTTATTAAACAATGAATGTTAGTGCCATCTGTTGGTTAAATGAAGGAACTGCTTTTCTCTCTGCTTCAGTCGAATGTAGAGCACTTGACAGAGAAAATGAAGACCAGCATTCAGAGAGGACTAGTCCTGAGGTATCTATCTATCTATCTATCTATCTATCTATCTATCTATCTATCTGTCTGTAGTCACTTGAAAAAACACTGGGTTAATAACAAATATAGGACAGAACACGTTGGGTTAATTTTACCCAGCAAATTGGGTTGTTTATTTAACCCAGCATATTCATTTTTACAATAATACCAGCTTTTTTTAATTTTTTTGTTTTTTACTTCATACATGATATGCATGATAATTCCATTATTTTCAATCACATTTTATAGTTTAGCATATTTTATATAGTTTTTAATACATATTTCCTACATTTAAGCTCGTTTAACAAATATTAGAAGTAAAAATTAAACATTTAGAAGTAATTCAAGTGTAATCGACCAGTCTCTGTTGTCCTGTTTCCACCGTAACAGCGCTGGATCTCGTGACGGAGATGGCTCACATTTGGCGGGGGAACTGCTAACTTCAGACCGCCGCCCTGCGTTTCACTCGTAGCCGAAAAATGCTATGGCTGACTCCATAACCTGTCCATAAATAGTCAGTGTACAATTCTGAGAACATATTTTAACATCCTAAGTATTTATATTCTGTATCTTTTTTAATAAAATCATAAAATTTTGTGCAAGGCATCAGGCGTTTCCGTCACGAGAAAAGACCACCGCGACACTTGTTTATGTCACTCACATCACACTCCTGTAAGATGCTTTGCATAAAATTAAACGATATACAAAACAATAACGAATTTTTAGATAAAATAAAATGTGTATTAGTGTATTTTAAAAAACTACCCAAACACTGGGTTGTTACGTCTGACCCAGGATCTGGGTGACACAAAAACTACCCAAACACTGGGTTGTTAAGTCTGACCCAGGACCTGGGTAAAACAAAAACTACCCAAACACTGGGTTGTTATGTCTGACCCAGGATCTGTGTAACACAAAAACTACCAAAACACTGGGTTGTTACTTCTGACCCAGGATCTGGGTGACACAAAAACTACCAAAACACTGGGTTGTTATGTCTGACCCAGGATCTGTGTAACACAAAAACTACCAAAACACTGGGTTGTTACTTCTGACCCAGGATCTGTGTAACACAAAAACTACCAAAACACTGGGTTGTTACGTCTGACCCAGGACCTGGGTAAAACAAAAACTACCCAAACACTGGGTTGTTACGTCTGACCCAGGATCTGTGTAACACAAAATCTACCCAAACACTGGGTTGTTATGTCTGACCCAGGATCTGTGTAACACAAAAACTACCAAAACACTGGGTTGTTACGTCTGACCCAGAATCTGTGTAACACAAAATCTACCCAAACACTGGGTTGTTATGTCTGACCCAGGATCTGTGTAACACAAAAACTACCAAAACACTGGGTTGTTACGTCTGACCCAGGATCTGTGTAACACAAAAACTACCAAAACACTGGGTTGTTACGTCTGACCCAGGACCTGGGTAAAACAAAAACTACCCAAACACTGGGTTGTTATGTCTGACCCAGGATCTGTGTAACACAAAAACTACCAAAACACTGGGTTGTTACTTCTGACCCAGGATCTGTGTAACACAAAAACTACCAAAACACTGGGTTGTTACGTCTGACCCAGGACCTGGGTAAAACAAAAACTACCCAAACACTGGGTTGTTACGTCTGACCCAGGATCTGTGTAACACAAAATCTACCCAAACACTGGGTTGTTACGTCTGACCCAGGATCTGTGTAACACAAAATCTACCCAAACACTGGGTTGTTATGTCTGACCCAGGATCTGTGTAACACAAAAACTACCCAAACACTGGGTTGTTATGTCTGACCCAGGATCTGTGTAACACAAAAACTACCAAAACACTGGGTTGTTACGTCTGACCCAGGATCTGGGTGACACAAAAACTACCAAAACACTGGAAAAATAACCCTCAAAAACTCAACTCAGGAGTTTGGTAGAAAAAAATAACCCAAGATTTTTTAGAGCCTGTCTGTCTATCTCTCTATCTATGTCAGTCTTTCTGTATATCATGCAGCACAGAATCTCTGTCTCTGTATTTGGCTTCATTCCCTCATGTTTCGTCTCGTCTCAGCTCAGATGAGGGTATTTTGGGTCAGTGTGATTGAGATGTGGGAGCAGAGCCTCAGGCGTACTGTCAGTCACAACAGCCGCACCTCACTCAGCCGGTTTGTCTGTGCTTGTGCTCATGCAGGAATGAGAACAGTAATGAAAACTACACCACAGACTTCATCTATCAGCTCTATTCTGAGGAAGGCAGAGGAGTGTTTGACTGCAGGAAGAATGTTCTGGGTCACATGCAGCAGGTACTACACATAAATCATAAATCAAAAAACACAGTGGCCTACAGGCACCATTTAACTCCAGTCGAATGAATCAATATTCTGTAGCAGACATACCGTTTTCTTTTGCCTGCTAATTCAAGTGAACAAGCAAGAGTATTATGATTGCTTAATACAATACAAGAACAGCTCTAATCTATAAACAGAAACAGACACTAACAGTTGATCATACTTGTGTTGGATAGCTGCATTTATACATAAATATTCATTAATATTTATTTTTCACAAGGGTGGTGCTCCTTCTCCATTTGACCGTAACTTTGGGACCAAAATCGCTGCTAAGGCCATGCAGTGGATCACCAAGAAACTAAACGAAAGCTACAGACAAGGTATAAATTACAACAGTTTCATGTGGTAATGAAGCAAATTTTACTGAAGCGGTTTTCACCTGTCAGTAGAATCCATTCACCACTTGACCTTCTTGTTGACCTGTGCTGTTGTACACAAGGCACACATAAACCACTGATGTGGCATAGTACACAACATTAATTGACTTGATTTTGAAATATTACTGTATAGTCGCTGCAGTTTTTTCAGCTAGTTTTGTGTGTGTGTTTTTACTCCTTTTGCTGTGCCTGTGGATGAATAAAGATGAAGGTAAACATTTGTATTTTATTCAGTCTGATTTGGTGACCTCAGTGAAAGACTGTCCCCATTATCGTGGTGTAGCTGTAGTGTCATTGTAAATATTAACTCTAAAGTAATGTACTAGTCTATATGAAAGTCTGTTTCCGCCACAGAATAAAAAAAAAATATATATATAAAAAGATAATTGCAACTTTTTCTTTCACAATTCTAACTTTTTTTTCTAAGGGTGCGTTCACATTTGTAGTTCGGTTCGTTTGGTCGTTTTAGTCCTAAAAGATACCGAACATAAAGTCATAGGGATATGTTCACAACCTGATTTTATGACGTATTGCCTATTTTGAGACGGTACTTACCGAACATCTAAAACAATGCTGTGTGCTGAGATAAATGCACTCATTGTATGTGCGAAGCCTAAATATGATGGTATTTTGGCCAGCTGGGAATTCGTGAAGAGCTTATAAAATGTGTAAAGGAGTCAAAACAGCGGCGGGAATCCCTCCGTCACACAAATGAAGATCTGCTGCGAGGAGAGGAGGTTCTGATGCCTGTGATGGGCAAACTCGCGACTATGACCAATGTGCGTAAGGATTCTGTCCTTTTTAGGGTTTCATCATTAGTTTACTTTGGTCCACGTTGCGTTCATATATCATTCGAAACGCACCAGAGTTTGTTTGGAAGTGGACCGAGACCTATCTTTTCAGCGGTCTCGGGTCCGCTTGTTTGGTGCGCACCAGGGTTCGGATGGCAGTGTTCATACATGTTCAAATGAACCACACTAACAGAGCAATCGCACCAGGGTTCGTTTTAATCGAACCAAACATGACAAGTGTGAACACACCCTAATTTTTTAAAAATGTAACTTTTTTCCTCACAACTGTGAGATATAAACTCTCAATTGCGAGAGAGAAAAAAGTCAATTCTGTCACAATCTTGCAAGTGCAAGTTTATATTCCACAATTCTTAGGAAAAAAGTCAGAATTGTGAGATATAAAAATTGCATTTGCAAGAAAAGTCAAAAATGTGAGATAAAATGTTGCAATTACTTTTTTTCTTTTTTTTATACCGTGGCAGAAACAAGCTTCCATAAGTTTATACTTTTGTTTTGTTTTTGTGGATTTCCACTATATTTACATTTATAGATACATTATTTTATTTTATTGCAAATAGATATTGTACACTATTATAAATGTTCGGTCACTATTGTAAATGTTTGAATATAAACCATGCATTTAGTTGTTATTTATTGATATAATGCAGTTATTCTCATATGTAATCTATGACACCATATCAGAATCTTTTTAACTCTTTCCCTACCAGCATATTTTTTTTTTTTCAAGTTGCCAATCAGTGCTTGCATTTTTGATCATTTTCACAAAACTTTCACGGCCCCCAGAATATTTTGTTCTATGAAAATCTGAACATGCAGTATATCAAAAAAAAAAAAAAAAAAAGAACAGAGCCTCTGCTTTTAAACAAAAACACTTGAATAGTAAGCAGGTTTCAATAAAAATGCAACATTTTAAACAAAAAGCTGAGAAAATCACATTTTTGTCATAAACTACAACATGTGTGTAAGCAATGCTTCTATCACTTGTTTCTGCTTCTTCTTTGCTTCTTTTAATTCTATACTCTTTCAGAAGATGCGTAATAGCACCCCCCACCGTATAACAGTGAAAACATGGATTGCCGGGAAATGGCAGGGAAAGAGTTAACATTTCCTGAAATGCTTAACAGTCTAATTGCAAGATTGTGTGAGCGTGTTGAACGTGTGTGTGTGTGTTCTGTAGGGAGAGTGTTTGCTAACTCAGAGGACTCAGCCTGTTTGCTGGGCATGCGTCGTCGTGCCATGGTTTTCCAGCCTGTGGTTCAGCTGAAAGAGGAGACCGACTTTGTGTATGTACACACCACGGTTCTTACTTAAACAGGATAAAATGTATATTGTTTTATATATATACTTAATAATCTGACCCTCTATCCTGTGTGTTCAGTCACAGAATCCCTAAGGAACAGTGGTGGCTGAAGTTACGTCCACTCATGAAGATCTTAGCCAAGTACAAGACCAGCTACGACGTGTCAGACTCTGGACAGCTGGAACACGTGGTCCTCAATCGACCCAAAGAGTCTGAGGTCACGGCTGCCATTTAAACTCATCCAAATAACAGCGGTGTTCAAAGGTCACACTTTAGACGGGCCCGTCTGTCCTGCGAACGCTGTTGTCGACACTTTTGTTCTCTGGGCCCGCTTCTTTTTGTTTTGTCATCGCTTTGTTTGAAAAATGTCACCTTTTGTTATTTTACAGAAATCAGTGTTAATCGTAGGAGAGTGTGATGTTTGGTTTTACCGTTTTATGCCCTCTCGCTCCTGTCCCCGCTGTCACCCTGCCATGTCTGCAGTAGTGTTACGCTTCAAAGCACATTTCTCTCTCTCTGAAGTTCTCAGAAAGAAGCAAAAATTCCACTTTCCAGTGTCAAGCGCTGTATGCGGTGAAGTCCACATTGCTAGAGCACCGTTTGATGTTTGAATGTATTGCATCATCAAAGTGTTAACATTTGCCTGACCAATAAAGACCACAATCACAATGTGTGAAAATCGGTGTCTGCTGTTTGATTATTCACTTTACAGTTTTCCTCAATCGCTTTGGCTCAATTCTCAAAAAACGATAAGTTCAGGTCTCTGGACACACTTGTTCACATCAGATTTGAATTTCTTATTATGAATTTCGCATGTGTTTTGGCACATGTATGCAAAAGAGTTAATACAATTGTCTACAGTAACTAAATGCACATGGCTTGTTGATCAAAACTGAGTTGATTCTCAGTCAAACTCTTTACAAGTTCTAAACATTCTTTCATCGTGTGAGCCTTCGCATGCAAAATGATCCATTCAGTTATCAAAATATGTCAGATATGCATGTATATTCCATAAGGCATGGAATATTTGTAATGTCTGCTGAATTGGCAAATGGCCTGCCATTGTAATGAAATAGGAATAACAATCTTACCAATCAAATTTGAAGCATACGGTAGGGTATATGGAGTTTGCCCAGCACAATCACCGCCATTTTGGAACATGCAGGATGTGTTTTTTTCCCTAAGCTACGGGGGCGGGAACTATCATACACCCGGCGCAAGTGTTTTTGGCTAGTTTCAGCCTGACGCAGTTATCATTTTCACATTCTGCGCCACGTTGTTTAAACAGCAAATGCATTTGCGCTCATCTATTCGCCCATGTGCGTGCTGGTCTAAAAATGAGGTGTGTTCAGGCGAATTGTTGGCGCGTTGCTATTTTGAGGCAACTGAAATACTATATTGTGCATTGACCAACTGAAACCTGGTCTAAAGTCAATGGTGCAATATATATATATATATATATATATATATATATATTTTTTTTTTTTTTTGTTATTTAAAGGGCACGTTAGTAATATGTGCCTATAGGCGGGTGCACAACGTGCTTGTTACACACACTGGCTTGTTCCATTTTGGCACACAAACATGCCAAATATCAACAATAAAAGGATTACGATGTAAAAGATTATTATTGTGTGCATACAGATAAAAATCCTTTGGTGGAATCCGGCTTGTTCCGTAGATGGTCCTTCTTTTAAGAGGATCTGGACTGGCATTTCACTCCGCTTGGCATTAATGGCTTCCTCTAGCTTCTTAATTGCCAACTCAGCAGCCTTGGCATAATGGATGAAACCACAGCCTTTAGCTTCTCCATTACTGTCACACAGCCCACTCTGCTCAACAGAACTTACCCAAGCATGAGAAAGTGTTTTAAAAAAGCCAGGTTGTTAACATCCATTGCAAAGCCCTTAATAATTATGTTACCAGTTTCACTTTTTCTCAGTGGAATCACGTTGGGCCCAAATGATGCACATCGGCTTACCTATGAGCTCTGAAAAAAATCACAGTACCTAGGGTGTTTTCCACAATAACAAAAAGCTAAAATTAAGTGACTTGCATTAGACAAAATATCGTCAATATGATCTGTTTTTGCTCTATTTCTCCAATGAAAATAGTTCCAAACAAAGCCACAGCAGAATCATTGTGTCTCTGAGCAACACAGTCTGGTGTCTCGTTACTGAATTAATCAGTATTTTTCTAATCTCATAATATAGTGCGATTCTAATTGCAGTGTTAATACATTCATGTCACCTCTGAGCTGAATTAAACAATGTGTGTAAAAATCATCAAAATGCCACTTCTGTGCATTTCAATTTCTTAAATAAAATCCGTAAATTCAATAAATTAGAATAAGGCTCTGTGATAGAAATGTAACAATTTGACATAAAAAGATTTAATTAGGTTTGAAAACAAAAATGCCTTATGAAATCGAAATTAAGGGGCAAATATCAGCTCTTAATAGAAATATTAATCACATAAAGTGGTCGTGTCTCTTCAGAAAATTTGGATTAAACCGCTCAATTAATTTAGTTTTACGATCTCTTTATGAATTCTTTAAAGCATCAGAGGTAGTCACGTAGCTGTCAATGGAGGGACAGAAATCCCTCAGATTTTATCAAAAAGATCTTCTTTTGTGGTCCGAAGATGAACGAAAGCCTTAGGGATTTGGAACGACATGAGGGTGAGTAAATAATGTCATAGTTTCCATTTTTTGGGTGAGCTAACCCTTTAACATCGCACATGTTTACATGTATCGGACCCGAATTCTGCATTGTCATTCGCTTTCTTGTTCGCTAGTTTTGCAGATTTGATAATGCGATTGAATGCTTTCATTGCTTTATTCAAGTGAGCAGAGAAAGCGTGCGCAGGAAGTTCACACCCGGCGTGGTTTTGCATTTCGTTCCGTTGTGTCTAGCTGTTTTCAGTGTCTATGAGCAAATGTTTTAGTGTCAAGTTCAAAACATTTCAAAATCTGGCACGCTATGTTTACCTGTATGTTCGCCTACTATGAAAATAATGTATAGTGTGTGAATATTGAGTCATGAATCATGCAGACGCAGCTTGGTAACTTTTTGGGAAACCAAGCAGTTTAATATATACAGCATATATATATATATATATATATATATAGATAGATAGATAGATAGATAGATGTATACATAGATGTATCCTTCGCTGCCTTTGATATCCCACAATCCTATGCAGTCCTTTCGTGACAGTTGAGCTAGAAAAATAAAGATGGCGTCCGAGAGTTGCGTTTGCTGGTCAGTTTGTGTGTAAATGTACATTTTTGACCAACATTTTCCACTTTTGATGTCATTTCTAGCGCGAAATTACTACTGTAGTAACTAAATATTTGTTTACTTCTCACCAAAGCTCGCGCTATTTTGCTGCTGATCATTAAACTGTTACGCTGCCTCAGAAGTCTTTCCGAAATCAGTTTGGTGATGTGCCTTCATGCACAAATGCTGCCTTCAAAGTCATTGCCTGATAAGGCATCGAGGCATCAAGTCAGCTGCCTAGGTTTTCAGATGCAGCCAAAAAATGTGAGGTGCATGCTCTGTGAAAAAACTAGTTAAAATAAACACACATTTCTGAACACCATTAATGTCTGATTATTATTTCACATACATGCATATTTGAACAATATGCTCACTTTTTCAATAGAATGGAGTTTTAAATGAATCATTTGTCTACAAATTACAATTTCCTCATTTCTCAGAAATGCTATTTCCCCAATGGATGGCAAGATCACATAAGCAAGAGTGCCTTTGCTCTGAGCCTAAAGCTGTCAGGACTGCTTTAATTATCCAGGAGTGAGAAAACATTGATGGTCTGACTTTCAAAAAATCCCCTCTCAAATGCAGGTAACTCTACTCCGCACCGCTCACATGATCTGGTCTGAAAAGCAGACCGTTTGAGTGACAAAAGATCCCTCCCGATGCTCTTACTGCTGTTTTTTATTTTATTTTTTTGTTACTTTTAAAGATTAACTTTAAAGTCGGCATGGAATGGAAGTTGCGATAGTCTTCCCCCCCCCCCCCCCCCCCTGTTGTAACGTATATCAGAGTGAAATGACTTCTTGAACAAGAAAAATGTAGGGTTGGGCTTGATTTTGTCCATGGGGAATTGACTGGATGGTTGTGGTTTGCTATTGGTTTGCTATCATGTGAGTGTCAGGTTGCCCCGCCCTCACGCCAGTAGAGATGTCGCAGCAAGAGGGAGGAAAGTTATTCTGATTAAAGATTACAAGGAACATGAATTAAAAAACACTAATAATAAATATTAATTTTGATTTCATGGTGACTTTAAGTTAGCATTAAATGATTAGAGATATAACCAATTAAACTGAAAAATAGATGCTCGGCTGTTAAAAACAAACTCTAGCAACTAACTATCACAAAAGGTCGGCTCAGAGCTGTATTTCATTGTGATCCGTGGGCCTTTCCCATCATCCATCCGATCCGTCTCTCTCCTCAGCAGCACAGATTCCTCCTTGAGTTCACGTGGAAAGGACATAAGACGCCTTTTTTTTCCCTTCCCATTTAAATCTTGAATGACATTTATTGAAATCAGATTAGCAGGCTTGCATTTCCATATCTAAGTGAATTGCACTGAATAGCATGAAAATGTCATGAAGAGTTACACGTTGCGATAGGTCGTGGCTACTGTTGCCTTGGCATTTGAAATGGCGAGTCTGATTGGGTTCACTGGCTGTTCTGTCTTGTTGGCTTGTCCTAGTGGCTTACTTCATTGTTCACTGCTTTTGCTTGATATTTCACTTCTTTGTTCTTCATATTGTGTTTTAGGACAGAGGTTATGAACCCTTCAGCTTAATAAAATGATTGCTTTCTGCTTTTTTTTCCAGTCTGTCACTGATAACGTGCACCTCAAAAGCCTCTTGTTGTCTACTTGGAGATGTCTGGAAGTGTTCAGATGTGGTAGTTGTTCTCAGCCACAGTGGGGCAGTATGGGGTTGCGACTCAATCGGTGAGACCATCATGCAGCTTCTGTGGAATTTTGCCATTATGTTGTCAGATGAATGTTAGGCCAAGAATCTATTTATTTCATTTTGAATCTGTCCATATGCACAAGACTATTCAGTGATGTGTATGATTTTTAATCGTTATTGCCTCAAATGTAGCAGTTGTGAGAAAAGAGGGTTCTTGGGTGTTTTTTTTTTACATTTATTTATTGGTCTCTGCAGGGAAATTTGCCTTGGGCAACAAGGTTACTGTTACATTTACAGAATTTTCATATACATATACACCATTACATTCATATCCTCATAAACCCACAATACCTCAATCCATGGAAGCTTGTTTCCATCAATGAAGTGCGACTTTTCATCTCACTTTTTTTTTTTTCTCTCAGAATTGCAAGTTTATGTTTATATGTTTCAATTCTGCCCTTATAACTTATAACCTCATATCTCACAAAAAAAACCTTGAAAAATATAGAATTGCCAAAACTCACAATCCTGACTTTAATTCTTGATATTCCGAGTTCATAAATTGCAATTCTGACTTCTTTTTTTTCTCAGAATTGTGAGATAGAAACTGGCAATTACCCTTTTTTATATTCCGTGGCAGAAACAGGCTTCCATATCAATCTCTTCTTCACTCTTTATTCAGTAACTTTGTTTAAAAAAAAAAATGACATTATAGAAAGTTTTCTTACTCTTCCCAGTGGCATTAAGTCATAGTCAGTATGTTAAATGTGGTCAAAATTTGGAACAATTTTCCTACCCTTCTAAACCACATCTTCCTTAAATACATCTTCCAAAGAAGAAGGGGACAAAATTACTTTCACTACTGTTTTATTCAGTCTTAGGATCTGGACTTTTAGGTGTAAAGTACCATACCATGTTGAAATCCCAGTTTGACAACATTTAATCTCTCAAATAATATCTGTGTGATGCTAGTAGTTACTCAGAAAATGTTCAATCTAAACAGAAATGACAAGCATTGATTTATCTGTTTCAAAAAAAAGTCCCTTATGTTGACTGAGGCTACATTTATTTGATAAAAAAATACAGTAAAATCAGTAATATTGTAAAATATTATAACAATTTACTGTTTTGTATTTGAATATATATTAAAATGTAATGTATTCCTGTGATGCATCATTACTCCATTCTTCAGTGTCACATGATCTTTCAGAAATCATATGCTGATATGCTGCTCAAGAAACATTTCTGATTAAATGTTAAAAACTGTGATACAGAACATAATTTATTTAGAATAGAAATCTTTTGTAACATAATAAATGCATTTACTAACTCTTTTGATCAGTTTAATGCATCCTTGCTGAAGTACAGTTCATTTTCATTTAAAAGTAAATTATAAAAAAAATAAATAAATACTGACAAAATAAATACTGAAAACAAAATATGGAGATACAAGGTTTCCACTTGACAGCGACGACATGGAGGTGTTTATCTTTAAAGGGGACCTATAAATGCTCCTTTTCACAAGATGTAACAAGTCGCTGGTTTCCCCAGAATGTGTCAGTGAAGTTTCAGCTCAAAATACTCAACAGATCATTTATTATAGCTTGTCAAATTTGCCCCTATTTTGGTGTGAGTAAAAACACACAGTTTTTATGTCCCTTTAAATGCAAATGAGCTGCTGCTCCCGGCCCCCTTTCCAGAAGAGGGCGGAGCTTTAACAGCTCGTGCTTCGGTCGCTCAACAACAACAAAGCTGGAGAATCTCACGCAGACAAAATGAGGATTGTCAGTAACGGTGTTCAGCCTTACATTGTTCAAACCGGAGTCGACACTGATGGAGAGACTCAGGAAGAAGTTACAACTTTTAGAATGAAACTGGACGTTTCTGAATGGTTAGTGGATAAATTTTAGTTGATTCAACTCATCGACTATCATGTGCCATCATGTTAATCTTCTGTGCAAATCCAGCGTTGAATTGACCCTCGTTTGTGAAGCAGTCCGGCGTAAAATGACGGCATGACAACAACACTCTACTACAACAACTCTTCCTCTTCTCTAAAGCAGCCCAACATGGCCTCACCCCCTTTGTTGCGTGTTCTCGGGGGCGGGGTTTATGTAAATTTTAGGGTTTGTGATGTCACTAACCTACCAGCCGTTTGTTGTAGTCCTTAAAAAGTGATTTCTGTAAAATAAAATATCTCCCTTTGCATTGAACTTTGAGTGTCGTAACTTTGCAGATGTTGTTTATGCTCAAACAGCAACATTACACACTAACTAAAGTTAAAAAAGTGAAATCATAATGAAGGGCCCCTTTAAACAATGATTTAACAGTGATTTGCATGGGCATGTAACTGAAGACGGTTGCTAAAATGTCTTTTTTTACTTTCCTGTAGAATGACTCATTATGTAGGCTATATTTACATCTCAGTCGTGTTTTCCATTTCTTCAGGTTGTTGTCCAAGATAATCTGAAAGCCATAACACTTTATTTTTAGAGCTTTCAGCGAATATTCTGACCATCAAGAGTCATTCTGTATTAATCCAAACATATGCAGGACTTTACATTAACATGGCAACATGGCATTAACATGACCTAAAAGAGGAACTGGATTTTATTCTGAGTTCAATTGATTGTAATCAGAATTGTTTGTTGCTCTAGTTAGTGTGATGCTTTTCTTTATTAACAGGATTTGACATTTCCTGTTTCACACTATATTAAAAAAAAAAAAAATGTGATTAGTTCTGTAAGTAAACGTCCTCACTAATGTCTCATCATTATTCTCGCATTTATTAAATTAGGATGATTAATGGCCAGTTTGGCTTGCCGCGGTATAATACGTAAATTACTTCTGAACTGAACTGGCTGTTTCATTAACTTTTGACCTCCAAAGAACAGATTATATTGTCTTCTCTGAACTTGGAGGTTCAGTTTATTCAGAAAAACTGCACAGGAGTTATTCTTTTTTTCTTTCTTTTTCTCCTGAAAAGTCTGAAATGTGCAGTTTTTAAAATGCAATTTTGTGCTAAAATCACTGCTCATTTTCCCACAAAAGATGTCAACACGTATTTTATTCTTGTCACTATGTAAGAGTGATTTTTAGAGTGACAGCTTAGAAAATGTCTAACAACCTTAAAATTACTGGTACTAAATTTAAGGCGGAAAAAAAAAAATCATAAGTAATTATTCTATATTATTCGTAAATAATCAATATAATGAGTAAATCATACTTTTAGTATTTTTCAAGCAGTTTTGTGTGTGTGTGTGTGTGTGTGTGTGTATACACTCACACACATATGCTATTGTATATTTCTATTATTTTAAATAATAGTCTAATTTTTAGAAACATTTTAGAAGCATTTCACATATAATCATCACAAACATTTCCATCATTGTTTATATCATTTTATATTGAACGACCCGTTTAACAGTGTTGGATTTTCTCCTAATAGTTATATATTCTAAATCACTTATGGACATTGATTAGATTGTTACAGAGTTTGGGATGTGAGATTTCCTCGTCTCTCTGAAGGAGAGCTGCTGGGAAGAGAACTAAAGCACTGCGGCCCGCATACATGAATATGAATGCTCCTCACCTCTATATAATCAGCCAGCAAGAGGCACTGATTGTCCTCCTCCAAGCACCCGGGTGAATTTTAAACAGCAGTTTTAAGCTGGGTAATTCACCTGGGAGAGAAAATCTCAACACATTACCTGGAAAAAAGCCATCATGCTATCACTCAAGTCTTACGGGTAGGAGATCCGACTAAGCCCTCTTTCTGTACCCCACTCCCAAGAGCTTACGAGCCAATCAGATGGACAGATGTGGATGTAAAACTAGCCCCCATTTAACCCTCTCTGGGGTAAACTAGAGCAGTCATGCCTTTGCTCCTTCCTGTAGGTCACAGCCCAGTCAATAAAATGACATTATCTACAGGACAGACATTGTCTACATGTTTATTGCATGTCACCCGTGAATGCGCCAGACGGTGAGCTCATGAATATCATAGAGTGTCTGTACGTATCAGCGGCTTTATGATTTTGCGCGCTATCGTTCTCCCTCCCATGCGAGTTTCCTGTCTGGCCTTGAGGAGTTCATCCCACCAGGAAATCTGACAGAGCTGTATATTCCTATTTCAGAGATGATGGTAACATTGCTCATTGTATCGGCAGCTGTCAATGTCAATATGCCGCAATAGTCCGAGCCAGTGTTTTCACACAGTATTCTAATCTAATTATGATGCTTTGCTTTCTGCGTGTATCTTGTCACAAAGCAGAGCAGAGGACGCTGTGGTAAAATGCCCTTTACGTTATTGGAAACCGTTCGTAAGCTGCTGAAATGGTTTGTGGACAAAATGAGGGAATTTTTTAAAGGGATAGTTCACCCAAAAATTCAATTCATCCTTTGTGTCACTGTTTGTATATTTTATTTATTTATTTATTTTTAATCGCAGTAGTATTTACACTATGAAAAGTCATCAAATCTAACTTACAATACACATGCACTGTAAGTTTTGAGTTAATATAAAACAGATGGTTCTGACTCTAAAATCTGATGTGTCACAAACATTGTTATTTTGATCTTAGTTTTAGTGACTTTTAGTTTGTTATTTTCATGTGTTCCTGTATGTTAAGTTTTCTGCAACCATATAGGGTGAATGCAGATCGATTAGGACACATTTTTCCAATGAAAATTGGTGAATTGAATAAATGAGTTCCTATATGTTAATATATATATATATATATATAGTGGTGGAAAACTGAACATAGGACCACGTGACTGAAAATAACAAACTAAAAGTCAATGAAAATTAAACTACGAGCTTGAAGTCTTCATATATATATATATATATATATATATATATATATGTGTGTGTGTGTGTGTGTATATATGTATATATATATATTAGGTAAACTAAATGAAAATGACAAATGAAAAATCACTTCACACTCATTTTATGGTTTTAGCTTAACTAATAACCCTGATTATTTTTAATTAAAATTTTTCCACCAACAATGTTAGTAAGGGAACAAAAAATCAAGGTAAATTTTATTGTGCATGTTTTTGTCAAATAAGCTCTGATTGAATAAACTGGGAAAAATAATTAAATTGTATTCAATTTAGATACCTAAAGTGCTATAAATAAAATTAGCTTTAGCAGCAGGACAGACATCTGCCATTTAAAAAAAAAATAAAAAAAATAAAATATATATATATATATATATCCCTTACAAAATTCAATACGTAATTTGAGATATGGTGGAAGTGACATTCAGAAAATGAAAATCACATAATTCTCCATATATGTCCACTGTTGGACACAGCAAAATGAAAAAAACTAGTAAGAGTTTTTTTTTTATTTTTTAAAGTGAGTTTATTTTCTAAAAGTCCACAAGTGCCCATATAAGAGCCGCCCATGTCCAGTATAGCAATGTCTTGGCTTGCATTTATGTTGTCTGTTATCTCAGTTTCCACAGAAACATGACACATAGCCCGACAATCTGAGCCTGAAATTATACTCATTTGCTGATCCCAGAACTGAATTACCCAGCACTGGAACACCCAGCTCCTCTCAGTGCATATCCACTAGTACAGCCAATACAGAGGCATTACAGACATGCATTTAGCCGTGGTCTCGAATTACTTTGCCGTACGAGGCAGCACATCTGTCCCATGCAAATTGCCCCATTTACACTGAATGTCTTCGCAATCCGCAAACGCTATATCACTGGCCATAGGCAATGAGCTGACAGTCCACAGGCAGCGAGCCAAATTCCTCTATCACGGCATAAATCTCAAGCACACATATGCCGCTGTCTACCAGGCATTGTTCTCATAGTGCGTCTTCGCCTGCTGCGTGACTGCTGTCTATTTAAGGCATCGTTTATGCAGCTGTATTTAGAACCACCTTCTGTTTAAAGGATATCTATGAGATTTTAATTTGGCCTCGGCTGGGAATTTTAAACCAGGATTAATTTGTATGGTTTGACAGGCATGCAAGGTTCATTATTTACACTTGGTTAGGAAGGTTTAGTATTCAGACGACAGCAGCAGTAATGGGGCTGTGTCACACGGGTTGCTCACTGTAGTGCTGGAGTATTACTGACTGACTGAGGCGTCATATTTTAGCCACTCGCATGGAGGAAAATGATCCACTTACTGTACTGTACTTGGAACTGTCCCCTTCAGGACATGCTGAGCTTCAAAACTTTGAGAACAAACTTTCAGAGCTTTATCCTCATTGTTTTCCCAATAGCATTGCCATCCAATCATGCACAGAAAAAAGAAAAAAGTTTGTTGCACAGCCCTATTTGCTTAAACCGCGAGAGACGTCTAAGCTTACACTACTACATCCTACATCATCGCGTCAGGGTTTACTCTTGTGGCGCAAGTTGTCTTGCACAGTATGCCTATGGTTGAATGCCGGAAGCTAGTTATTTTAGTTTTTTTTACAAAAACCCATCACTTCACCTCAGAAGGACTTTATTACCCCCTGGAGCCATATGGATTATTTTTATGATGAATGGATGCATTTTTGGGGTTTCAAAATCTCACCCCCTAATCACCTCCATCATAAAGCTTAGAAGAGCCAGGATATTTTTAAATATATCTCTGATTGTGTTCGTCTGAAAGAAGGTAGTCATACACAACCAGGATAACTTGAGGGTGATTAAATCATGGGTTAATTTTCATTTTTGGGTGAACTATCCCTTTAAGAAACCCACTGTAAATCCAGCACTTTTTGAAAACTACAGACTGGTATCCCTTCTTCTATTCATTGTAAAGACACTTGAGAGAGTTGAGTTCAATCAACTGTCTACCTATCTCACACAAAACAACCTCCTGGACAAGAATCAGTCTGGCTTCAAGAGTGGATACTCAACTGAGACTGCCCTGCTCTCAGTTATGAGACTGGCAAAAGCAGCTCCAAAATCATCAGAAGCTGGATCTTTCTGCTGCTTTTTATACAGTTAACCACCAGATCCTCATGTCAACCCTCATGACAAAGGGCATCTCAGTAACCGCACTCCAGTGGTTCAAGTCGTACTTTACCTCTCAGGTAGGTCCTTCAGGGTGCCTTGGAGGGGTGAGTTGTCTAAGTCGCAACTTCTTGCTACTGGGGTACCTCAGGGCTCAGTGCTTGGACCATTTCTCTTCTCCATCTACAGTACATGTCATCACTTGGATCTGTCATTCAGAAACATGGTTTTTCCTATCACTGCTATGCTGATGACACACAACTCTACCTCTCATTCCAGCCAGTTGATCAGACGGTTGTTGCTCGCATCGCAGCCTGCCTGACAGACATTTATCTCTGGATGAAGGATCACCACCTTCAACTCAACCTTGCGAAGACAGAACTGCTTGTGGTCTCGGCCAACCCACTTCATCACAACCTCTACATTCAACTAGGTTCGTCAACCATAACTCCTTCCAGGACAGCCAGGAACCAGGGCAGTTGTGATTGATAATTGTTTAAGCTTCACAGACCATATTTTTACAAGGGCCCGGTCCTGCAGATTTGCCTTATACAACATTAGGAAGATTAGACCCTTTCTTTCGGAGCACTCCACACAACTTCTTGTTCAAGCTCTTGTTCTATCAAAAATTGACTTGTGATGCTCTCTTGGTTGGCCTTCCAGCTTGCACTGTCAAGCCTTTGAACTGATCCAGAATGTGGTAGCAAAAGTGGTCTTTAATGAGCCTTCAATGACCTCTCTTCATCAGTTTTTTGAACTGGCTGCCGATTGCCGCTCACATCAAATTCAAGGCTCAGATGTTTGCCTACAAGACATCCACTGGCTCTGCACCACTATACCTAAACTCACTACTTCAGATTATGCCCTCTCCACAAGCTTGTGTTCTGCAAGTGAATGGCGCCTTTTGGTGCCATCCCAAAGAGGCACAAAATCACTCTCATGGACCTTGTCCTTATCTGTTCCCTGCTGGTGGAGGGACCTGTCTAGCTTAATCCGAGTCTTTGGCCATTTTCAAAAAACAGTTAACAACACATCTATTTCGTCAACGCTTGACTCATGAATATTAGAACTTTTTTCTATTTCTATTCTTTCTCTATTTATTTACTTTTAAAAATTGCTACGTGCACTTTGCTGTAATAACTGGGACTTGACACAGCACTTGCATACTGTTGCCCTCATGTTGATTTGATTGCTTCAATTGTTCTCATTTATAAGTTGCTTTGGATAAAAGCGTCTGCTAAATGATTAAATGTAAATCTTGTGTGCAATACAAATAACAGTAATGAAACCGATTAACAAAATCCAACCACAAGCCAACATTCCTCAAATCTCTTTGTGTTCCACAGAAAAATTTTGAAGGAAATCTGAGTGAGCTTTCTTTTTTCAAGGAAGGAGGAGGGATAAATGTTACGTTAATATTTTATATTTTTAACACTGAAAAATAACTCTCTTTAGAGATGCAATTTTACATTTGTAGATCAAAATATACTCTGGATTTAACACCAAAAACTGTACACCGTAAATTTGACAACATAAATTTGCTGTGTGGCATTTGATGTAGAATTCATTAGTGGAGAAAATCTTAGAAAGGGTCGAGTTTGCTGTCTACCTCAATTTGAACTTTATCATTTGGCATTTCTTGTGAAATCTATTCGCCAAAAACTATCTGTAGACCACACATCTTTTGGCCTTCCATGCATGTCATACTACTGACATATCCAATCATACAACACAAAGTTCAGAGAAGAAGAAGAAGAAGACGAAGAAGAAGGGGAAAAAAAAAAAAAAAAAGATTAGTCTGTATGTTTTTGTTCTTCAATAAAAATACCTACAGTAAATGTCCAAACAAGATAAATTCATTTCAGAATCATTATGGACACACAAAACAACTCAAAATAAACATCAAATAATTAGTGGTTTGCTACAAAAACAAAACCATTAAACCTATTGAATAAGTTTTTTTTTTAAGTTAATTCAATTTAATTTAATTTGATTGATTTACCTCGAATCATGCAGTGTTTTGAAATGTTAGTAGTTATAGTATATAGTATTGTTCCTCTGGCTGATTTCTTTAGTTGTTTCATTTATAAACATCACTTTATTTCTCATTTTGAAGCGCATACTGTTTCTTGTGCAAATACACAAGTTAGACAGTAGAAAACCATTGAATATTTCACAAGTGAGCATTAAAGAAGGAAGACTAGAGACTAAACTTTTTGAAACCAGCTTACAGAAAGCCTATTTTGTATGACCTTTGATATAGTTTTGAAAGTGACACACAAGCTTACTGAAACTCACTCCTGGGCTATTTCTGTCACATTCCTCAGTCTATATAGACTATCAGCCAAACTTTATATATAGGTGAGAATTGAAGCTCTGCTACCATCTGATATACTGTGTGGCTCATCACCATGTGATTTAAAGCAGTGTGTCTGTTACAGAATCTAGTGAGACATTTTAAGGTGTTGTAGGTTTGTTCCAAAAGGTAGGCAGCATAATTATTCCAAAACCCTCGGTTGGCAATTATGGCAATTCTTGAATTATTCAAACTTTAAAGACGCCATCTTTTGGTCAAATTCTAAAGCAGAATCATGTGTATCTTTTGGGTGTCTTTTCTCAGAATGCATTGGAAAAAAATCCACTCAAGTGGAGGAGGATGAAGTGGAAACAAAATTTAAATCACAAATATATTTAATTCAATAATGAAAAGTATGAATAAAACTATATCTAATAAAAATGACTAAGACCAGCTTAGTGGTTCTTTTTTAGTTAAGGTGCTGCCTTAGAAGTTGAAATAGCAATGCTTTTGAAACAGGGCCATTGTGTTTGTCACCAGACGGTAAAACCCAGGAATGTGCTTATTCATGCAGCCTATTTATTGATTATGTAAATGCAGTGCTCTTTGTCCTCCTTAGTTTTTGGTATTCCAAATGTGTCCAGTCATGCTACTGAACTGGAAATTTCTACCTCAAATTATCTAGATAAATCATCATTCTCTGCTGCCACTGGTCTAATATAGACTAGACAAATATGAATATCAGCAAACAACAATAACTCAGAAGCAATCTGCGCAGTACACACGCCTACCAGATATGTAAATCTCATAAGCAGTCAGAGCATGTTTGTCCCCTCTTCCGTATTTCAAATTAGGTGAGTTCTTGCACCTCTAATTGAAAATGAAAATTAATCAGATGGAAATATGAAAATGGAATGAAACTAAGGAACGCCGCCCCAGAGGAAACCTCTTAAGGAGTTACTGAGTATAGTTACATAACCTTTCCAGCCAGAGCCCAAATGGAACAAACAAAATAAATTACAGAGGGTAGCCACTTTCTACTTGAGATTTCCACCAAGGCAAGCATTTTCCAAGTATCTTGACATGAGTCATATTGTGCTTCATGTGAGTGTTTCTCTCTCTTTCTGTCTTTGAAAGTGGTTTCCCTGAGAGCACAAAGGTTATTTACAGTGCTGGAATGGTCAGTTTATCTCCACAGGGTGTGACCAGCAAATAAGTTGGAAGGGTGTGGACCTGGCTCTTTTACACCATCACTTTTAGCCCATCGGGACACTCCTAGTGAGTCACCAACCTAACACTGTCAATCATACATCTCTAATGTAGATGGATCCTCCACCATACGCCCAGCCATTTCTGCCTCATCTTGCCCATCATCTACAGCAGGGGTGCCCAGTCCTGTTCCTGGATATCTACCTTGCTTCAAAGTTTGGCTCCAACCCTGATCAAACACAGCTGAACCAGCTAATTGAGATCTTCGGGAGCATTTAGGTGCCTTGCTCAAGGGCACCTCAGTCATTTCCTGCCAGTATTGAGAATCAAACCCACAAACTTCTGGTTACCAGTCTGACTCTCTAACCACTAGGCCATGACTGCCCCCTTTTGTTGTGCACATGCAAGAAACAGTACAGTGTCACTAATGTCAAACCTGCCAAGTTTGAAAATGCACAAGAACAACTGAGACTTGAGAGCCAAAGCAAGAGCAAGATTCTAATGAGTAATGACTTGTAAAGGGGCATTCACACTGATTGACCACGACAAAGCAGCCGGACATTGATCATTTTAAGCGAGAGCTGGATTTGCAGCAACAGCAACTATTGGCAACACAAAGTTGAGCAGACAAAAGTAAGCATTTGTGGTTACTAAGAAGTGGCAGCACAGACAGTGATTTGCCACCTGATATGGTAGGATACTGGGGCAGAGTAGGACCACCTGCTGAAAGCCACTTCAGGGACTAAGGGTACATTTACAAAACAACGATGTACTAAAAATGGAAACGTTTTTCCTTTGCTTTTTTCACAAGTTGTAAAAATTATCCCCGTTCACAAGGATATGTGAAAACGACTAAAAATGCTGTATTATGCATGTCAGGCCAGTAGACGGTGAAGTCACTTAGCAAAGAAACAATATGCGCCTATAGACCTTAGGTAGCCCCGCCCCTTCTCAGCGCTGCACTCTTTGTCTTCCAGTTTGTATTTCCACAGTGATCTTACGTATTTATGCTGCTCGCTTTAAAATATTCTCGTTCTACTGACATAGTAGAAGTTCAAAGACAATATTATAAAGATGGCGGCTCGCTTGTTTCTCTGGCGCATAAGGTCTATAGACTGAACATGTAATACACGTGCATGACGTCACCGTTTTCACAAATTTGTGTTTTTGTTGTTTACACGGAGACAATAACAGTATCATTTTCAAAAATTTGTTCTTTGAAACACGGTTTTCAAAAGTTTGCATTTTCAGGCCCCCAAGACAAAATAAAAATATATATTTTTTTAGTTGAAAATGGTGTCATCTAAATGGCCCCTAATTTAGAATATAGTGCACAGGTCATATGGTACTTTCATGGTGTTTTTTTTTTTTTTTTTTTTTTTTTTTTTTTTTGGAACAGCCACTGGTCATTATCTACATTCATTGTATGGAAAAGAGAAGCTTGGACATTTTGTTAGACAAGCCATTTTGTCCTCCTCAAAAGGTGAATGGAATTTACCTTTTGTTGTTTGGAATGACATGATTAAGTGAATGATGCCAATTTCTGGATGAATATTTCCCATTTCCAAGACTTGGCCTTGCTAGTCTAGATTTGACTTTTGCTACACCTTAAAAATCAGCATAATCTTTCTTTAAATTGCTTTTTCATTGGCCAGGACCCCTTCAACACTCTCTGACCCAGCTCTCAATGGGATAAATTCCCAGCAGCCAGGGTTGGCATACTATTCCCCTGAGTAACACCACCCCCCCAAACCTCTTATTTTATCTTGCTCGCTCCTCTGGTGAGTCACTCTCTGTATATCTGGTGACACTTCCTGGATCAGAGAGCTGCTGCCAGCTCTTTCTGATTCAGCTTATGGTTATACGGGCATGCTCGCTTGCACACATGCTTTCTTTCTCATCACCTGACTACCAGGAAGAGTACAGCAGCCTGACTGAATGGAAATTATGTCATTAACCCCTGGCCCAACGGGGACAGCGAGAAAGAGCGAGTCAGTGGGTGGCTCAGCAATTCCTGCTGGTCATTATCTCTGGCATATGCACGGGATTTAGCAGGAGATGGGATAAATTTAACCACATACCATTAATAATGCAGCGACCACCGGAAGCCATTAGAGTCTGCAGTTTGTGGAAGCGATAAGGTGGCTTTTTTAAAAATGTGAATTTGAATCCATGTATGAGAGAGGCGAGACAGTTCATATTGTAAATTGAATTTAGGTGTTACGCCTTTTGGAATAAACAGTGCACCAGAGACATGAAGATGCATGGTTTTATCTTGTTCTTCCAGATGGTTCTTCACAGTGTGTTTTGGGTCATAGGGGAAGCCTGACTCATATCTAGGTATGCATTTCCCGTGCGACACGTGAATGACATTCATTTGGTGCTGTCTGGGAAACATGGAGAAAGAGAATGTAATTTCGCACAGTGATTTAGCACAGAATGGACTTATTTGATGATGGCTGATTTGTCTTGGGGTCAAGCTGTGCTCACAGTCTAATAAATGTCACCATATCAGCCATTACTGTATACTACAAAGTGTGTGATATCCATCAATGACCCTGTTTGAAGTATTTCCAATATCCATAATGCTGATCCACGTCTGTTTGGATGTAGGCTGTATATGTAAACACAGATGCTCAATATAGAGTATGACATTCATCAGAACAACATGACTCAACTCTCTTCATGCCCTGACCAGCCAGCTGTCCTAAATCTTTTCGTCTCCAGAAACAGTTGTTGATTCTCAACCAGGGTGTAATAGGGCATCTCCGTTCATGGACTAACCTTCTAGACTTCCCCTGCCAGCTAAAGTCTCCACACAACTTAAAAAGCAAATCTCCATCAGTCAAATCCCTCAGAGCGGTCTTCAAATGCACCTAGACAAATATAAGTGTGGGGGTTTGTCTGGTTTTTAAGATTTCACCACAATGGATCACAAATCTTTTTTTTTTTTCTTTAAGTAGTGCTCCTGCATGTTAGATCTATCCCAGCTGGTCTTAGGTAGTTTAAGCTGGTTTAAGCTGGCCAAGTTGGTGTTTACAAAATATAAGTATATATTACATTTGCTACAGCTGATTAAGATTAAGATGCTCGTGTATTACTTGACTACACTACATGCCATTTTTAGATTTCTTTTAAACGAACATGAATACATTTTGTAAGAACTTGTTTTAAACTAGTTTTTCAAAGATTTTTCATTTATTCATATTCGCATATTCATTTTTGCATATGCGTGAACCACTCACTTAAATAAAGAATAATTAATTCTTAGTAAATTACCCCATGAGATGAAATGGGTTATTTTACCCAACATTTTCTTCTTCCTCCTCTTCTTGTTATCCTGTAATTCTTTTTTACGTGACTTTTCCTTTTGGACTTATAATTTAACATCACCTGAAGACACCTAATTATGCTTGTTAATATGAACAAAGATAAGCAAAGTTAGCCAAAATGAATAGAAACCAATGAAATGTTCATTATAAAAGGTGTTCCAGTCTTCTATGCCTTCTATTACCTTACTGTATGCAAAATCCTTAAAATATGCAAGGGGCAAGCACTATTTTTAAGAGACATTCTTATCACATAAGGATGCAATATTTTGTATAACTTGACCTTGTAGCTAATTTCAGCTTTTTATTTGAAAGACTTGAAATGTGCTTAGACATGACCGCCATTTGAAGGTGACATGATAAGGCTGGGCTTTCATATAACACTTTAGCACTTTAACAAAATTGGCAGGCCTCTTTTCTCTAGAGCTTGAAAGTGACTCTACATTTCCATCACCTCTCCACATGACTCACTAAATTTGTTCTCAATAAGATCCAATAATGTACAATATCCCACAGGAAAACATTTGTAGCAAGTCTACACCGATTTAAATGTCATACCAGGCTTTATCTTCCATTATAAAGATGTGGTTGTAGAGAATTTATAGCTAAAGAACAAACTGCCATACTGACAATTGTCTGATAAAATACTGTCAAGTTCTTGAAAACATATAACCATCTAGCTATCTACCACACTTAAAGTGCTGTATTATATTTCAAACAGACCATTTCTCACTGTCAGTAATGCACATCAAATCCTACTAGCAGAGGTTTATAAGATTTGATCAGCTTTAATGCCTTTAGCCACAACCAGCGCTTTGCTACAGGAAATCTCATTTAACGTTGCCCCTCATGTCTTGGACTTGGCTTTCAGAGGCTCGGAAAGCTTGCGGTTTGCAGCGCTGCAAACAGAAAGCAGATATCAAAATCCATCTTGATCTCATTTACACTCCGGTGGCAAGTTCAGCTAATGTTTTCCTTGTCCATATAAAGAAAAAGCAAAGAAAATAGCAGCCCTTGAGTTGGAGATTATAACTGTGTGTAAACCCGGATTGCACAGGAGCCTGGAACATTCTATGTCTTGATTGAGCAATAAGTGGTTCGTACAGTCTTTTCCATCTTGGAACAAAATCGCGGTGGTAACGAGAGGCAAACGTTTCCAGTTCTGTCTCACGTCACCGTATCCTCAAGTGACCTTTTGCTTTTACAGACAGAACTAAACGTAGTAAACCTCCATTTCCAAATTAAAATCAATCAGCTGAAGAAAACAAATGAAGCAAAAAGCCAAGTGGACCAGACACACAGATTTACTGTTAGCAGTGACCTTCAGAGAAACATCAACTTCATAGTTTTTCCCTTTTCATCAGAATGGAGAATAGAAAATGGCAGACATATGCATAACTCAAACCCTAAGTTTCACCTCTAACAAGGGTCTTTCTTGCAGACACTTTTATGTCTGAGGGGATGATTTATATTAGCTGTTTTGGAAACTTTTTATGATGCCTTCATTACTTATTATTTTTTGCTACTTTTACTGCAAACTAAAAATGTATATGTTTTAGAGATTTTTTTGTTGTTGTCCCAGACCCAGATTTTCAATATTAAAACAATTTTTCAATCTTTTTAATAAAAAAAATTGTGCATAATTTTCAATCAGTCTGTGCATATACGTCATTGTGATGTATATATATATACACTCTTGGACATTTTTAAGACATGTTTTAAGAGTTCACAGAGCCAAAAGAGTCCAGACAAAGCTCTGAACCCATACATAACAAGCTCTGTTATATAACGTACATGTTAATGAGAAGAAAAAAGAGGTGTGAAAATTGGTGAGGATGCAGAGTTCTGTTGTGGTGTTTAAGCTGTTCAGTTTGAAGTCGAAGACGAGTAAATTAAAGTCAGAGGACATATTAACACATATTAACCCAAATGAATGAAGGGAAATGTTGAAATCTGCAAAAGAGAGAGTTTTGAAAAGTTATGCAATCATAGCCTAGCTTCCCTAAAGTTAGGTTTCATTGTCTTTGAAATAGTAACATAGTTACATAAAATTTGTCTTGCCAACTGAAAAGAAAACAAAAAGTGTTTTGGTGTTTTGAATTTTGTATGGTGATTGTTGTTTGGAAAAATCGTTAAGCATACAATGACATAATAGTGGTGAAGTTTGAATTCTTCTCCCTGAGCGAAAGAACACACTCACACTCATAGAGGAAGAGAGGCTCGCCTTGACGTAAGCGTGGTTTCAGGTTTCCTGATTCACCGTATCCTCAGATGACCTTTTGTTGTATGTTTTGAAAAATGAAAATACATGTCTTTTAAGTTTCATCAATTGCCACTTTCTATTTTTCACTTTTTTCCTGCCCTTTTAGAGTCCCATTACATAATGTAAAAATGACATCAGCTTTTTTTTTCCCTAACAAAAATTGTAATGGATTTGTCGGGTGAAATTAGTTGACCATACAGCATACGGATGGTTTGGTACCATTTCTGCAAGGATGTCTGGATATGATTTACTAGATTGTTACACTTATATAATCACATTGCTTGCTAATTACACTTTTATAAGCTTAAAATTTGTTATTATTATGATCCTATAGTTACTATGCAAATTAGACAAATGTAAAAACATCTACATTATGCATTCCATTCTTATGTAGATAGATAGATAGATAGATAGATAGATAGATAGATAGATGGATGGACGGATAGATGGATAGACAGACAGATGTTCTATTCTTAGATAGATAGATAGATAGATAGATAGATAGATAGATAGATAGATAGATAGATAGATAGATAGATAGATAGATAGATAGATAGATAGATAGATAGATAGACAAAAAGACGACAGATGATGGATGGATGGATGGATGGATGGATGGATGGACAAAAAGACAAGATAGATAGATAGACAGACAGATGATAGACGGCGGATGGATGGATGGATGGACAAAAAGACAAGATAGATAGATAGATAGATAGATAGACAGACAAAAATACGACCTAGACAGCGGATGGATGAATGGATGGATGAACAAAAATACAACATAGATAGATAGATAGATAGATAGATAGATAGATAGATAGATAGATAGATAGATAGATAGATAGATAGATAGATAGATAGATAGATAGATAGATAGATAGATAGATAGACAAAATACGGCGGATGGATGGATGGATGGATGGATGGACAAACAGTTAACACAGACAGACAGGCAGATGGATAGATAGATATAGATAGATAGATGGATAGACAGACAGATGTTCTATTCTTAGACAGACAGATAGATAGATAGATAGATAGATAGATAGATAGATAGATAGATAGATAGATAGATAGATAGATAGATAGATAGATAGATAGATAGATAGATAGATAGACAAAAAGACGACAGACGATGGATGGATGGACAAAAAGACAAGATAGATAGATGGATAGACAGACGACAGATGGCGGATGGATGGATGGATGGATGGATGGATGGATGGATGGATGGACAAAAAGATAAGATAGATAGATAGACAGACAGACAAAAATACGACCTAGACGGCAGATGGATGGATGGATGGATGGATGGATGGACAAAAAGTCAACATAGATAGATAGATAGATAGATAGATAGATAGACAAAAAAGACGACAGACGGCGGATGGATGGATGGATGGATGGATAGACAAAAAGATTTAGCAAAAAGAAACATTGCAAATAGCTTTTTAAAAACCCTTTGAATTGTTTTTTTTTTTTTTTTTGATACATTTCATTCCAAAATTGAAATGCTATACCATATACCTATACCATAATGTCTTTCCCCAGAAAACATCTCTTTTAATACATCTTGAGATTATGTTTCCAGCATCTTGACTTCTGTATTGATCAGACCTCTGTTGTCTTAAAAGGGTCACAGAGTCGTGCCAAATAATTGTGGTGTCAACATGGTTTTTAAGAGCAATGTGGTCTTGTTTGCGGTTCTTCCACGTCGTGCTTGAGTGGCACGTACAAAACGGCTCTGGCTGTCAAATCCTCAAGAGTTGCAGCAGATTCATTGGCATTCACTCCGACAGCCCTAGACCAACAACAACTGCTCCGTCAGACACACTAGAGGGCAGTGTGTATACAACATGGAGACGTAGAAAATTAAGACACCACCTCCAGAGGAGCACATCTGTGAATTTACGACATGATCAGGTTTATTATAAATTGCATTAGCCTTTAAATGACATTACATAACCACAAAAAAAAAAATATTATCTATTTGTCTCTGCTTTGATTTCCCCTCAACTGCCTTATAATGGAGGGCAATGAACGCAGATAGGATTGCAGGTAAAACAATCAACATGTAATGAGGTGATATTATCATACGAGACTGTGATGCCTCCATTTCAGGGTTTTATTTCATTACGTTATGTTGCGTGTTTTCATTCGATACAGGGAGTCTTCAAGGGCCTGCTAATTAAAACTAAGTCCAATTAATCAAACACAGGCAACCTACAGGTCAACGGCGGGATTATATTTAATACAGCCGACAGTCTACCTGTCTTTGCTCTTTTTTCCCTCCCAATCATCATGGCACTAGGCTGACGAGACGGCATCAAAGAGACATTGCCTCTGTCACATTATGCAGCTCTTCCTTGACCAGGTTTTGATTGAGCGTAGTGATCCAAGACTGATGCCTCCCGGATACTGACTGACTCCAGAGGGAGGGAAAGACAGGAAGACAGGAAGATCTTGTCATTCCGAGATGCACATCAGCGCACATGAGGATAGGTTGGGAGAGATGACAATGTTGGCCACGCTCGGAGGAGTCTGACAGTAGCTCATCTCACTCTGTCTCCCTTTAAATGATGTCTCTCTCTCTGAGACCTCTCTGCGACTAGAGCCGCTCAATTACTGCAGTGCGCTGTAGTGCATGGGACGCACAAAAATACTTTTATAAAATCTGATTGGATTAGCCGCACGCAAAGCTGTTGTAAAATGGCTCCTAAACTGAAACATTTAGAAGCCAAATTGCTTGATAAAGATAGTTCAGAAGCACTTGAACTCATTGCTTCTTGCTTTAGTGTGCTAGAAAGAGATGATTAGTAATGTAGACTAAGACGATTTGAGTTATATAAACAGAAATGTTTTCTAGTTTAATTTAAAATTATGTAATTCTAGTTTTATGCTGTGTGTACATATATATCATTCAAAAGTTTGGGTTCATTAAGTTCTTATGCTCAGCAATCTGCATTCATTTTATGAAGAATACAGTGAAATGGTAATATTGTGAAAAATTTTTATGAATTGTTTTCTATTGTAATATATTTTAAAATGCCATTTATTCCTGTGATGACAAAGCTGAATTTACTCCAGCATCATTACTCCAGCCTTCAGTGTCACATGATCTTTTAGAAATGATTTTAATATGCTGGTTTGGAAACATTTCGTATTATTTTCGATTTTCGATTTTTACATACATGTCTTTAATGTGCCCTTGCTGAATAACAATGTATTTAAATTCTTTCAAAAAAACAAACAAACAAAAAAATAAACATGGATAAAATAAAAACTGGATATGGATGTACAATAACGATTAGAATTTTTATTTTTATTTTAAAACTTTTTTATTATTATTATTGGTAAATAATAAAATTGCTAAATGTAAATCCATTAAAAAAAAAATCATTACTTGAAATAAAATAAACATGAACTGAAATATATACAATAATATATATAATTTTATTTCAGTTCATGTTTATTTTATTTCAAGTAATGATTTTTTTTTTATGGATTTACTTTTAGTTTTAGTTAACAATAATACAATATAATAATACATGTAATAAACTGTCTCTCTCTCTCTCTCTCTCTCTCTCTCTCTCTCTCTCTATATATATATATATATATATATATATATATACAGTCAAACCAAAAATTATTCAGACATTTTTTTATATTTTTGATATATTTTTACTAGTGGGTGCAGGACACTATAGTTCATTTATGTAAGTGAGGACAGAAAAATAAAGTAAACTGTGACATATTATACCCAAAAATTCTTCATACAGTGGACTACCAGTAAAATTTATAAAAATTTGGAACCAAAAATTATTCAGACACTTTGACCTGACCAGTTTTGCTTAAATGTTATCTGACATAATTAAGATTAATTCTTCCTGACACAGTTTGACTCTGAGATCTTGTCATATTGTATTACCATTTTTTTTAACTATAGTGAATAAACTGTATTAATGAATGAAATGTTCAAGGTGTCTGAATACATTTTGGTTTTGACTGTATGTAGTTCAAAATTTAGTTCAAATTTTTTTCCATAAGTAGTCCATAAGTTTTGTACACTATATTCTAAGTCTTTTAAAAGTCATTATGCACATAAATTCTTCTCCTCCACTGAAGCTCTCAATCCGATTCACACTTGTGCACGTTCAACCTTTCTGCATCACATAAGAACGTCTGTAAATAATCATTTAATTTAGTTCTATTCCTCACACAAAGCCTTCAGGATATTGAAAAATAGCACACAAATACCTTATATAATAACAGTTACATTTATTGTCTAAGTTTTATAAATAATATCATCAATCAAAACAGCAATAACTGATTTAAATCCCACACGCACAAACCCAATGAAAGTTTAGAAAGCTGGTTCAGCTCTCTCACACACACACCCACTCGTCTGGAATGTCACCCCACCCTGACCTTCCTCAGTTACATCAGTGACTACTTAAATCTGTATATAGTCTTGTGGAATTTATCCTCATAATTCTCTCATTTGGCAAGCTGCTCGTGAGAGTGCCGTACGCGCTTTCACTTCACGTCATGCATCAGGCCAGCAGCGGGTTTAAATGGCCGTTTGCACACATGCTGCGGTCGTGCACTTTGAACTGAGGTTCTTGTCCTCATGCATTTTCCATTTACATGAAATATGCATCTTTAAGAAACCCCTCGTTTGCCAGGATGCAAGTGCGTGTCATTTCCAGGTGTCAGAAGTGCACGCTTCCCTGCTTCCTTCCTGATTCTAATGTGCACATTAATTTGAGGGATATTGGAGGAAGCGGTGTGAGTGACTGATTGCTGATGCTATTTCAAAAGCTTTCTGTAAATGTAGCACTGCCTTTTGTCTAGAAAATTAAAAAAGATCAGCTTAAATATCAATCCCAGATGACTCTGAGACATTAAATCTGGCATTTAATTTAAAATGAAGGTGTTCTTCCTGGGGGTCTGCATTTATCGTTTGAGGCAGATGCCGTTTTGCAGTCCTGTGTTTGCTGAGATCATTACCGTTCAAGCCAAAACCACTTTTCACACATGCATGCCATTCCACAAACTTATGTTTGCTTTTTTTAATTTTTTTATTTTGATTTCTCGTCTCTCAGTGTTGCCTATTAACTGTCTCTTAACCTCTTTCTTTAACCTGTACTTGTTATACATGGATGTTTCTTCAACTATGGGCACTTTTGACCCCGTGGACATTTATAAACTCCCTTAAAGGTGAAGTATGTAAGATTTGTTTAACGTTAAAATAAATTTTCCATTCACTACTATTACTAAAAGTGTAAACATTGAGCCTCCCAGGCACCATCAAATCACTGAGAGCGGTCCGCTCAGATCTGACAATCTCTTTCCAGCTCAACCTATAGCAAGAGTTTGGGGCGTGGCTACTGTAACAGGCGGAGTCAGAGGGTGTTTAACCGCTGTGGGACCATGACTGGCGCATATACTTCAAGCTAAATCAAAGAATAAAGAAGTGTGACGTCGTTTCCAACACAATCAGGCCAAAATTAAGTTTGTTTGGGTTCGAAAACAGCTTTCCAGAAAAGTTTGCTATGGCTGGTAAAGACCTTCGAACTACCATTGGTCAATGGCGATTATGTAATAGGTAAGTGTGGCTCTGAGGCTCTGCCTTCTTTGACGTGGAAATCTTCTCTGGTTAATTTCTTCTGATCAAGCATCACTACCCGTTTTGGGGAGAGGAAAAGTAACGGGAGTCCGTGAGGAGGGGAAAAAAATAAGAAAAATGATGGCTTCTCGCACAGCACTTCCATGCAGGGTGTACTTTGTTTACAGTGGCAGTAATTAAGACAGTCCACAGTGAAGTAGATGTACAGGTGCACACAAAAACCCAAAAGTACCAAAACAACAAAACAAGAAAATAAAAATGAAAACTGTATCCAAAATATACAATGGTTTTGCTCGAGGTTTCACAGTAACGCTTTAGCCGACTTGGTTAACAAGCCCCGAATGTGAGTCTAGCCTCTCTTTTTATATGCCTGACTCCGCCCTTTTCTGGCATAATTCATTAAGAGGTAAGTATTATACATTTGACATTTTAAACCCTTCACAACACTCATTAAATCAACATTAAACAATAATTCCCACCGGTAATTCAAATACCTATATTCATCGTCATCAATAACACAGAGACACGTAAACTTTCAACCCATATTTTACACATAATTCCACCCCCCACACACACCAGACTTCATTTTAACCGGCTCCCGGTTGTGCTGCGCCGGCGCGACCGACCGTTACGTCATAAGCAGGCGCCCTCTGTGTGCTCTGTTTGGCCGATGCAGCATTTACCCACCGAAAGACCGGCTTCTCCCAGACAAACAAACAATCGAACAAAGATGAAACACAAGACACGGACAATGTGTGTGTGTAAAATGATCGGGTATGACACTGGGCTGAAGGGAAATGTGATGTGGAGGAATGTCCGCGAGCCATCGGCCTGGCGTGTGCACCCGCTTTGCCGACGGCAGAAACAGCAGGTAAGGAGAGGGAAATGGAGAGTGAATGGGGTATGTATTCAGGTGTGTATGTGTGTGTGCGTGCCCAGCGGGAAATGTCTACCTTACCACAACTAGATTGCCAAATTGCAGAGCTAGTGCACACATCCACATCACAATGCTCACATGCTTTCTTAAAGGGGTGGTTGATTATGATTTCACTTTTTTAACTTTAGTTAGTGTGTAATGTTGCTGTTTGAGCATAAACAACACCTACAAAGTTACGACACTCAAAGTTCAATGCAAAGGGAGATATTTTCTTTTAAAAAATTCTCTGTTTAAGAGAAAGGGACTGGTAGGGACTACAACAAGCTTCTTCCCGGGTTAGTGACATCACAAACCTGAAAATTTACATAAATCCTGTCCCCAGGAACACACAACAAAGGGGGTGAGGCCATGTTGGGCTGCTTTAGAGAAGAGGAAGAGTTGTTGTAGTAGAGTGTTGTTGCCATGCTGTCATTTTACACCAGACTGCTTCGCAAAAGAGGGTCAATTCAATGCTGGATTTGCACAAAAGATTAACATGACGGCACATGCTAGTCGATGGGTTGAATCAACTCCACAGCAACTACATAAATTTATCCACTAACTGTTCAGAAATGTCCAGATGCATTCTAAAAGTTATTTATTCCTGAGTCTCTCCATCAGTATTTGAACAATGTAAGGCTGAACACCATTACTGACAATGCTCATTTTGGCTGCGTGAGATTCTCCAGCTTTGTTGTTGTTGAGCAACCGAAGCGCGAGCTGTTAAAGCTCCGCCCTCTTCTGGAAAGCGTCCGGGAGCAGCAGCTCATTTGCATTTAAAGGGACACACAAAAATTGTGTGTTTTTCCTCACACCCAAATAGGGGCAAAATTGACAAGCTATAATAAATGATCTGTGGGGTATTTTGAGCTGAAACGTCACAGACACATTCTGAGGACATTAGAGACTTATATTACATCTTGGGGCATTATAGGTCCCCTTTAACTACTGTTTTCTCACCGCTGTCATTTTTGTTGTGAAAACGTGCAGCACACATTTACATATTCATCTGAATGTTGCTCTCAGGAGAGTGGGCGGCGTCAGGATGTTCACTAAAAGTATACCACTGGTCATGTATTTTGAACTTCTTTTTACCCCAAAAAATGTTTGAACGAAAAAAAGGTATTCGCCATGAGTGTATCAGGGCCTTTACATGGGAAAAAACATTCAGCTTTGGTTACAGAAGTGCAAGCCAAAATTCACTACATTTACACCTTCAAAGATTAATTGTGACCCTGGACCACAAAACTAGTCAATTAGTCAATTAGTTCTCAAACTAAGGGACAATGTTTCTGAAACTGAGATTCATACATCATCTGAAAGATAAATAAGCTTTCCATTGATGTATGGTTTGTTAGGATAGGACAATATTTGGCCGAGATACAACTGCAATCTGAGGGTGCAAAAAACTCAAAATATTGAGAAAATCGCCTTTAAAGTTGTCCAAATGAAGTCCTTAGCAATGCATATCCACTCACAAAAATATATTTTTGATTTATTTACGGTAGGAAATTGACAAAATATCTTCATGGAACATGATCTTTACTTAATATCCTAATGATTTTTGGCATAAAAGAAACATCGATAATTTTGACCCATACAATGTATTGGCTATTGCTACACGGCTATTGGCCGTGCGACTTATGACTGGTTTTGTGGTCCAAAGTCACAATTAGGTTATGAACACGTCAAAGCGAATGAAACATTGCGATTCAACATGCTACAATACAGCATCAAAATAGACTTTATCAGAATGGATTTAGTTTTAATTCATTAAAACTTTATCACTCGAAAAATGTGACCCATTAAACATGAAAGTATTATGCAATAATCTGACATTTCTCCTAATATAGAACCTTTGCAGAAAAAGGGTTCTTTAATATCGAGTCAAGAATCCTATGTGACCTTACTATAAAAAATAAATAAATAAAAAAATTCGCTTAAATCTTTTAATAAAGCTTGCTTAAATTTTTTATAAAAATCAACCCCTGAGACATAAAAGTGCCTTTTATTAAAAGTGTCTGTTTCATATATTTATGCATTTATTCAGACAGACAGCAAAAATCCGATTTTGTTTGTTTTTTGCATATCCAACTCAAATCACAAAATAAAACTGCATGAAATTTGAATGAAATTTCCAATTTTTGGATGTGACTTGACTGTAATATTAGACAGTGCAGTAGTCTGTCTGAATTCACTTATTTACACTGTGCAGCTCTCACTTTGAACTGAGTGAGTGAATGGATGAGCGCTTTCACACACAAGATACATAAATGTACAGGGCAAATGCACCTTGTGGGTTTAGCACCGCAGAATAATGTCAAAATTGATCATCAGGGGTGCATATCAGCCACAAAGAGCCCCCTTCTGAAACTTAAAATGACAAATGGGACACTCTACAGTCTTGTTGACTTAACAGAGACGTGCATGCGGTGGCCATTGTGACTTCACAAGACTGTAAGTGCACATGAAGTGTGTCATTTGGGACAGGGCCTTACTCCTGATTGCAAAAGCATTGTAAAAAGCATGTTTGTGTGCAGGATGCACTATATGCAAAATCACATAAAAAAAATAAGACCATTCAGCTTCAGAAATTCACAGGTGTCAGCCTAATAACTAATCCATTACACTCAGAGTAAAACGCATAATGGAAAAAAAGAAGCACTTAAAAGAATTCACTCGAGACCAGAACAGACCTCTTCCGCCAAACCACCTATAAACACTCTGTCAGTCCATGCAAGAGCTAAACTCAGCAGGCAACATGTCCCTTTTTTTTCCCTTATGTATATTACATCCAGATGCATGGGTTTAAATCTTCACATATGCACTGACTAATAAATTGGAAAAACACATTTCCTGTACTCTGCACCTTGTATTGTCAGGTGCATGTGACTCTTTCATAAAACAGATCTCTCTGCTTTCTGAGTTTTATGTTTGCAAAACTGATCAATTCAGAATGAAGCAAGCCAGTATTTTGAAGCAAAGCTTTTGAGACATCAGCATGTTCCAGTGCCTGCCGTATTATATAATCCATCCTCAGACTGCAGTTCATGCATGTACACAAATGAAAAGCGTGTTTGGCACATGCCGCCAGAAGCTCTATTCCTGATGATTAACTCGGCTGGTATGTTATTGATGAACTCACATTATTTACTCTTACTGTAACTAGACTCCTGGAAAAATACTGTCTTCTGTCATGGTGAATTAACTTCATATTGTATCCAGTACACAATCTTATGGTGACAACAGTGAAATTAGAGAAATTATAAAAACAAACATGAAGCCTGAACCATAATTGTTTCACCCTCCACAGCGAATTGACCATGGCCTTCCTTTCTAATTAGAAACAGAATTTTTACAACAGAAAACAAAAGTAAAAGTTTGCTTTAAATGTGTTTGTGTGTATGTGGCTAGTTAACTCTTTTAATTCACCTTATTTTTAACATAAGTGCAAGTGTGCTATTTATAACTTGAATGTGCAAGGTTTTCGGTGTCATCTGCTTCCAGTTATTTTAGCTGTACAAAAAAAAAAAAAAAAGAAAAAGAAAAAAGAAAAGAGCTGTTATGTCGCTTGTTATTGCAAACTATTTGTTATATTATTTTACTTTATTATCACAATTATAAACATACTATTAAAACATATGAATTAATATTAATAATCATATTAATTATAAACATACATTTCTAGCACAAACATTTTCATATAGTTACCCATAGTGAGGAATGAATTAGAAGTCTCACACATTCACAAGAAATAAAGAAAGAAACAACCAAATAAATACATTAATTTAATAAAATGCAGCTGTGGTTGCCAAAACTTTACTGTAAAAAAAAATATGGTGGCAACATTTTAGGTTTTCACAGATTGAACTTATATTTACAATATACAACTGACCTGAGGGAGCATCCAACCACCGATCAACATGGACCTGATTTTAATTTGGATATTTTTAATAGAAGGATTAAAGGGGACCTATTATGCAAAAATCACTTTGACATGATGTTTAAACATAAATGTGAGTTAGCAGTGTGTTCACAACCACCCTATAATGATAAAAATCCACCCACTCCCCATAATCAAAAGCATTGTCCCAGAACAAGCCATTTGCAGCTTTTGTGACATCACAAAATGCCTAGACCCCGCCCACAACTGTTGACAGGCTCTGCTGTATTATCATAGAACCCGCCTTGAGCGAGTTGTACGCTGTCTGCCATTTTCTCCAGCCCGGAGCAGTTGTAGCGACAAGAATGTCTCGTAAGCAACCACAGGTTTTGCTGAAAAGTTGTTACTCAAGGATGGATCAGTACCAACTGTACGTGATACAGCTTATAGTCTCTGGAGCAATACTGGTTATGGGAGTAATGAAAGGAAGGCCATCATTCGGAGGGGTCCACTATAACTGGCTTGTATGAATAGTGGATAAAATCAAGATGACAATATAAGTTATAACCGTAATTAAACTAAACTATACATCTTCTATCTCCATGCAGCATATATTTTCTGGCTCTGTAGGCATCATTGTCTGACTCCGGTTCGATCTGAACACCGCTACCGACATTTTCAGTGCGTGAGATTGCCCTGTTTTGTTGTTGTCGGTATGCTGGTGCATGAGCTCTTGAAGCTCCGCCCTCTTCTTGAAAGGGGACTGGGAGCACCAGCTCATTTGAATTTAAAGAGACACACAAAAACGGCACATTTTTGCTCACCCCCAAAAAGTGGCAATTTTAACATGCTATAAAAAAGATATGTGGGGTATTTTGAGCTAAAACGTCACATACACACTCTGGGGACATCAGAGACTCATTTTACCTCTTGTAAAAATTGTCATTAAAGGTCCCCTTTAAATAAATTATCACAATCCGACTGTGCAACAAGTGCCTCCCGCCGATGTTTTGAATACGCTCGACAACTAACCGGAATCGTCCAAGGAACAAAGACGTAACTTCCTTAAACCGACAAACAGCCGTTGAAATGGTTTATAGACCGCCTTGGCCCTGGCCATGTAAAATGTTCACATGAATTCAATACAATCTGCACTTTCATTTATAGTTGACAGGTGTGAAATACATCAACTCTTTTTAAGCTCTTCAAACTCAAAACTAAATGGCGGTCACAAATGCGACTGGTGAGATTAAACGGGTTAACTACGGGCACATTTCAAAGGCATAGCAGACATAAAAAATTGAACATGCATATCATTATCGTCGCACTGCTGGAAGTCAGTAGCGCTTGTTCTATGATAGTGAAGCAGAAAGGATAAAGGATAGGCCTGACTCAGCATGACATGTGCCTCCGGAATGCGAGCACAACCTTTTAACAATCTTTCTGAGGTCTCCGTGCTTTGCGCAGACTCTTCAAGGGGAAAAAGTAAGCGGCAGAAGGTGGACAAGATACTTCAGACACTTCTGTGAAAGCACAAGACAGCAGGTTGGCATACAGACTGGCATAGTGAGCGCATGGGAGAGCACTCAAAGGCTGCACCTTCAGAGATGAGCTGGCACGCAGCCGTGTTTAGCACACAAAAGGCAAGATCAAAGGCCGCCACAGCACCCCTGCCCCACTTTCATCTGCTTTCCCACACCTGACATCAGGCAACCGCAGGGGGCAATTCTTGCACAGAGGTGCCCTCTCCATTTCTTCTTCTGTTCTTCATCATTTCTCTCTTTTTCCTCATTCTCAATGACTCAAAGCATGGCCATACCTTTGCTAATCACAGATTAACCTCTGTTGGATATTTCTCAAAGCTTTCCTGTAAATAAACACCAGGGACTTACAAGAGATGGGTATCTGGAGCAGAAGACGTTCCTCAGAGTTTCGGTTCTAATTCATCCTTAAACTCTTCAACTCTTAAATCCTTGAAATCTCTTTTCTCTGAAATCATTTAATCAAATTTTTTTTTTGTAGGATTGTGGCCCCTCCTGTTATTGTTCTAGAATATAATCGCATACAGTTATTCTCATACTGATTTTTATGCTTCATTTGTGAAAGATTATGTTTAAGAAATAGTTTCCCACCACATGCCCAAAATAACAGGGCTGTAACATGGTCAACCCTGTTATATTCAAAATATTGTGGGGTTGAAGAAAGTGTGAACATGTTTGCCGATATCATTACACCGAATTAAGTCTTTCTTGTACATTGTGGAGGAAGGTGAGGTGTTTGTTTTCTGTAAAACATTTGTCACTGATTTTTTTTCCCCATAACAGAGTCAAAGAATTTTGTCTGACGAAGGCCAACATAAGTATAAACACATAGAATACTCAGATGAGAAACTGGGCCTTATTATAAATTATAAATACTTATTACAGAAATAATATATTTTAAAACAATATACCAGACTGAATGCAATGATTTTAGAAGCTTGCTTGTTAACTGCAATAAAATGTATTATAGTTTGAATTTATATTAAATGCCGTTAGCTAAACTTTAGAGCGATTTTGTTTTTACCCACTTAGGGGCCAACTACATGACACAAATTTATACGACAACGGGCCTGAAAACCTTTGAAAACGGGTTTCAAAGTGCAAGTTTTTTAAAAAACAATACGTTACTGCCTCGGTCTAAAATACAAAAACGCGAATTTGTAAAAACGGTGATGTCATGAACGTGTATTTTGTGTTCAGTCTATAGTCAAAGTGACATTGCCAACTACTAGTCTGACATGCATAATACAGCGTTTTTAGTTATTATTGCGAATCCATGTGAACGGGGATCTATTTGACAACATTGTCATCTGTACGTGAAAAACGCATAGGAAAAACTTTTCAGGTTTTAGTACATCGTTGTCGTGTAAACCTACCCTTAAAGGATTAGTTCACTTTAAAATGAAAATTACCCCAAGATTTACTCTCCCTCAAGCCATCCTAGGTGTATATGACTGTCTGATGAACACAATTAGATTTATATTAATAAATATCCTGATGCATCCATTTATAATGGCAGTGAACAGAGGCAACGAGTTCGAAGCTCAAGAAAGTGCATCAATCCATCATAAACGTACTCCACATGGCTCCTGGGGGTTAATACGATAAGGGTTTGTGTAAGAAAAATATCCGTATTTAACAAGTTATAAAGTAAAATATCTAGCTTTCGCCAGACGGCCTTCTGTATTCTACTTACGAAGAAAAGTTTGCAGTTCAAAATGCTTACGCTACGTCCTACACCTACCCTATCCAAACTTACGCAACATCAGTTACACTTTTTCCATAAGTTGAATAGGGAAGGCATAGGACATACTGTAAGTGTTTTGAATTGCGAGATACGTTACACTTTCTTCTTAAGTTGAATACGAAAGGCAGTCTGGCGGAAGCTGGATATTTTACTTTGTAAGAAGTATGGATATTTTCCTTACACAAATGCATTGCTTCACTTCAGAAGGCCTTTATTAACCTCCCCGGAATACGTTTATGATAGATGCATGCACTTTCTTGAGCTTCAAACTCGTTGGTCCTGTTCACTGTTGTTATAAAGTTTGGAGGCGTCAGGATAGTTATTAATATAACTCAGATTGTGTTCATCAGAAAGAAGAAAGTCAATTACACCTAGGATGGCTTGAGGGAGAGTAAATCTTGGGGTAATTTTCATTTTAAACTGAACTAATCCTTAATCCTCACAAAAGTGAACTCTCTTTGAGTACACTTAAGTGGCCTTTTATTTCATTAATATTAAATTATCTGCAAGTGCACATTCGATAAAATTAAGCACACTTCTTTTTCACAAGGGTGTGTTTGAACCATGTGGTCAAAAAAAAAAAAAAAAAAAAAAAAAAAAAAAAAAAAAAAAATATATATATATATATATATATATATCACTAAACTGAATTAATTCTATTAAATAATGTGAATAAATTGAGTATATTGTTATCAGTAGTTATCATATTATGGTACACAATGGCACCCTGATCAAGAAAAGAAAGGAGTAAAGATATTTCTGCTTTAACATCTAGCAGCCAGAATACAATTATATAAGTATTCTTTATTGACTTTCAAACCATTATATACAGAAAACCACAGCCTGATTCTATATTAATAGCATAAAACTCTTTTTATGGGAAAGGATGTACAGCCTGGGTGCAAAGTATCTCAGCGGTCACCTTAAATTGCAAAAGTGCAATGAAATGCGTTTTGGGAAACGGTAACAAGCCCCCAGGGCCTATCAAAAAATGAAAGCAAAAGAAAAGGAAAGACAGCAGAAGGAACAAATCTCTCTTTCTGTGGTACAGTGTTGAATGTATGATTCGTATTGTTTCAATCAATCCCAATTTAATAGACAGCAACCCAGAGAGAACCTTTGGGGAGTCATGAAGGCTGACAGATGAAAACTTACTGCTATCATCAAAGACTGCGCCAGCACCCAGAGCTTTCATTCAGACGTGAGGGATCAACGCAAAAATATGGTGATTCTCATATTCTTACGGGCCACAGCACGGTAACAAAGCCAAAAATGGTCGCAAGTACAGGTAAAATTACTCAAAGTGAGATCTGACATAGGTTTGTCATTGTAAATATGTACCCTTGTAAAACCCAAGATGGCTCTTCTATAAGGACACGTACATGGAGGCATGTTGGTGCAGGTTTAACAGCATTGTTTTCTATATTCTCTCTTAGGAAACCTGGGGAACAGCTGTTAGGGTGAATCAGGGTCTCAGGAAGTTCTTGTTTCTTGTTTCCTCAGATTATACATTATGAAAGCATGATTTGGTAAACATATGGAGCAATCATTATCACCATTTCTAATGCTCAATGGCAATGTTACTGATTGCGACAATCTCCTAACACTAAATATTATTTTATAATATATTTTAATGTTTTCTTTAATAGGTTCTAAGAGAACACCTTAATATATTTGACTGATTCTTCAGTTAGGCTACTTTATGAAAAAATAAGACATCTAATTATTATGATTAATAATTAGAGAAATATCCTTGATCAACCTGGATTTTTGTATAATGTGTAATGGAGTGATGCCTAATAATAATAATAATAATAAATATAGCTGCGAGCAGCAATTATCAGGGTTCAAGTGTTTTAAGGCAATACGCCAATGCGTAAAAAAGTATTATGTTTTAATTAGCAAGCATTTAACAACCATTTAAATCATAGAAGGAAAAGACCATTTACAGCCAATACAGGCAATTTACCATAGGTATGTATGTATTGTGCATATATAAAACTTCTTATATATAACAAAATTCTTACAGACCTCTAGGACCATGAGTCAAATATGCCCACCGAGCATTGTTTCGATCGGCCTCCAATAACCTTGCCTACAAGGTGCTCAAATTCATTGGTTGCCTATGTCTCATAGAAAATTATGGCTCCTTGGACCAAGACACTGCATACCAGTCTTCAAATCAGTCGGACTAACGGTTGTATAGTTATAGTTGTTTTCATGTTTTTTTCATGTTATAGCGCAACCAAGTGTCCACGATTTTTTTTTACTGTGATCAAAGATTGCGCTCATACATATGTGTACCGAGTTTGGTGAAAATATCTAATTCTGTTCAAGAGTTATAGCCATTTTAGTAAAAGTGGCTCCGCCCACTTAGAATGTTTTGGCAGCTCCTAGCGTCCGTGAATCAAAATTTACATTTTTTGAAATTTTTTTGGGCTAACTTTTGATATTCAGTTTTCAGAGAACATTTCTGCACTGGTTTGGTTCCAAAATGGCAGAATTTTTTTCCAGCCGCGATAAAAGTTTTGTTCGTCTTGAACCAAGGATTCCAATGACTTGAGTCTACACCAAATGGTCTAGGAGTTATGAGCAGTTTTTGATTGCTGTAGCGCCACCTATTGGCCAATCGGGGTCATACCTTGTCAGTCTCTCCCCAAATTGAGACCTATCATCTGGCCAAGTTTCAAGTCTCTAGGCCTTACGGTTTGGTTTGCACGCTCAGTTTTACTGCAGAAGAAAAATAATAAGTCTGTACAATTACAAGGGTTTCAGCACTACGTGCTTAAACCCCTAATAACAGCTAATACTATATAAATGGGGATTTATTGTAAAAAGGTTGGTGAGTTGGTAATGATAGCAGTATTTTAATTATAAAGAAAAAAAAAAAAAAAAAAACCTAATCATTCACAAAGCCTAATAAATTAGAAATGAGAGATTGTACGTTCTTTGAGAAAAATGCAAAGCAGAACATTTTTTATACATTACGAAAGAAAAAGACAAACATAATGAATACATTTCTGGCAAATGTAACATTTCAACAGTGAACAATTTGCCAAAAGTAATTAAGCGGACACAATAAAGTGCAAAATTATTATAATCTATCCTTTAAAACTAGAAACATTGTTATTTTTTCTTTAAAAAAATCATCCTAGGGAGCCGAAAACTTTGGCTAATTGAAGAATCACCCACATATATTTTCTGGAATAGTGTAATATGCATTGTCGGTGCTTGAATTCATTCTCATAAGCCTGAAGATGAAATGATTTGTTTCTTCTCAGTAGCGCAAAGCATAAATCAACATAAAGCGGCCGTGTGAAGAATTCAAAGAGGAATATGATAACCTACATCATTAAGCTCAAGAGCAAGTACAAAACTTCAGTGATAAAAGTGTCACTGTTCTTGTTGTTTGGGTGTTTTAAGCGCAAAGAAAGAAGCGAGAGACTTTTATGTGAGTCTAATTAGCATCACTGCTTCCAAAGACAGCTCACTCTCAACACTGAACCCTGGCCAATAAATAAAGCCACATATCTTAAAAACAGGAAATGCATGTTGTGCTGGTAGAACCATTTAGATCTCTCTTGGATCAATATCCCTTTAAAAAGAAATGGACAAGTTGGATGGCCTTTTTTCCAATTATACAGCCTGGGTGGATTTTTATCCTTCACTCACGTACCTGTTTGGCTGTGACTTTTGAATAGTAACAAAATGCTGAGCCTCTTTTTCCATTACACACAACAACTTTCAGTTCAGTTCAAATGAATAAAACATTTGATACCAATTACAACGTCGCCCGCATTTTACTATGGAAACTCTGAAGGAGTTTGGATGGCGTAAAATGTTGAGTTTTGTCAAGCTCCAGCAAATGAATAGTGCCGGCCTCCATCGCTAACAATCTAAGCTGATTATCATGCATGGTAGGTGGCCAACTGCTGCAGGATTTCACAATTTCAGCAAGATTTACAGGAATTGTGCGTAAAAATGCGTTTCACTGAAAATCCTGAGCTTAAAGTTTCGAGATATTGAAGATGCAGGCAGTTCTTCCCGTATAGCAAAGAAATACAGTATGCCGTGAGTCTGTTCAATCACAGATAAGCCGCTGCATCCAAACAAGGTCTGATCCAGAGAGAGCGAGTAACTCTAAACAAGCACTTATGCTGAACAGATGTGGGGTTCCTCCCCCTGTACTACACCGTAGCCTGCAGTAAAATGTGTGCACGCTCCACCAAAAGCAAAACAAACACTTAGGGTGCATATTTAGCATCGCTGGGATTTTTGCGGCCGACGTGACATGTTAAGGCCAACCAGAATGTGACGTAGTAAACAAAACAAGATAGAGGCCTCTGGTTTTGCAAGAATGTGAATTGCAGATAGTCGAGAACTCTGCGGATGAGAAAAAGTGCTGCTCTAGTTGATTTATCTTCACGTTCTGGTCGGAGTGCGAACAGAAGACGCAGCTGGTGCGTGTCAGAGATGAGAAAGCGGATTTAAAGGATTGTATCGGACCTCTATCCAACCCCTATCCTTGACTTGAACCAGCACTTGTGGTTTTTACGTAACATCACAAAACTGGCGGAGGGTTTCTTGACAACCTCAAAACATAAACACACAGTGTTTGAAGTGCAGTATCGAGGTAAGAACAAACAGTTGCGAGGGTCAGGCGTATTTCACATTTGCCGTATCTGCGGTTTGAAAGTTTCGCCCTCCTTTGATAGAGAGCATGGCCCTGATTCGACCCGTTGACCTCGCTATCACAGCACCCCGTTTCAACTTAAAGTGCACCATGTGAGCTTGTCAACACTTAACCCCAGACTACAAAGGTGAACGCTAAAAGCCCTGTAGCTGCGTCCACCAACGTCACTTTCCGTAATAAAATGGCTCAAATGCTCTAAACTGCAGCTCAGTCCAGACACGCATGCCAAAGATGAGGCAAATGACACATCGACTGTCTGTGATATTGAACCAGCTAAATGAAAGATCTGTTTTTGAGAAAAGTAAATAATGAGCCTGAAAACCATCTCTAAATTGTGCCTTCATGCCACAGCTTGTTTTGAAATTTCGCAATGAATGTCTGTCCATTAGCTGGCAAATGACACATATTGAGTAAATAGCTGTCTTACATAATGCCTGCAAACAGGGTATAGATAATGATCACAGGCTTAACTGATTTATTGGGCTGTCCGACACATTGCCTGTTAAGATATTTACATAGTGAACAAATAAGCAATGGCACTTGAAAGCACTCCTGGTTGTTGTGCCGCCTTGACAGCGGTTGTGACCGAAAATTGAGATCTCTGTCAATATGATCCATTAGCTGGGAGGTGTTTAACTCAACAGCTTCATGATTTTGTTTATTTTGCCACCTTCTTTTCCTATATAATGCAGAACAATTGGGTTTGGATTGTGCACAAAAATAAAGGTTCTTTATTGGCATCTATAGACCAATTCTGAGGGACTAGTCTTAATGGAGAACGTTAGAGAAATGCATGTTTCATAGGTGTACTTTGTGATTTTAATACCGTCCGAATTTGCTATGTCGGTGTTTTTCCCACAGAACCTTTGTAAAAATTCCAGGGAAAATGATTTACTGTTTTTCGACTGTTTTTCACAAACTTAACTCTGAGAAATCTAATCCTATCCAAAATTGTGAAAGTCTGTGATTGCTAATATTGTATTATTCTATCTCTTCTGCTCATGTGTTTTTTGACCCACCTGAGCTACCATTTGAGCTACCGTTTGAGTATGGGTGGTATTGGGTTGGGTATTATTTGAATTTTAATGATTCTGAATTTGATTCTGCTTCTTGATTCCAATTCTTATCAAATCCCAGTTTCAATTCCAGTAAGGTAAAAACATTTAGTCAAACATTTATATCAATATTCTGTGTCTTTTGGCAAAATGGTGGTTTTAACAAAAATACCACACACAAAACAACAACAACAACAAAACTGATAACTAATATAAGCTTCAAACATTATTGAAAAGACAAGTAAACAGTGAAAAACTTAAGAAAAAATAACATTCAGGTACAGGAATTGTAATCAAATGTAAAATAACACTGCATGATTTCCTTTTTATAAATAAAATATAGATTAATCCTTACAAAAAGTTACAAAAAGTTATTCAGTAAAGATCAGTGGGTGATTTTATTTTTCTTTTGTTCTTTGATTAGTGTTAATGACAGACAGCAGCAGGAATATTAGGCTGCTGTCACTTTAAGACCTCATGCAGGATTCAATATACAGTACTGTTACACATGCGTTTTCTTTCTCAACTGTTTACGCTCACTTAAGACAAAACCGACTGCGTTTATGAGGATATTTTGACATAATTTTGTGTGTATTTGTGCATTCAAGCACAAGAAGACACTTGCGAGAACTCAATTCAGCATCGCACCTTATATGAGATGTGTGCGCAAAGAAAACAGCACACCGTCCGAGTGCTAAATTGAGTTCTCTTTCTTCTTCTTGCGCTTGAAAATGGTTTGAAATCACATTAAAATGTGCACATAGGAAGTGATGAGCAGAATCGAAATTTTTATTTTATTACAAGTATCCAATTCCTGACCTTAAGGCCGTGTTTCCACCAAAGTGGTTTTTCCAGTGGCTAACGTACTTATCCAATTGTTTTCAATGTGAGCGCTGCGTTTTTCAAACGGCAGGAGCGTAACGAGGCGCTGAGTGCTTGCCGTTTTTTACCGGTCGCCTCGAGTTGAAGAATGTTTAAAGGGTTAGTTCACCCAAAAATGGAGTTTTACGAATCGAATCAGTAATTTGGAGCGCCAAAGTCACGTGATTTCAGCAGTTTAGCCGTTTGATAGGAGATCCGAAATACAACACCAATCAACTGTCACAACATTCTTGCTGTACAACGACATCAACAAGCAGATAATAGAACAAAATGGATGAGAAATTAATATTTGTGGTCTCCGAACATACAAAGCAAGTACTCTACGGTGTCATTTTTAGTCTGAAACAAATTATTTGCAAAATCAGTTACAAATAACAGTGCCGTGGATATTCTGCAGGCCTATCATAGCAACAAAGCGTCTCAACTGAAAAACGATGCCGAAACGCTCTCAAGCGCTAACAGATAGGCGTTTTCAGCTGGCTAAAAATGCTTTGGTGGACATGCAAACTAAGCATCAGATTCCAGAACTGGAATCGATTCCCAACCATAATGGTATCCAACGAAAAAAAAAAAATATATATATAATTAATAAATAGAAAAAAAAACACTGAAAGGTTCTTTAAGGAACCCTAAATTGTTCTTCAATGGCATTGCTGTGAAAACACCCTTTTAAAGAATGTATTGTATATTAGATTCCTGATCTTTTTTTCTAGCAACCAATCAAACCTTAAAAATGTATGATACATGTTGCTTATTTTGGTCTTAAATACAAATATGAGCATGATGGATTATGTTTGACTTCTATAGAATAAAACCCTGAAATAGTACGTTCAAAGTGAACCATTTCTTCCATGATCGGATTCAACCAAGGTTATGCAACCTGGGGGGCTTAGGAAGTTCTTGAGTTTCTTAGTGGTTAAGACATGTTGCTATCTGAAGAAGGTCGTCACGTTAAGACCCCTAATTAAATCACTTGCTCTGAAGCCTCAGGGATGGGAGTTTACAAATGCTAGGTGGCTCCATTATGTGCAGTCACGCAGGTCAAGACTGGTCACATTAACTCGAGCTCAAGAGTTTTCATCTGTTAAACTACTGGAAGAGCTTCTGTGCTATTTTAACGTTGTCAGTCTTGGATTTGCATTTTCTAATGAGCTAGAAATGCTAATAAGCAGGCTACATCTGTGGGATTTTTGGCATTCTGTGCTGATTGTGGAGTGGATTGAAATATTGTAAAATGTACTAGACTCTTTTTTTGGACGTGAAACGCATAATTAATATTACTCAATATGTTAAGTCAAAATTAAGTTTTGTGGCTTTTAGTCTGCCTGTTAGGTTTGCGGCCATCTTTATGCTAGTTTTGATTTGCACTTTTATATAAAATAAGATTACAACACTGTTCCACACAGCATTGGAGAAGACATAAAAACAGGAAAGCACTGATGTTGCTTTTATTTAGTGCGTTAGGACTGTTTTTTTCTGCATTTGCATTGGAGGTCAGATTTATCATTTGTCTTGAGTGAGTTTGGAGCACTAGCGAGTGAGTACCTTGAAGCATTACTCTCACTAGATCTGATCAAATCAAAATACAGCAGAAACTGATTTCTTATCTCTTAAGATGTTGCATTTCCCTTTTTCCACAGAGCAGAGAGAGAGAGCATTACAAATCATTTGATTACTTTTGCCTCAAATGGATACCGAACAGCACAGCCCTTACCCCAGGAGCCCTGCACTGCACATAAAAATCAAATTAAATCCTGCAGATTCTGTATTTTAAAATAATTAACTGGGTGAAGTGCTGTTATTGTCATGGAATGGGACTGAATGGAACATTAAAAGAATACATTTAAATACTATTGTGAGACTCAAAACAATGCCATTTTACTTTATACTTGGAGTTATCCAATGTTGTAATTTTGTATGAATGTGCTACAATCTACAGCCTAATGTCACAGTGATGTGTTGAGCGTGTTTGGGTCAATGACAAATACGAATGTTGGAAAAACTGTGTGCCAAGTTCTAAGAAATCTAATCTTTGTGTTCATGTTCGTTTCATACATTTCAATATGAATGTTTTCAATCAATTTTCAATTAAAAGTATTTTGAATAACTGAAATGTCAAGTGGTGTAACCATAAAGTAAAAGGTAAAAGGCACCTTGAATCTTTATCATCATTTAAAAAAAAGGTTTTTGATGATATTTTTCAAGGTAAAACATTTTTACTTTTTTATTTTATTTATTTATCTATTTATTTTACATATTTTCCCATTTTACATCTGAATAAATAAGAGCTATATATGGCATGCCGTTCAGGAAATTACTGTATAATATGAAGTTTGAGTATATGGAATGTAAATTGGAATATATGGAATAAAAGTCTAAATATATATGGAATGAAACTTTAATATATGGAATGAAAGTTTGAATATATGCATTGAAGCTTGAATATATGGGATGAAAGTCTGAATATATGGATTGAAACTTGAATATATGGAATGAAAGTCTGAATATATGGAATGAAACTCTGAATATATGGAATACAACTTGAATATATGGAATGAAAGTTTGAATATATGGAATGAAAAGGCGGAATGTATGGATTGTAACTCCATATATTGATTACTTTTGCCTCAAATGGATACCGAACAGCACAGCCCTTACCCCAGGAGCCCTGCACTGCACATAAAAATCAAATTAAATCCTGCAGATTCTGTATTTTAAAATAATTAACTGGGTGAAGTGCTGTTATTGTCATGGAATGGGACTGAATGGAACATTAAAAGAATACATTTAAATACTATTGTGAGACTCAAAACAATGCCATTTTACTTTATACTTGGAGTTATCCAACGTTGTAATTTTGTGTGAATGTGCTACAATCTACAGCCTAATGTCACAGTGATGTGTTGAGCGTGTTTGGGTCAATGACAAATACGAAAAACTGTGTGCCAAGTTCTAAGAAATCTAATCTTTGTATTCATGTTCGTTTCATACATTTCAATATGAATGTTTTCAATCAATTTTCAATTAAAAGTATTTTGAATAACTGAAATGTCAAGTGGTGTAACCATAAAGTAATAGGTAAAAGGCACCTTGAATCTTTATCATCATTTAAAAAAAGGTTTTTGATGATATTTTTCAAGGTAAAACATATTTTTACTTTTTTATTTTATTTATTTATCTATTTATTTTACATATTTTCCCATTTTACATCTGAATAAATAAGAGCTATATATGGCATGCCGTTCAGGAAATTACTGTATAATATGAAGTTTGAGTATATGGAATGTAAATTGGAATATATGGAATAAAAGTCTAAATATATATGGAATGAAACTTTAATATATGGAATGAAAGTTTGAATATATGCATTGAAGCTTGAATATATGGGATGAAAGTCTGAATATATGGAATACAACTTGAATATATGGAATGAAAGTCTGAATATATGGAATGAAAGTTTGAATATATGGAATGAAAAGGCGGAATGTATGGATTGTAACTCCATATATTGATTACTTTTGCCTCAAATGGATACCGAACAGCACAGCCCTTACCCCAGGAGCCCTGCACTGCACATAAAAATCAAATTAAATCCTGCAGATTCTGTATTTTAAAATAATTAACTGGGTGAAGTGCTGTTATTGTCATGGAATGGGACTGAATGGAACATTAAAAGAATACATTTAAATACTATTGTGAGACTCAAAACAATGCCATTTTACTTTATACTTGGAGTTATCCAACGTTGTAATTTTGTGTGAATGTGCTACAATCTACAGCCTAATGTCACAGTGATGTGTTGAGCGTGTTTGGGTCAATGACAAATACGAAAAACTGTGTGCCAAGTTCTAAGAAATCTAATTTTTGTATTCATGTTCGTTTCATACATTTCAATATGAATGTTTTCAATCAATTTTTAATTAAAAGTATTTTGAATAACTGAAATGTCAAGTGGTGTAACCATAAAGTAAAAGGTAAAAGGCACCTTGAATCTTTATCATCATTTAAAAAAAAGGTTTTTGATGATATTTTTCAAGGTAAAACATATTTTTACTTTTTTATTTATTTATTTATTTTTTTACATATTTTCCCATTTTACATCTGAATAAATAAGAGCTATATATGGCATGCCGTTCAGGAAATTACTGTATAATATGAAGTTTGAGTATATGGAATGTAAATTGGAATACATGGAATAAAAGTCTAAATATATATGGAATGAAAGTTTGAATATATGGAATAAAACTTGAATATATGGAATGAAAAGGCTGAATATATGGATTGTAACTCCATATATTGATTACTTTTGCCTCAAATGGATACCGAACAGCACAGCCCTTACCCCAGGAGCCCTGCACTGCACATAAAAATCAAATTAAATCCTGCAGATTCTGTATTTTAAAATAATTAACTGGGTGAAGTGCTGTTATTGTCATGGAATGGGACTGAATGGAACATTAAAGGAATACATTTAAATACTATTGTGAGACTCAAAACAATGCCATTTTACTTTATACTTGGAGTTATCCAACGTTGTAATTTTGTGTGAATGTGCTACAATCTACAGCCTAATGTCACAGTGATGTGTTGAGCGTGTTTGGGTCAATGACAAATACGAATGTTGGAAAAACTGTGTGCCAAGTTCTAAGAAATATAATCTTTGTATTCATGTTCGTTTCATACATTTCAATATGAATGTTTTCAATCAATTTTCAATTAAAAGTATTTTGAATAACTGAAATGTCAAGTGGTGTAACCATAAAGTAAAAGGTAAAAGGCACCTTGAATCTTTATCATCATTTTAAAAAAGGTTTTTGATGATATTTTTCAAGGTAAAACATATTTTTACTTTTTTTTTTTTTTTTTTTTTTTTACATATTTTTCCATTTTACATCTGAATAAATAAGAGCTATATATGGCATGCCGTTCAGGAAATTACTGTATAATATGAAGTTTGAAAATATGGAATGTAAATTGGAATATATGGAATATGGAATATGGAAGATTTAATTTAATAAAAGTCTGAATATATGGAATAAAACTTGAATTTATGGAATAAAAGTCTGAATATATGGAATTGAATCTTGAATATATGGAATGAAAATCTGAATATATTGAATAAAAGTCTGAATATATGGAATGAAATTTGAATAAATTCAATGAAAGTCTGAATATATGGATTGAAACTTGAATATATGGAATAAAAGTCTGAATATATTGAATGAAAGTCTGAATATATGGAAAACACGATGACCTTGATTTTCTACTCAGCTATTCTTCAGTAAAGCTCAAGGCAAAGGCAGTTTAGCAGCTGTTGGTCAGTTCTTCGACAGCTGATCACAGAAACACAGGCATTGGTGAGTAAGATACACCCTTCCTCCCTGTTCCATATGGCGCTGCCCTGAAGGCCCGAGAGCAGCCAGCTGTTAATTTCTGCACCCTTACATTGATTTAATGGTGGTAATGGGATCCCAGTATCTTCAGAACAATGTCACGATATCGGCGAGGTGTGGATGGGACTGGAAAAGATGCTTGCTGAGTGGTCCTATGGACATCCCTTTGTAATAACCTTTTGTTAATATCTCCTCAATGGCCCTTGCAATAATCACATTCTGAAGTGGCATGAAATGCTGGAGCGCTCCATAGCCAGGCTTGTGGCCGCAGAAGGATGTAATTAACTCATATTGAGTTTCATTATCGTAGAGAGCTCTCAGCTAGCATGCGGTTCAAGTGTATAATTGTCATATTAGATTCAATGCCTTTGAGAGATCAAATAGAGTTTCAATCAAGTTGTCGGAGGTGGCTTCAGGCAGACGCAGATGTGACTGACACAGATCAGCTTGTTTTTGTTGTTGCATGTCTTGTTAACCAGGAAGAATCTGTTACATCTGTTTGCTTTAATCTTGCCGTTGCGTCTTAGGTGAGAGTGATGGGTATGAAGACATCATCTTTTGAGAGTCTGATTTGGAAACGCCACGCTGTGTTTGTTACTCTTGGCTTTTGAAGATGAGAACGCCCCGGCATATGTTCAAAAGCTCAGCGACACAATACACTGCTCCGTGTTCTTCCACCTGCAAATCTCTTCTGGTACCACGCTAAAAATGTTTTGTATGTGTCTTTATTTGAAGACGCTGTGGAACAAGACGAGAACAACGAGAACAGATGTAAATGAAAATAGCCTGAGCGTTTGAGGAACTTCTCTGTACTTGTGCTTCCTTTGCTAGAGGTGTGACTTGTTAAAAATGTCTTGGGGTTTTCCTTTTCTTATTCCCATGTGTGAGGCAACATAACTACGGGCATTGATTTTTGCCCTGTCTGACAGATGGGGGAAACATTTGCGGGGGGGTTGGGTAATAAGAAAAGTTCTCCTGTAGTGGAACGTGTTTAGAGTAGCGTATTCATGCTAGCTTCCTGATGGCACCTCAGAGGAGCTTCGTGATCTTCTTATTTCTTGAAGATCGAATAGCTGACAGGCATTATAGTCGCATAATGTTCTCCAGATACTCAAGGAAGAGCTTCAAATGAACCATTAGAATTGTATGTGAAGATGGGATCAAGGGAAGAAAAGTGATTTGGCATCGCTCAACCTTCTCATGAAGATTCAACACGCTGTAATATGTCTCAAGTGATGCTAGAGATGAATAGGCAAAAGCCTGAATATTTCGCCTTTACATTTCCTCTCAAAGAAGGAAGAATGCAGCGCAGCAGGGGAGAGTTGGCACAGCTTTTAGAGATGATAGCAATGACTTCATCCTTCAGCTTTGGTATATAACTCATCCCATTTGTCATATGGACGTGAATGATACCTTAAATCATGTGATGTGTTGAGAAGATGTGTGCTTTTACTTGTCTAAGTGATCTGACTCACAATTGGTACTTAGAAGATGGAAAACAGACCAAAAGAATCCATAGTTAGATTGAAAGTAGCCATATTTGGAGATTAGAATATCATAGATGCTGCATCCGAAATCGCATACGGTCTTGTACTACATTTGAATTTGAATTTACTTTTCAACTGTTAAAAAAGTATGGGTCCCACTTTATATTAGGTGGCCTTAACTACAATGTACTTACATAAAGTACATATTGTGTTCATATTGTATTGCAAAACACTTTTACTGCTATTGAGGTGGGATACAAGTATGATTAGTGACAGGTTTGGTGGTATGGATAGGTTTAAGGGTGGGTTAAGGTGTAAGGGATGGGTCAAAAATGTTATTTGTATTATCAGTTACAGAAATGAATCACAGATGTAATTACATGCAGGTATTTTTTAAAAGATAAGTACAATTTAAAAAAAACATATATGTACACAATGAGTGCACTGTATCAAATGATTAATTCAAATGTGCATAGTAGTTAAAGCCACCTAATATAAAGTGGGACCAAAGTATGTTCTATATAATATGAATATGGGTAGTATGAATGAAATTCTGACATAATATATCTGCCAAGTTGTTAGTATCACGACCTACCAGCTTCAGTTGTGTCGCTTCACTGCCATTCATAAATCCTCTTCCTGATGAGAAAGGAAAGTGTCCATTGAATGCACACTCCAGAATCTCGGCGGAAGTAGGTACTCTGGACACATTTCGTGTACTGTTTTTCAAATATGTATTCAGACATTATACTATTCTGACTATATAGTAGGTAAGTATTCGATTTCAGACTTGGGAGTGAACTCTTTTGGCCTGTGGCTCAACCACATCACAAACCACTCAGAACATCTTAGTAACTGCATAGCAAAGCCCTAACGTCATGGCAGCAGATTTTGAACAGACAAGCATAGTTTTTCTTCAGAAAATGTTCAAGACTAGTTTTGTTTGGTGGTATTGTGGATTGGCCCTGTTAAAGCTGTGTTTTTGTCCTTTTTCTCCTCTGGTTTCATTCATTGTTCTCCAAACCCCTGTTTCAATAGAAAGGGGTTGGGGGCATCTTGAGTTTTGTGGAGAATTGCAGAGCAAGCAAGAACTGGCCCACCTCCCCGCTGGAGGCGTACAATGCTTCACCCTGGTTAACTTTGTACTTAGTTAAGTTTGGTGGAATGAATGAATCATATAACAGAGAGGCCCTAGGTTAATTTATATATATATATATATATATATATATATATATATATATATATATATACTTTTTAGTACAATGTTCATGTAAGAATTAATTGTTGTTGTTGTTCATGTATTCAATTGCTTGTTGCCTTAAAAAAAAGCATATTAAAATCACATTTACAAGTAGCACCACAACATATACAAAGATATATACAACATGTACAAAGATAAGTTATTGTCTCAAACATGAATTTTGATTAAACAATTGTGTACAAATGAATGGGAACATTTACAGTAATGCACTTAAAAAACGCTTACACAACCATTCAAAAAATTGGGGTCACAGATTTTTTTTTCTTTTTTTTTTACTCCAATGATTTTACTCCAATGATTTTACTCCAAATTAACTTAGTGACTTAGTGTCACATGATCCTTCAGAAATCATTCTAATGTTCTGATTTGGTGCTCAAGAAACTTTTCTGTTGTGCTGATTAATATTTTTGTTGAAGCCATGAAACATTTTTTTTTTTCAAGATGTTTTGATGAATAGAACACTCTAAAAAAAAAATGCTAAGTTAAAAACAACCCAAGTTGGGTTGAAAATGGACAAACCCATTGGGATGTTTTAACCCCTGGGTTAAATGTTTGCCCAACATGCTGGGCAGTTTTATTTAACTCAACTATTGTTTAAAAATTACTGGCTTAAAATGAACCCAAAATATAGGTTGGAAATTAAAAATCATACACATAATTAGAGGCAACAGTAATAATCAAAAGGTAAACATTTGTTAATAAGCAATTTAAAAAATGTTTATTGTTTAATTATTATTCATTAAACATGATAATAAATGTTTATTTCCAACCTGTTTTGGGTTCATTTTAAGCAAGCAATGCAGTAATTTTTAAACAATAGTTGAGTTAAATAAAACTACCCAGCAGGTTGGCAAAACATTTAACCGAATCGCTGGGTTTGTCCATTTTCAACCCAACTTGGGTTGTTTTTAACCCAACATTTTTTTAGAGTGAAAGTTCAAAAGAACAGCACACTTAAGGATACAAGCTTCACATTTCTGCTTTTAAACCCTCCGGCCCGCTTGCCTGCTAAGTTTCCATTAAGTCCATAAGTGTATTACTGTAAATGCATTTCCTGTTAGTTGGACAAACTGAGGAATACTGGAAATAACCTGGACTATTCTTTCAAGTATTTTGCTCTTTATTATTATTTAGTATTTGCTTACGTAAACTGTAACATGAGCTCTTGTTAAATGAAGTGTGACCAACCCTTTCAAAAAGCAGAGGATGTGGATTGTTCTCTGTAAACACGGATGAGATGGGGAAATGATGGAGTTTATCTGCTACAGCTGGTTTTCTAACCCACTCCTCCTAACCCCCGTGGGCCAAATCCCAGCACGTCTATGAAGTGTCGCTCCCTCCCCCTTCCTTCTAACATCTGCATAGACCTTTGAGAGGAGAAAGAGAAACTAATGCAATCAGTCGCTCATTTTCTGCCATACAGATGGATGGAGAGACTCCAGTGGAGTGGGGAACTTTTCTACAGCCATAAAATCTCTCTTTGCCAGGTGATACTGACCGCACAATACACAACTAATTATGAATATTTATTTCCCAGCCTGTTCTGGGTAAATAACTTCTTAAAGTGGGATATGTAATTCTATAATAATAATTTAAGAGGTCAAGTAAGGTCTAGCCTCATGCTTTGCTGTGCCAACAGGTAATTTCAAATGAAACTCCAACCCTGAAAGTCAGTACTGATAAATATATAGTTCTAAAAATCATTCTAAATATAAAAGAATAGCAGGTAACACTTCAGTATAGGGAACATGCATTTACTATTAACTACGACTTTTCCCTCAATAAACTCCTAATTTACTGCTTATTAATAGTTAGCAAGTTAGTTGTTAAGTTTTGGTATTGGGTAGGATTAAGAATGTAGAATAAGGCATTATTATGTGCTTAATAATTACCAATAAACAGCCAATATCCTAGTAATATGCATGCTAATAAGCAACTAGTTAAAAGACCCTAAAATAAAGTGTTACCAAATAGTAAAGTCCACACCACAACTATAACTATAACATTAGAGAGGAACAATATGGTTGGAATCACTTTCCAAAAGTTTTTTTTTTTTTTTTTTTTCCAGCTGATTAACGAGAAAAACATTCACAGCCAATTAGAATCCATCCTGCTTTAAAGTGCTCGAGCATTTAAAGCAGCAGATGACAAAACTGCAGCGCACGCTGAACGATATAGTCCGCTGGTGTAGACGCTAATATAGTTATCGTTATAGTTATCATTCTTGGAGTGGATGGGCCTTAACCCTTAGGCCCTGTTTACAGCTGGTATTAAGATGTGTTTTGGTCGATTGGATCACAAGTAGACGAGGGAGACACATTCCTGTTTAGACCTGGTGTTTTAATCTGTCTCTTTTGTCTACTTTTGACTATTTTGTCTATTTTTTCCCCGATATACTTCATACGAAATCGAAGAACGAACTGATGTGACGGAATTTTGAACAAAATCAGGCCAAAATTAAATTCATTTTGTGTTTGTTTTGTGTTTACGTGCCAAAACGAACTCAGGAAAAGTTCGCTCCAGCTGCAAAACACCTTTGTACTACCATTGGTCCGTGATGATGACGTAATAGGAGGTGTGTGCTGAGGCTCCGCCTTCTTTTACGCTGAACTCTTCTCTGACTCATTTCATCTGTTGAGTCCGTCAAGGTGAGATCTCCGCGAGTGAAAACATGAATACACTGGATAGCCGCTTTATAGTAAATAAAGTTAAGGGGATGACACTGTTTTTCATGTTTGATACTGTAAAGCTGCTTGCTTTTAAGCAATCTATTGAATAAAATGCCATATAAATAAACATGATGTGACTTTACTGGAGTGCTGATTTGCAGAGCTCATGCTAACGTACCCATGTTGTTATGATCAGATGCTTTTCTCATGATTTCTAAAAAAAATGCTGGCTGTTTTCTCATTTTTGTTGTGTTTATTTTGTTACTAAGAGGAAAGCGCGCAGCACATATTTACATATTGATTTAAACAGCGTTCCCAGCAGTGTGGGCGGCATCAGATGTTTGATAACAGTATATCGCTGCTCACGTATTTCGAACTTCGCTTTACCCATAAACGAAGAATGAAAAAGAACTTCGCTGTGAGTATATTGGGGCCTTTAGTATTGTAACTCTAAACACCTAATGCACTGCTGGTGATATGGACATGAATGATAACTTAAATGTTGTGATGGCAGAAATTTGTCAGTTATTGTCAAATACAATGTATGTCAGTGAATGAATCTAGCAGAATTTAGAGTCAAATCTATGCATTTTGTAATACTGTTTCCAGCATGCTTTGTGGTTAAGGCTTTCTGAATGTTTATTAGCACACCGTTTTGATGTTCTGGGTGGTATCGCTAGGATTGACCCAAGTCAAACAAGCCGACCCCCATGTCTCTATGGAATTCTGGTCTTGAGTCCTTCCTTCAATGTAAGTTTATTGGATTTTCTTCACATCCTTAGACAAAATATTGGCAAACATAGCTAATAATAGTTTGTGAAAAGTAATATTGTAAAAAGAAGTGGTTTGCCTTTCAACTTTTTAACAATACTCTGATGATGCAATCCTGCTGGAGGATATCACTTCCTGTCAGTAGCTCCATGCTGGGCACTTCCACTACGTCTTCTCCAAATGACTGGCTAAACACTAGCTCTGGTTTCCTCCAATCTGTGTAATCCAATAGGGATTGTCACCCTGGTGGAAGCTTAAGGAAACAGATGTGTTAAGATAAGAGAGATGTTGACCTGATCCGGCTGAGGAACATATGCTGACAAAACCCCCCAACCCCCTCATCTCCATTTCTTTGTCTTTCCAGCTGTTTCCGTCCCATGATTTGTCCAGGAACAGTCACCTCAGCCGGTCTTAGACTCTGACGTCCACCACCTTCATTTTATGATAGTGGGTGTGTAAATCATTCATGTTTATTTGGATCTCATTCTTATAGTTCTCCTGAAGGGAGTATGTGAGTGATTAAAGGCACATGAGTTGAAGAGTTCGACTACTAAAGAAAATAAGAACTACAGACACACAAACACATTCCACACAGTGATTGTAAGTTTATGATCGGCCCCAGACACCATAAACGATGCTTGTAGACTTGTGAAACCAGTCATCTAAAGGAGGAATACAGATACAGTATTTTTGAAGGTCAAGGTCAAGTTTATTTATATAGCCTTTTAAAACAACATAAATGCTGACCAAAGTGCTGCACAACATACAAGACAAAACATCCTCATACAATATAATTTAAATACTGATAAAATATATTGAAAGAAAACAAAACAAAATTAATAAAATTAAGACAAAACATCATGCAAAATAAAAAAAAAATTAAAACGAAAATTATTATCAAATAAACATATGCCTGAGGAAAAAACGTATGTTTTAAGAGAAGATTTAAATGTAGATAGAGTAGGGGATAGTCTAATAGACAAAGGTAGGGAATTCCAGAGCTTAGGACCAAGAACTGAGAAAGCCCTGTCACCTTTGGATTTAAGTCGAGATTTTTGAACATTTAATATCATCTGGGTGGAAGATCTGAGCGTTCTCACAGGAGAGTAGGAGTGAAGAAGGTCTGACATATAAGAAGGGGCAAGACCATGAAGGGATTTAAATACAAATACTAAAACCTTAAAATCAACTCGATAACCAATGAAGTGAAGCTAACACAGGTGTAATATGTTTTCTCTTTTTTGTCCCTGTCAAAAAACAAGTTGCGGCATTCTGTACCAGTTGTAATCACGAGAGCGAGGACTGATTTATTCCAGCGTATAGAGCTTTGCAATAGTCCAACCTGGTTGAGAAGAAAGCATGAATTACGGCCTCCAAATCACTAAAACTCAGAATATTTTTAAGCTTGCGAAGTCCCCTAAGCTGCAGAAAACTACAGAATTTATTTGTTTATCAAATTTTAACTCAGGGTAACTCCCAGATTTTTAACTTTATCACAAATGTTATCTTGAAGGGGGCCCAGGGTAGAACTTAGATTATTTAAAAGGTGTGAAGGGCCAAACAACATAACATCAGTCTTTTTTAATTGAAGGAAATTATTGTCCATCCAGACTTTAGTGTCCTCTAAACAAGCTAGCAGAGAGGACACTGAATCAGTACCTGATTTTAATGGAAAATAGAGCTGAGTGTCATTGACATAAATGTGATATGAAACTTTATGGGACTCAAAAATTAAACGAAGAGGGAGTAAATATAGAGAAAATAAGATTGGACCCAGAATTGAGCCCTGGGGCACCCCACAAGTGACGGGAACTGAGCTTGATGAAAATTCTCCAATTTCCACCAAAAAATTCCTATTTGTGAGATTTGATGCAAACCAATCTAATGCAACATCACGAATGCCAACTTCAAGGTCTGATCTCTTTAACAGGATACGATACACAGTATCAAAAGCCACACTTAAGTCCAATAATAAAATAATAGTATAGTTTCCAGAATCTGCAGATAGTAAGAGGTTGTTTACTACCCTCAAAAGTGCAGATTCAGTACTTTCTTTAGCTCTGAAACCAGACTGAAAAGGATCCAGAATGCTGTTAGAGATTAAGTAGGGGAAATTTGATTTAGTACACACTTTTCCAGAACTTTGTGCAAAAATGGAAGTTTTGAAATGGGCCTATAGTTGTTACAATCAGAGGGATCGAGATTAGCTTTTTTGAGTAAAGGATGGACCACAGCCTGTTTAAGGCAAGATAAAACAGTACCTGTTTGTAAGGAACTATTGATAATAGAAAGAAGACTTGGCAAAACAGAAGACAGAACATCCTTTAGTAACTTTGTGGGAATGGCATCAAGAGACAAGTGGTTGGTTTCATATTAGAGATAATGCCCAATAGCTCAGAGTGTGAAATAGTCTGAAAATAAGAAAAAGCAGAGGGGCAAATATTCACGCATTGATAATTCTGAGTTAAATTACTAGAGATCTGTGCCCTAATTTCAGTAATTTTGTTTATAAAGAAGTTACAAAACTTCTCACATAAGTCTAGGCTAGGTTCTAGACCGGCTGGTCTAGAAGGGTTTAATACTGAGTTTAATGTAGAACACGAGATTATGTTAGAGAAGGATTTTGCCCTTTCCAAGGAAACTGCTTCTTGGAAGTTAGACTGGAAATAAGATTCGATATTAAATTTGTAATTTGTCTTTTTCATTGTCTTTCTGCCCTTCTACACTTTTTCCTTAAAATGATGTTGCTATTAAACCATTGGTTATTTGATTTCAGTTTTTTGGTTTTATCAGGGGCAACTACGTTTAAAATTTCTGAACATGAAGAGTTGAAACGATTTACCAGCTCTTCAACATTTTGATCCTACGATGATATCATATCACTGTGAGCTGGGAGGGCCAAAAAAGCATCCATAAATTGCAAAGCAGTGGAGGGGTTAATAGACCTTGAACGGTAGGTAGAAGGCTGGTTTACAGGACTAGGACAGGAAATCACGCTGTCAAACACAACCGGCCAGTGATCAGACAGCCCAGCATCACTTACAGATATATTACTAATGTCAAAGCCTAATGATAAAACTAGATCAAGCGTGTGACCCAGTTCGTGCGTTGGACCTGATATGTGTTGCGTGAGGTTAAAAGAGTCTAGAAGCTGAACGAAATCTCTTACAAGAGGTTTCAAGGGACAACAAAGATGTATATTAAAATCACCAAGAATCAGCAACTTGTCTTGTTTTCAGAAAAAAAAAGAAAAAAAAAAAGTCAATATTAAGTGAGTTTTTGTTAAAACAAGCAAAATAATCTGCCAATGGGGTAAGCAAAATAATCTTGTTTTCGGGTTGGAAATAAGATTATTTTGCTTGTTTTAAGCAAAAACTCGATTAATTTTGACTTAATTTTTTCTGAAAACAAGCCAATAATTTTTACTTGTCTAGAAAATGCTTCTTGATTTAAATTTTTTTAGATATTTAGCCTAGAAACAAAGTAAGAAAAGCATTTTTTTGCAGTGTGTTTTCATATTTCATGGCAACTGGTCACATTTCTTTCTGTTATTTGCTTTGTGTTTATAAAATGATGTGTCCCTTTAAATGCAAATGAGCTGCTGCTCCCAGCTGCTTTCCAGAAGAGGGCGGATCTTTAACAGCTCGCGCTATGGTCGCTCAACAACAACAAAGCAGGAGAATCTGACGCAGCCAACATGAGGATTGTCAGTAACGGTGTTCAGCCTTACATTGTTCAAACCAGAGTCGACACTGATGGAGAAATTCAGGAAGAAGTTACAACTTTTAGAATGAAACTGGATGTTTCTGATACTTGGACTGGAAACAAGACCAAAAAAAAAAAAAAAAAAAATTTTTTTTTTTTTTGCAGTGCCAATGCAAGAAATAAGACTAACTGAAATGCAATATGCTAAAAATACAAAAATGCAAAAAAGAAAAGAAAAAAAAAGCCTATCACAATTCAAAATGCAAACATTTCTATAATGTGCAATCCTTCAGAATCTTTGAGGAATATCAATACAGTACTTTGCAAAATCTGTAATACTATAAAATACTATTTGTAAGCTTTCTTGCCAGTCAATATTTCTGCATATAAGTGCTACATTTTTCATAACAGTTTTTTTTTTTTTTTATGGTGTGAAAGTCTATCTCTGAAATAGTAGCATAAAATGCATGAATCCCCAGCTATTGGAGGTTATATTTCACTGCTCACCTATTGCGCTTAGATAAAGATTCTAAGGTGAGCAGTCCTGGAGGACATCTTCAAAGCGAGAAGGACATCAGAGGAAAGTGAATGAACCGGGCGCCCTCTTCTCTACATACTTATAATACATTTCATGTGCGACGCTGCTGGCCAGCCTGTCACAGGCATCACACGCCACAGCATTTCACAACCATTGACTTGATTTAGCAGCCTCACTCACTCAAACTCCTGAATATGCCCTGATAGCACTATAGAATTTTACAAAGTGCTCCCTGGGTGTCTATATGTACAAATTGAGGGAGTTTTTTTTTTTTTTTTTCCTACAAAAATGAAATGAAAAATGAAAAAAATTATTTAGTACAACTTTGGCATGATTTAAGTCAAGTCAAGTCACCTTTATTTATATATTTGGGTGTGAGGAAAAAAAACAAACAAAAAAAAAAAAAACATTTTTGTGTGTGTCGCTTAAAATGCAAATGAGCTGCTGCTCCCAGCCGCTTTCCAGAAGAGGGCAGAGCTTTAACAGCTCACGCTTTAGTTGCTCAACAACAACAAAGCTGGAGAATCTCACGCAGACAACATGACGATTGTCAGTAATGGTGTTCAGCCTTACATTGTTCAAATACTGATAGAGAGACTCAGGAAGAAGTTACAACTTTTAGAATGAAACTGGACGTTTCTGAATGGTTAGTGGATACATTTTTACAGTTGCTGTGGAGTTGATTCAACTCATCGACTAGCATGTGCCGTCATGTTAATCTTTTGTGCAAATCCAGCGTCGAATTGACTCTAATTTGTGAAGCAGTCTGGCGTAAAATGACGGCATGACAACAACACTCTACTACAACAACTCTTCCTCTTCTCTAAAGCAGCCCAACATGGCCTCACCCCCTTTGTTGCGTATTCTCAGGGGCAGGGCAATTATGTAAATTTTAGGGTTAGTGATGTCACTAACCTGGGAAGAAGCTCGTTGTAGTCCCTATCAGCCGTTTGTTGTAGTCCTTAAACAGAGAATTCTATAAAAGAAAATATCTCCCTTTGCATTGAACTTTGAGTGTCGTAACTTTGTAGATGTTGTTTATGCTCAAACAGCAACATTACACACTAACTAAAGTTAAAAAAAGAAAAAAAAAGAAATCATAATCAACCAAATGATTTTTAACTAAAACAAGGAAACCAATTCAAAAACAAATCTTTTCTTTTGCATGTCATGTGTGATGTTCTGTACCTGGTAACTAAACACACTTTGCTTAAATTACTTATTGCTTAAATAACTAGATGAGAAAGTCGTTGTCTAGCTGTTTTATTGATTTGTGTCCTCATATTAAAAAAAAAGATAAAAGATGTTTTATATGAACTTGGTATTTTTAGAAATCATAAGAAAAGACCATTTGTCCCCAGCATATGATGTGTGTCACCTTCAATGTGCCAGAGGCTTCCAGCTTTTGTCTTGAACAAATCAGTTCCCATCCTCACGTCCTCAGCCACCGCTCTTGAGACTGTCCATCAGGTTCTTCTGTATCTCCTGAAAGAGATTGAGTCTCATCTGAGGGAGTGTGAGTGAATGAGAAAGAGCAGAGTTCTAACAAGACAAGAAGCCAATCAAAGCGCAGGGCTCTGCTGGATCTGACAGAAGAAGTGATAACAGCCTTTGAACCCCAGCCTGCCGAAGGCCCCCGGCTTGGCTCTAGCTTGGCCTTCCTTTGATACCGACCTCAGAGAGCCAGAACCTTCCAGATCTATCACAGCAGGAGACGTGTACATACACACACACACAAAGATAATGATCTCAGACCTGAAGAGATCATCACACTGAACATCACTTAGGAATGAGAGTGATGTCATGTTTGCGTCAAAACTCAGCCAAGCTTTTCATAAACAGCTAGGTAACCCTTTCTCTATTAAGACCGCATTTTAAGGCATCATAGGTGCTCTCCTGACATGGAAGTTGATCCAAAAGGTACAGGGAGAATTTGTTGCCTTCAGTGATACCTTCAGCGTCATACAGTATGTATCCTTTAAGGGTTAGTGTCCAAAAAAGAAAACTCTGTCATTAATTACTCACCCTCATATCGTTCCACACCCGGAAGATTTTCGTTCATCTTCAAAACACAAATTAAGATATTTTTGATGAAATCCGATGGCTCAGTGAGGCCTCCATTGCCAGCAAGATAATTATCACTTTCAGTGCCCAGAAATCTACTAAAGACGTACTTAAAACAGTTCATGTCACTACAGTGGTTCAACCTTAATGTTATGAAGTGACGAGAATACTTTTTGTGCGGCAAAAAAACAAACAAGAAAACGACTTTATTCAACAATATCTAGTGATGGGCGATTTCAAAACACTGCTTCATGAAGCTTTGAAGCGTTATGAATTTTTTGTTTCGAATCGTGTATGAAACTGCCAAAGTCACATCTGTACCACAGCTGTACCAAACCCCTAGCGAACCGTGACTTCAAAACCGAGGTACGTACCGAACCGTCATGTTTATGTACCGTTACACTCCTATTTAAAATAGAAAATAGAACAGCCAAGATGTTCTTCAACATATTTTGTTTTCCATTGAAGAAAGAAAGTCATACCAGTTTAGAAAGGGCTGAGAAAATAATGTCAGAGTTATTGTTTTAGGGGGAACTCTCCTATTAAGTGCCATGCAGATGATTTTCTGAGGGCCTCAGTTCTAACCCTGTCTCGAGTGACATGAATACTGCTGTGGAAAAGCATGTGTATGTCCACATTGGAAAAACTCTTTCCACCCATAGAGAGTGAAAGGCAAAATATGTCACACAAAGATGTTCATGTAAAGGTCATGGAACAGTTCTTTTCCTGCTCGTTTCTTTATTCATGACAGATTCAGTCTGTAAGACACGTGCTCTTTGGCCTGAATGAAGTTCCATAGCTCTGTTCCAATTGTGAGCTGCCTCGCTGTCTACCGTCTTCATCGCCAACTACTTTCTAAGGCAGCTTCCTAAGCGAAATGGAATGATCATAAGTAGGGCTGGAAATGGGGTGAAGCACAGTCTGGGAAGTAAATTTAGAGAGGGATGCTGTTGTGGTTCAATCTGGTTTCAATTTTTAAGGGAAATGAAAGGATTTCAATCGTGTTTTTAGCCCAAAGAAGCTGTACAAATCACAAGTTCAGTTGTGTCCGGGAGTTGCGCAATGTTGACTTTCATGAATGCTGCCAGAATATTCTATTAGTGTGCTTTCTCAGCAATGAAATTTATTTCAGAGCAAGATGTTACTTTAGATTAAATTAATCCCCAGGGTCAACTTTATTTATTTTTACTATTATAGCTAAGTGTATATTATCCACAGTTATGTTAGCCTAAATGTCTACCTTAAAGGGATAGTTCACCCAAAAGTGAAAATGTTGTCATTGTTTACTCACCCTCAAGTTGTTCCAAACCTGTATGAATTTATTTCTTCTGCTGAACACAAAAGAAGATATTTTAAAGAATGTTGGTAACCAGATAGTTGACTATAATCATTGACTTCCATAGTAGGTAAAAAAAAAAAAAAAAAAAAAAAAAAAAAAACATACTATAGAAGTCAATGGCTAAAGTCAACTGTCTGGTTACCAACATTCTTCAAAATATCTTCTTTTGTGTTCAACTCTTGACTCCCCAACTTATGTATCTTGGCAATTTTCAGCACTGATAATAAGCGAGTGAATTGAATCCATAGGAACTCCAATAAAGGTCACTTACACAAGCCATACAAATTGTACTCCTATTGTGAAGGTCACAAGGGACTCCACTATTGCTAAAGTCAACATATCGCTTAAGACTTACTGATATTAAAATTATAATTAACCTTTATTTGGAGTACTACTTGTGCACAATGCACATTTCTTAATATTAAGCCTAAAATGTGTTTGATAAGGATTGTATGAACTTTGAATAATATTAGTCTTTAAATGCAAGATATTTAAAATGTACCTAAACTATATTTGCAATAATTCCACTTTAACACAATCAAATATACTTCAGTATAGCTTTAGTTGGACCTCAACACTACTTCCACACAATTAAAGTGCATTAAAGGGTTAGTTCACCCAAAAATGAGAATTCTGTCATCATTTAGTTTCAAACCTGTATGAATTTCTTTGTTCTGCTGAACACAAAGGAATATATTTGGAAGAATGTCAGTAACCAAACAGATCTCGCCCCCTATTGACTACCATAGTCTTGTTAAATATCTTGTTACAGAAGTAAAACGGGTTGCACATGCCTTTCATGTTAATTTCAAAATGGAAAAAAACAAAAATAAAGGATTTTATTCCAAAATCAACAATTCAGCAACAGAATTTTAATAAAATTGTTAGTACAGTATACACACAGTCATGTTAAAATAACTCCAAAGGATTCATGCCATTCCATCAGCAAGCCCACACATGCCCCACAAACACAGAGTGCGTATGGGCCAAGGAGATCCAAAAAAGTGTTTACTGTCATATCTGTCAGGCCGGGCTGCTTTCTCAAAATCCACTTCCTCCCTCTGGCTTAGAGTTGAAGAAACATAGGTGAGAAAGGTTACAGGTGCACCAGGGAAAACTCACCTTGAGGGGGGAACATCGGAAATGTCATTTGCGGTAGAGAAAGGGAGAGCAAATGCCCTACCTGAACATAATCCAGCTCTGTACCGCAGTTGGGCAGAGAGCATATTCTGCATACACACATGCAAAATAAACAGACGCACACACATGCACACTGCAATCTCGACATATAAAAAGAGCATCTATAATTGCATCTTCACCTGCGAAAAAAGGAGGGCAAAATAACCTCAAGGCTTTTCTGGCAATATTGCAACGAAGTCAGAGAAAATTAAACAAATGCTGTTCTGACTGGTTGAGCACGCTTGTATTTAAAGCTCGTATCTGACTTGAGCTCCTAAGAGAGAGTAGGAGAGGCTGTGTGCTGTTTTTTTGGCAAGAGCAATAGCTCCAACCTCCTCAGAGCCTGTGCTATTTTGTAGTGTTAAGAATACATTTGCTGCCTGCCGTGAGTGTTTTACCTGAGAGAATGGCTCTGGAAGAGATGCAAAGAAAAGATAAAACATTGGCTAAAGCCAGAGACTGTCACTTGATATGTTTGCCCTGCTGATCTAGTGGCCACTTGGGAACAAATGACTTGAATACACAATTACCCTAGATCTTTACACCTTTTGAAATTATGGCCAATTATTATGCTGTTATTATATATGCGAGAGATGAACATAAAGGTTTGTGAATGGTGCTCAGTGTGAATAAATGGAGTCATTATTGGGAATTATATATTTATGGCAGCCTATTTGGCACATTGATAGAGGCCCATCTGAACTGTCACCAAATTTGGAGTCTCTAACTTAATCCCTCTAGCGCCACCAACTGTCCGAACTTGCACTTATATTTATGCTAATAACTTTTGTCGCAAAAATAGACGTAAGGCTCAACGCTCTCTATTGTATTCAGACCAAACTTGCCCTGTGTTCCATTCAGAGGGCTTCATCCCGATGCCCCCCAAGGGTTTACCCTCCGGAGTGAGAGCTTCGAAGGGATGAAGGGTGTAGTGGTCAAAAAAACTCTGGAACGCACTTCTGTGTAATCTTAACGAGACAATCAAGGATTATTTTTGGTTTATTGCACCATATTGTATATCATGTCCATGTCTTTGAAGCATTAGAATAGACTGATAAAGGGAGCTGTAAAGTATTTTTGTTGAATACAATGTCATTTTGACCATAATAATGTACCAAATCTAACTCGTATAAATATTACAGTAGTATAGAAAAATACTATATATACATTTATAGGTAAAATTGAACTCCTGTACCCATTCTGTGACGCCAAACAACTTCCCTGTGCAAAGGATCATGGGGGCCTGAAGTGTCCATCAGTTGTACCCTTCAAAATCCTTCATTCCAAAGGGCCCTTTGAAGTGGCCAGTTTTGAGCGTTTCAGTTTGGAACAACTCTTCAGGAGGGCGATATATCCCGGAATGCACCGTTGGTCCATGTCATTACAAGCATGACCTGAGGTTTCATGCTGCGTTTTGGGGCAGTTCCACCTACTGGTCTGGAGATACAAAAAATTGTTATTTTGGCTTATAACTTATGGAGAGTTTGTCCAAAAATCACAAGATTCGGGGCGTCATGCCAAGTCGAATGTTATCCAATTTTCCCATATCGGCCATTTTGAATTTTGTTGGAAAATGCTGTATTTTACGAACGCATGAACGTATCATTACGAAACTCGGTATGGGTCATCAGCATGATGCCCTGAAGGAGTCAAAGAAGTTTCAGACCCTAGTGGTGAAAACATTATTTACATGCTTATAACTTTGGATGTGGTTGCCTTATTTTCATGGGAGTGAAAATAATCTCCTTAGATTCTTGAAACTTTGCTGAGTCCATTGATGCCAAACATGCTTAGTTTCGCCTTATGGTTAGTGCAACGTTGTGATTTAGCGTTTAAATAACATTTACAAATATCTTAGAAACTGTTAGTCCGAATGACATTGTTGGTCTGCTGTTAGCTTCCTTGTTTGCTTCTGTTGTGCTTGGCCCCTTATTTGCTGCTTGCAGCTATATTTTAAAATTAAATTCATTCATTTTAAGACAAAGATGAATTTTCAGCATCTTTACTCCAGTCTTCAGTGCCACATGATCCTTCGGAAATCATTATAATATGCAAGAAACATTTCTTATTATTATCAATGTTGAAAACAGTTGTTCTGTATATATATATATATATATATATATTTTTTTTTTTTTTTTTTTTTTTTTTAGGATACTTTAACAGAAGAAATGTAAATGTATGAAAATGTAAAAAAAAAAAACTTTACTGTTACTTTTGTTCAATTTAATGCACACTTGCTGAATAAAAGTCATTAGTTTATTAAAAAAAAAAAAAAAAATTAAATAACTTACTGATCCCAAACTTCTGAACAGTATTGTACATATATTTTTCTCCCTTACATACAGTTGTTGAAGTATTGAGCTTCACAAAGACAATAAAAGTGTAAAATATTCATAAAACGTCAAATACTGTAAACAAAACCTGAAAAAAAAAAAAATCACGCTTAAATAGGAAATATCAAACCATTTTCTTTCTAATTTGAGAATGTCACAGAATAAAGGCATTATACAGACAGGAAGTACAAAAACAAAAGACAAATTCTGCATAAATCATTTATTGAAACTGCATAGACAGTGAAATCATATTTTAAATTCCAACAAAATGTACGTAGATTTATTTATTATTAATACTAATTAGCCAATATTCTGAAAACAGACATTTAAAAATGCAGTTATTTTATTTGAATTATATATTTTTTGCACACTAAACAGAGTGAAAAAAAAAAAAAACCATAAAATAAAACATGAAAAGTTTAACATCAAATAAAATAACATATCATTTAGACTTTAATCATATCAGTATGGCACAGTTTCCTTAAAAATGACCTCAAGAACAGACACAGAATCCAGTGTAAATTTTACTACACCAAACTTCTAAAAGCATCGAAATGTAGAGCAAGAATAAAGAGCTGGCAAATTTGGCAAACATTTCCTAAAGTAGGAAAGTGCACGTGGGAAGGCGGATAGAAAATGCTCTTTGATGCTGGTGAGCGCTGATGGCCATGGAGGGCAGGCTGAAAGAAGAGACGTGGAGTACAGCAAAAAAAACTTCCCAACTGGGGTGATTTTCTGCTTACTGAACACTTTAGCTGTGCATGTTTTCAAGATGTGAAGTGCGGTGTTCTCGTGTGCTCCCTTCCCCTTACATGTGGCCCCAAAACTCTCTTTCTGCTAACGCTTTTATTTGAAATTGAGATGAAAAGAATGTTCCGGACTTCCGATTTGGGGCTTTTTTTTTTTTTCAATTACTCAGGCACTGATAAGCAAAAGGTGCATTTCACATGTGTGAGAGAGTGTCGTTGTAAAGTTCAAATAAATCAGGTTTCTCTATTGAACTTTCTATATTTTTTTTTTTTTCCCCAGCCTGTGGGTGAATTAGATTTGCCATATAACGGAAATCATGTTAATGGGAAATTTCATGGGCTTCCAAGGGTTTAAAACAAAGAAATTCTGACTGTTATATGATATGATTGTTTGCTTTGGCTCTCCGCCATACAGAGTTATTAGAACCACTAGCGTGAGCTTGTCTTTACATGCTGCTTGATTTTCTGTCTAAAGCAAAGTAAGACCTGCATGAACTGAACTTTTCAACTGTAATTTGATGTGCGGTAACAGAACCCAAATAGACGGAGGTCAACATCTCAACGACCCTAATTTATTATACTTCATTGGAGTATAGAATTCATTTCAATCAGTGACGGCGTCTGAAGTGAGTTAGCGCATGAGATGACCCATCACCGAAGGATCTCCTGTGCTCTTGTGTAATACAGCACCCACTCATTTCAGTAAGCACCTCATAAGAGTCCTTAAAATCAAGTATCATTTGGTCAAGTAGTCTGGATGGACAAGTGGCAGTCACAGCTAGCCAAAACAATAGCGGGCATGCACGAAATACACAGCTGCAGAATTTTGCGAGAGAAAATTTGAAGGCTCTTGAGTTTTTAGCTGACAGCAAGCTGTTTACAATCCCTTCCGCACAATTCTGCTGATTTTCTCCCACAGTCAGTGCAGAAAATGTGAAAAAAGGCAGGTTCCTTTGCTCTTGCCATTGCTTTGGGACCAGAATATCTAACTTTAGGACCAGAATATCTAACTATTTTACATTTTGGTAAACTGGTGGTGAATTCGTATGAATCTCCTTTTCATATTTGCAAGTTTTATGCACATGAATGCCACCATAAAGCTGAATTATGAGTGGGGAAACTCAGAACTTTCTTTAAGCCCTGGGTTTCTGAGTTGGGTAACACTTTAGTTTAGGGTCCAATTCTCACTATTAACTAGCTGCTTATTAGCTTGCATATTACTATGTAATTGGCTGTTTATTAATACTTATAAAGCACATATTAATGCCTTATTCTGCATAACCATATTCTACATCCCATAATCCTACCCAATACCTAAACTTAATTACCTTACTAACTATTAATAAGCAGTAAATAAGAGTTTTCTGAGGCAAAATTCGTAGTTATTTAATAGTAAGAATGGGCCCTAATCTAAAGTGTGACCGAATATGGAATAGAATTTAGTTCACATAAAAGCAAAACACACCTGATCATCATTTTGTAGATGTAGAGGTAAATAAGTCAGTCTTGCTGACTTTATTTTGTAGAAAAGCTACATCCAATTTTGCTCCCACAAAAGTGACTTGAACGCATCTGATGTCATACCACTTCCCAACTCGAAAATACAAACTTCCCAGGAGGACTTGAATGCGCTATTACACCGCACTGAGTGTTAAGGCCCGTTCACACCAACAATGATAACTATAATGCTAACTATATTAGCGTCCACACCAGTGGATGATATTGTTCTGTCTGTTATTAAGAACGCTGCAGTTTTGTCATCTGCCGCTTTAAATGCTTGAGTTCTTTAAAGCAGGATGGATTCTGATTGGCTGTCAATGTTTTTATTGTTCATCCGCTGGAAAAAATTAATCTGATACTGATTCCAATTATATTGTTTTTCTGTCATGTTATCGTTATAGTTGTGATGTGGACTCTGCTATACTTTTTTCTTTATCGTTATCGTCCTTGGTGTGAACAAGACCTTTAGGTTTAGGAATTTTTTTCCCATACATTTTCGTACAAATCGAATCATACAAAGTCAGATCTTTAGATCTGGTTGGAATATCAGAGACTGTGGGGTGGGCACTTTTCACTTGGACTAGTAGGTAACCACCTAAAACACCCTAGCAACACCTTAGAATATCTTATAGCAACCATTTAGCAACACCCTGGAAACCACTTAGTAAACATTAGCATCAAGGCTTGACATTAACTGTTTTGCTCATCAGCCACTGTGGCTAATGGTTTTCCAAAATTACTAGCCCCTCAAGCATTTTCACTGGCCACAATACCATGGGGGAAAAAAAAAACTGCCATATAGATATTTTTTAATATTATCTCATAATTTGGCTGCATGTTTATTAGGCTGCTGTCACTTTAAGACCTGACGCACGGATCCATTATACTGTTACACATGCATTTTCTTTCTCAACTGTTTATGTCCACTTAAAACATAACTGACTGTTTTTACGTGAATACTCTCCAAGACCGGCATTTTGACATTATTGTGTGTGTATTTGACTGTTTAAGCACAATAAGCAGCGAAAAAGAACTCAATCTAGTACTAAGAGGCGGCTTTATGTGCGCACACTTTGGGTGTGAGAACAAAAATCTGTGGGAATTAGTAAAATTATGCGCAATATATGGAAACTTGTTTCCGCCGTGAAATAAAAAATAGAAAAAGGTCATTGCGACTTTTTATCTTACAATTCTGACTTTTTTTCCTCACAGTTGCGAGTTTATATCTCACAATTCTGAATTTTTCTCAGAATTGCGATATAAAAACGTACAATTGCAAGTTATAAAGTCAGAATTGTGTGATATAAAGTCAGAATTGTGAGATATAAACTCGAAATTCTGACTTTTTGTTTCTCATTATCACGCAATTCTGACTCTATAACTTGCAATTCTGACTTTTTTTCTCAGAATTGTAAAAACTTAAAATTGTAAAGTCAGAATTGCGTCTTATAGTCAGAATTGCTTGATATAAACTTGCAATTCTGAGAAACAAAAAGTCAGAATTCTGACTTTATAAGATGCAATTGCAAGTTTATATCTAATGTAAGTTTTTATATGAGAAAAAAAGTCAGAATTGCAAGTTATAAAGTCAGAATAGCGTAATTAAAAACGCAGTTGTGAGAAAAAAGTCGCAATTCTGACTTTTTATTATGCAATTCTGACTAAATAACTTGCAATTCTGAGAAAAAAGTCAGATTTGTGAGATGCAAACTCGCAATTGTGAGAGAAAAGACTAGAATTGTGAGATAAAAAGGTGCACCCTTTTTTATTTTATTTTATTTTTTTATTTAGAGCCTGAAACGAGCTTCTATAGCAATATGTGCAATCCCACGTCGGAATTCACACACTGTGACACCTACAATATTCACCCGGAGCAAGTGAAACGAGTGAATGAGGGGAGGTGGGTCTGTGTGTTGACTCGCTGTCGGCGAGTTGAGAGAGCGAGAAAGTGCAGCTCGTTTTTCTGTCCTGCTGAAAATTAGTGTTGGAAGCATTTAAGATATTTCAGTATCGATATGTATCGAAAAATTGATAATTTTGACATCACTACCTCTGCTGGAATCGACCCGAATTTGGCGGTTTGGCGGGTGTAAATGTCAAGCCCTGATAAGCATCGTGACAGTGCTTTTCCATAGGCATCTTCATAAACTCAAGCTTGTTTGTAAAGTTGATTTCCCGCACTCATTGCACAGCCTCAATATTGTTTGTAAACAAATTTTTAAAACTGCTACATTAAACTCTTATTTATGCTAGCGTAACTGCTGCGCTCAGTTAACTACATGTTCTCCTGCCTCCAGATGCGAGGGGGGAAGGGAGGAGAGACAATGGCTCAGATAATCTGCAATGCATTAGCAAACATGCAAACAGTATGTAACTGCCCATTAGCGGTTAACAATGAGAGCAGCTTCTCAAATGCTGCAGATAGCCATTACTGTAATACGCCCCATCCTGGCTTTCCTCTCCCCAATGACAAAGTCCTTCCGGCACTGACATTAGATCAATAATGCAAAAGCCTTCTTAAGCTCCCTCCTTGTGGTTCTGTTTAAAAGGGCCCTCAAACTAATGATGCAGGTTAATTGGCTTGTCATCATTTGGGAGTTTACCCAAATAAAGAGACCGAGAGAGAAAGAGATCATGCCGGCACCTTTAAAGGTTTGCTCTCGATGACTTCTCTTGTTGTCCGTGTTTTATTGGTGAATTGTTTTTTTCCCCCGTTTTCTGGCAGCCCATCAAACAGTCGAAGAGTTGTTTTTTTTTTAACCATAGTTGGGTCAGCATCAAACGAACTGAATGCCCTCTTAAGAGTAAAGAGACCTGAAAATAGGCCCTCTTCACACATTGTTGAGGGAAGATTGTGTTTCTTTTGTGTGGCAGGGGTTGATTTCTTTTAAAACTAACACATTTCAGCTTCTATTTTTTTGTTATATGAAGATTATTAAATCTTTTTTTTTTTTTACCATGCCTTCATTTTTCAAATCCTTTTATACACACGCTTCTGCTGAAATGAATGTTTTTGAGTCTCTCATGCTCACCAAAGCAGCATTTATTCGATAAGAACAATAATATTTACATTTACATTTAATCATTTAGCAGACGCTTTTCTCCAAGGCGACTTACAAATGAGAATAGTAGAAGCAATCAAATCAACATGAGGGCAACAGTATGTAAGTGCTGTGTCACGTCAGTTTCATCAGTAAAGTGCTCGTAGCAAGGTTTTTTTAATATATACGCAAATATGTGAAGAGAATAGAAAATCGGAAAAAGAAAAGTAAAATATAAATAAAAATGCTAATACTACTGGGTCAAGTGTTGACGAAAAAGATATGTCTTTAGCAGTTTTTTGAAAATGGATAGAACGTGGTAGGTCATTCCACCAACCAGGAACAGACCAGGAGAAGGTCCATGAGAGTGATTTTGTGCCCCTTTGGGATGGCACCACAAGACAAGACTTGCAGAACGCAAGCTTCTGGAGGGCGCATAAGTCTGAAGTAGTGAGTTTAGGTATAGCGGTGCAGAGCCAGTGGATGTTCTGTAGGCAAACATTAGAGCCTTGAATTGGATGCGAGCAGCTATTGGCAGCCAATACAAACTGATGAAGAGAGGTGTGACATGCACTCTCTTTGGTTCGTTAAAGACCAGTCTTGCTGCAGCATTCTGGATCGGTTGTAGAGGCTTGACAGTGCATGCTTGAAGGCCTGCCAAGAGAGCATTACAATAGTCCAGTCTGGATAGAACAAGAGCTTGGACAAGAATTTGTGTGGAATGCTCCGATAGGAAGGGTCTAATCTTCCTAATTTTGTACAGGGCAAATCTGCAGGACCGGGCCGTTGTAGCGATATGATCTGCGAAGCTTAAACAATCATCCATCACCACTCCAAGGTTCCTGGCCGTCCTGGAAGGAGTTATGGAAGGTTATGATGAAGTGTTGGGGTTGCACCGACCACAAGCAGTTCCATTTTTGCAAGGTTGAGTTGAAGGTGGTGGTCCTTCATCCAGGCAGCAATGGCTGTCAGGCAGGCTGCGATGCGACCAGCAACCGTCGGATCATCCGGTTGGAATGAGAGGAAGAGTTGTGTGTCATCAGCATAACAGTGAACAGTGATCATTTACACGTCAACGACATTTTGGGGGCCTGAAAACGCAAACTTTTGAAAACAGGTTTCAAAGAGCAAGTTTTTGAAAACCAAACCCTTATTGTCTCCATGTAAACTACACAATGCGAATTTGTGAAAACGGTGATGTCATGTGCATGAACTTTCACTTATGTTAGTTTCACTCAAACCATCCTTGTTCACACTACTTAAAAAACTCATGTAACTATATGTACTTAATTGAACAGAGTTGTTTCTACTAAAAATGAGTATTGTCAGCTTTACTTAATAAGTGTTTGTTCAGTCAACTTAACATTGCTGAGTGAAACGCACAAATTAATGTTGACATAACTAACTGGGTAGTGGATCCGTACTTCCCAGCATGCTTTGCAAGGGACTGCATTAGGAGAGAAAATTTAGGGATTAAAGTGTTATTTTATGTGTTTTTCAGTAAAGGGAAATATGTTATTAGTTTATGTTAGTGTTTAATGTTCAGTTACTTTGGACATTTAGAGGAGTAATGTTGTTTTTTTTTCATTTGTGGTTACCATTATGCAGAAAAGTGGCGCCTGTGTTTAGTCATATAATTTCTGCTTTCAATTCAATTGAGTTTGTTCAGTGAGTTATTTTTTTGAGTGCATTTTGTAGAGCAAATAGTTCATTTAATAAGGTAAATTAAGTCAATAAACGTGTTCACCTTACGTAATAAACATAACATTATTAAGTGAACTACACATATAAATATTATGTAACAGTGACAAATTCAAATGATTTGTACTTACACAAAAAAATGTTGTCAACTTGAATTTCTTTTGTTCATACAACTAAATTGTTATTTGTACAAATTACTCAATATAGTTGTGTGGAACCACTTGACACTTCTTTTTTAAGTAAATCCAGCAATTCATTTTGTTTTGAGTGTATGTATTACGTGTTCAGTCTATAGACGTGTAGTGTTTTTTACAAAGTGATATCGCCAACTACTGGCCTGGCAGCAGAAAACAGCGTTTTTAGTTGTTTTTGTGGGTCCGTGTGAACGGGGATCTTTGTGACAACACTGTCAGCTGTACACAGAAAAAAAGCAAATGATAAATGTTTCTGTTTTCAGTATATCGTTGATGTGTAAACACGCTCTTATCATGTTGTTTTGGTTTTCCTGTTTGCCTGTCTGCGTTCCCTATTAGTTTCCATAGTTCCTAATAATTACACACCTGTTTCTGTACAGTTCATTACCACTCCTTGTGTATTTAATGCTGCCTTCACATGCTCTCGGAATTATTGTAAATACAAGTTTTCTAGGCAAAAATTGCACATGAACACCCTCCCATTTCGAAAGTTGAATGCAATGAGCTCGTAATTATGACTTTGGAAGTCGGAATTATCAAATTTCCGATAGCATGTAAAGGCAGCATTAGTCCTCAGTTCTGTGTTCCGTGTCGTTAATGTTGTATATGGTTGTGTTATATTTCTCCTACGTGTTCCAAAATGGATTTATTATTAAAGACTGTTTCTATTTATGCTCCATCGTCGTGTGATCATTTAATGCATCTTTGCTAGATAAAACCATTAATTTCTTTGAAAAAAAAATATACTGACCCCTATTTTTTCAACAGTAGTGTTGATATTTTATTATTTCACCATTTTCCTAGGCATACTTTCAATTGTACACTATAAAAATCCATCATAAGAGTGTGGAAATACATTTGTTCTTGCCTGTCTAGGAAAAAAAGAGACAGAATTCTTCAGTGATACAAGTATGTCCACTTTTGGACATTGTTAGTATACAAATCAAATAAAGTAGTGTGTGATGAAAGTGTTTTAAAAGACTTTGAATTACCCACAGTTAAAGCAATACCCAGTGATTTCCCTGTCACAGATCTCCAGCAGGTGCTGTTGTCTGTAAGATAAAAGCATTCAGCTTAAAATCACCGGCTAATACAGGGAGGATAAAGACATTCTACCTCGCTTCAATGGTCTCTAAGTGCACCGTTTGACAGTCTGAACCTTAGCAGGGATTTGCTATCTGGTCACATGGGCGACTTCCTCTTCATCAGCCCTGTTCCTGGTCAGTTTTACACCCTGAATACCCGGCACCCAATCGATTGACACAAGCCCTGCTTATTAATCTACCGGCTGGACACTTTGAGTCCGCCATCCGTTACAGACGGCATCAGGAGCCATTATGGTGACACAGCACTACATCATGCTGAATAAGTCATAAGGGTGGGTGGTTATAGCCCCTCCCCCAATCTCTATATCAGCATTTAGGATAAATGACTTAAACTAATGATAGGGAGATGAGGTATAGAGTTAGCCCGTATTCCGAGAGACCCCCGGGATGAGATGAGGGAAAACATTTAGCGGAAAAAACCATGTGAGAGAGACACATTTTGTCTACGTGTAATTAAGCAGCTTTCTTATGACTCATCAGCTGAACTGACATTTAAATGTGCTGTAGTAAGCTGTTTGACAGATACACAAAATTGGAGGAGGAATTAGGAATGAGACTTTAGCTCTGGAAAATCCATCTCCTCGCAGTCTGTGTGCGTGAAGGATGGGCTATTTGTGTCAGTCTTTCTACTTAACCTAGTTGGAATGTGAGCAGAAGGGAGTTTTGGGGCCCCCCACACACCAGTGCACAAACACACACACACACACACACACACACACAAGGCAGTGCTATAGTTTCCTGTAGGGATATAGGCAGATGAGGTTCATCGATGAGAAGTGGGAGCATGTGGAAGAAGGAAGTTGGCTTGAAAATATCACTGTGGCATTTGGGAAAGTTTTAACTAAAGGTGGTTGTGGATCTGTGGGGGACTGTGTGGGGAATTCACAGATTGCATAATCGCAAGAAAGCTTTATATACTGTATATATATTATATATATATATATATATATATATATATATATATAAATGAGAGAGAGAGACAGAGAGTCATATACCCTAGAGCAACTGAATATACTGTAGAAGTTGCTGAAATCAATGTCCATACGTTTTTTTTTTAATTCAGTCCAAATCTATAAATGCATTCATAAATATATTGAAATGCAGTTAATTCATTGCATACAGAATTTCAAATGAATTTAATACACAGTTATTTAAATAAACCTCTTCTAAATTCTTATTAAATTTTTAAAGTACATTTTGATATCTGACTGTCCTGATATCATAATATTATATGATACTATTTATAATATAAAATAATATATCATAAGCTATGATAAAAAGCTATAAGCTCAACGATGACATTCATGAAAATAAAGGCATAAATAGGTTGGCATAATATTCTATCATTATTTCTTACACTATAAAAAAAAGTATTTATGATCAAAACTTCTTATTAATATTTAAAAACTTTTGTCTGCTTATCATGTGGTGCTATCAACATGAAGAAAAAAAAAGGAAGTTATATAATAGAGAGGACCTCTGTTTACCTACATGACTGTGTGTCAAGGTCAAAGGTCAAAGGTCTCTTAAAAATAGCAAATAATTTGACCTTTTTATGATGAGACAATATTGGTTCATGTTGTATAATGTCATGTTGTGCAACTCTCTAAAAACCTAAATATGTTTATGGATTAATGATATTTGCAAACAAAGAAAAAGTAAATTATTATCATTAATAATGATAATAATACTTTTGTAAAACTTTTTTATTTGCTTGTTTGTTTGCTTACAAATATCATGAATTAATTAAATAAATAAATTAATTATTTAGTTAAACTGTGAAATTTTTTGTCAATAAATTAAACTATTCCTAAATAATTTTTTATTTCATTAATAATGATAATAATAATAATACTTTTGTAAAACTTTTTTATTTGCTTGTTTGTTTGCTTACAAATATCATGAATTAAATAAATAAATAAATAAATTATTTAGTTAAACTGTGAAATTTTTTGTCAATAAATTAAACTATTCCTAAATTTTTCTTTTTTTTTTTTTTTCTTTCAAAACCATATGAAACCAATGTAAATACAAAAGACTATGTTTCTACTTGGCATGTGTTTTAAACTTGGACATAAGCATTTGTCATTCACATACACTGTTTTCTTCAAATACTATGCTGTTTCAAATATATTTTGGGCAGTTGCTAATGCATTACTCAATGGCTGATTTCTGCTCCAAATCAGAGGAACCCATCATAGAGTCTCTATGATATTCTGGTTACTAGATAAGAGGGGGGCCTTCCTACATGTGGCATCTGTACACTGTCTACCAAGTCAAAAGGCTCCAAGTCTCTATGATATTCTGGCCCATAGGTATGGCTGATTTCCACCTCAATCCTCAGCATTTAGAGCCAAGCCGTGAATGTTGCATCAATGTGTATGAGATTTTCACTCCTTGTATCATCCACCACGTGAAAATCGTAAGCTTGATTGGTTAGTAAAGTCACAGCGTAGTCACTCTCCTCTTCACAAGAAATGGCACGATTTCCTGCCCATGTTCGTAACACAAACTACGGGATGACAGAAGTGAGCAACGGTAACTTAAAATAGTCTTTACTTTATATACAGCATACACTAACCTATCCAAGCACTGTCTGTGAAACCAGGCCTAAATATACGAGGGGTATGTATTGCATTGAGACAATATGATTGAGGTTAATCTAGCAGGTTTAAAGTTTTTCAAAAAGATCATAGCAGTCAGAAAAGATGTTACCATTCGCAGCACTGCATTGAGTTTATGAGTACAGCAGTAGGACGATGCATGTGACAAGATGAATGTGTTTTAGTCAGGCTTCTCTGAGGACTCCTGCTCCTTTTATCATTGTTCGAGAGAAGGACACACATCACTTTGTTGTCGGAAAAAGAGTCAATCACAAGTGAAGTGGGCTCATTAGAATTACTTGGATGCAGAAACTCTTCAGACAAGGACGCCAGCGGCATTTGCAGCACACACACACACCTGCGTTAAGGTCGAAATCTCAAACGGAATAAATCAGAGCAGCGTAGTGAGAGCGAGCACTTTTAGCGACGTGCCATCATTTATCTCCTCGTTTTTGAGAGCTGCAGTTTTTGCGAACACAATGAAATGCAAATGAATGCTGCATGTGTTTTTCTCGGAAGACTCTTTGTCACATTCACAAATGCGGTGGCACACTCATGCTCACTCGGACACCGACGATAATGCCCCTTGTCTGAGGTCCTGGCAAAGATCAGGTAATTGTTCTCCTTTCCCGGCAGGCTTGATCGTCTCCGGAGTGCCACGACACATGCGTAAGCAAATCAATCAGCCCGTGTTCTAATCAGTTCCACTTATATCACCCTGAAAATAAATGATCCCTCCCATGAGGGAGGGGGCAGGACCAATCAATACGGGATAAGGTGAAGGTCTGTCCGGTTCTAGGCCCTGCAGGCTTACGGGAGGGTGAGGGGACAATCTGGCTTCCTAGTAAACAGGTTGTTCTTTCCATAAAGTGATTTGTCACCACTCCAGTTACTGCTGGCACACGGCTCCCTCGTCTTTCCTGAAATGTCAGTCAATAAACCTCCTGAAAGTGTAAGGAACAAGGGGGAGGTGTTTGTAAATTGCGAGGGGGTTGGAAGGACACTAGATGCAGGGATGAATCCATTACACCTACTTAAATTCCATCTCTCATCCTCCTGTTCCAGCTATGGTCCCAAAACATGAGCCCCAACCCTTGAGCAGCTGTTCTTTATCATTGCGTGCTACAGCCGTTTGGAATAGGAACTTAACAATGGCTAAACGGCCACACCAAGAAGCAGGGTTGTGACCGTCGACATGCAGTCTGGTCCAATGTTTCCCAACCCTGTTCCTGGAGGCATCCCAATACTACACATTTTCAAACTCCTAAGAAAACACACCTGAATCAACTCATTAGTAGAGACTTCAAGACCTGAAGTGGATGGGCCAGATAAAGCCAGATTTACACTGCACACATCTGCGCCGCGTTACGGCTCCGATCGTGGCCACTCTAGTCAATGCTTGTGTTTACACCAGCTGCACCGTGGCACGTTTAGCTTAATATAGGCACCAGGTCTATTTTTGACGGACGCCACATCCAAGCCCGCGCAGTTCAAATACAAAATAAAGTCAAAATAATCACCCTGTGTAGACTCCCGCTCAAATTTCACATCACTAGGAGGCCAGAAATTGAAGATGAGATTCTAGGTTGAAAAAATTATGAAAAATCTTTTATCCTTGACTTTTAAGTGTATTAACTTCATCTACAGGCTACAGCAAAACAAAGTAGGGCAACGTCAGACAAGCAAATCTCGTCGGACAACGTCGGACAGGCAAATCTCATGGTCTCGCGAATCCAGAAGCTTCACTTCTGAAACGCTCCTGGTGTGAGTTGACACCGCGTAGAGAATGGAACAAGACCTCGCCGGAGCCATAATGCGCCACACACATGTGCAGTGTAAATAAGGGGTACGAGAGATATCCAAAATGGTGCCTCTAGCATTGAGAAACACTGGTCTGGTCCCCATTGTAGCCTATTCTGGCCCAGAACCATTCACTTAGACAGGAAGAGACTGTCTGACCAACATTTAAAGCAATCAACAAGACTGTGTTCGTCCAACATTGGCAAATCTAGTAATTTATCAACCTGGTACCTTATAAACACAACTGTTTCTAGGCGGACTGGTACCAACTCCTGGAAGCTGCACAAAACCAGCAGTTCTTGCCATTGGATCGACAGTAGGTAGTCCATGGTCATGCCATTTGAAGCTGCAACTAGGTCCACCACCCAGAAAGGACATCTACAACGGCTGATTTACTCTGTCCAGTAACCAGGAATGGTGCACCATTGTTTTCACAGACCACATGCTCTGATTCATTCTTGTCACATGATGAAGCCTGGGTTTTGTTAGAAATCTAAGAGTTCAAAAATAAAAGGCTGGCAGGATTCAAAGTGACTCAACGTTTCACAAGTGACTCATGTTTCTTTTTACTACCTTCAAACGTTGTTTGCTTTCTTATTCATTCGTCAACTATGCTGTGGTCTTCAGCTGTGGAAGATGGTGCTTGTTATGCTTCTAGAAGTTTCAAGAAACTCTATAGGGAACGTTTGAGGAGTATCCAATCACTCTCATTCTCTATTAGTGATAAACATATGATGGAGAGGTTAGTCTGAAAACAGATGTGTTATGTCGAAGACTTTTACTCCCCAGTATGCTCTCTACAAAATTTGACTGTGACGGTTCATCACCATTTCATTGACGCTGCATCTGAAGTTTTCACCCAATTAACTTTTTAAGCAAAAATAATGCATATGACAAGGCCAATAAATTGTAAGATGTGCAGATAAGCTTTTCAGACACACATTTGTTTCATTGCTCCAGATCTTCACTGTGATCAAGTACATGTGTGTTGTATAAGCAGATTCTCACTTTCCCGCCAGATGGGAATACCACCAAATACTAGTCTCTGGCATGTTTTTGTTGTGGTTTACTCAAGCACTTTATTGTAGTTTTTTGCATGCTTATGCAGTGCTCAGATCTTGAAATACATTCATATACTCAACACGGTGTATTTAGCATTGTGTCTGAAGACTCCTTGATTTGACTGGCAGCATGTACCATGTTATTATAAGACTAAAGAATGTATTTGCAATGCCATGTTTTTCTCTATCCCCAGAACATAAATGTTTGTTGGATTGGTGAGTTGTTTGAAAGATCACACATGCTCTGGCTACATAAAGGACACATTGTGATACAATTTTGAATCACGGCTTCAGTGTTCTTGCTCTGTTATTGAAATCCAGTGATTAGTTATTCTGGGCAGATTTATTATGTCATGTTTTACATAAATCCATCAGATTATTAATGGACAAAGAAACATCTGGATATAAATGAATGGAACTGAACGTGTTTATTTAATGGGAGAGATATTGTCCATTATGTCATTATGCACAAAATCATATGCTTGTAAAAGTGCTGGTCAGAGAATTGTGGTCAATAAAAGGCGGACTGATGGATAATTCAGGCATATCCTGAGATATGAAAAATCTACATATGTTTTAACATGGTGAAACATGGTGCATGCTTTTGCTTGACAAATTTTTATCAGTAGAATTTGTATTGCATACGTTATATATTATTAAGAAAAATTATATGCGCAGTTCTTAAATGGAATCAGATTAGAAACTTTCTTGATTAGTACTGATTTTCTTATATTCCAAAGCTTGTTGCACAAAGCAAAAATACTTCATGAGCAATTTGTAGAATGCACTTCAAGCTCAAATACCTATTAATATTCGCCTTTAGCGAGAAGAAGGCAAAAAATAAACGAAGTCCTCAGAGTAATTCTTCATTCAGACGAATATGTAGAATATTCCTTTGATCTTGAATATTTTGATGTTGTTTTAGTTTTCATTGCTTTATTTGGGCATCTTTAACTCACAAAGGCTTTTGGTATTTCCATTCCATTTCCAGAATGGAATTCCAGAATTCTACTGACACATTTAAAGACAAATTTATATAGACCAATTCATTTGCCACTTTCCACGAAAATAGTGTAAAATATGACAAATTCTTGTTCTTTTTTTTAAGAAGGTGCTTAGAATGCTCAACAATTTTTGCAAGCCTGTTATAACATTTTTGGACTTCAAATAAAATCACTTAAGTAAGGTTGCAGATTTATCCTAAATAAATCTATCACTTAGTAGGGGCTTTCTACTGTAGTTTAGGACCAAATCTTTGTTAGTAGTTATTGGTTCACTTACAGTTGAAACCAGATATTTACATACACTTCAGAAAAAAACTTTTTTTTCTTTCCTGTCATACATTAAATCAGAGTAAACCTTTTTTTTTCTGTTTTAATAAATATTTATTAAATATTAACTCAATAAATATTAACATTTTTGGCATTTGTTAAATGTCACAATCGAGCGAGGGAGAATTTTTATGTATTTTTCTTATCACTTTCATCAAAGTCAGAAGTATACATACACTAAGTTTATTGTGTCTTTAAACAAAAAGAAAACTCCAGATGATTCCATTCTGAGCTTAAGAAGCTTCTGATAGGTTAATTGATTCCATTTGAGTTAATTGGTGGCACACCTGTGGATGTATATAAAGGCACACCTCAAACACAGAGCCTCTTTCTTTGACATCATGGGAAAATTAAGAGAAATCAACCAAGACATCAGGAAAAGTATCGTGGACCTCCACAAGTGTGGCTCATCCTTAGGTGCAATTTCCAGATGCCTGAAGGTCCCACGTTCATCCGTTCAGACAATAATACGTGGGAATGTACAACCATCATACCGCTCAGGAAGGAGACGGATTCTGAGTCCCAGAGAGGAACGTTTTTTGGTGCGAAATGTGCGAATCAACCCCAGGACAACAGCAAAAGACCTTGTCAAGATGCTGGCTGAAACTGGTAAGACAGTGTCATTATCCACAGTAAAATGAGTCCTGTACCACCATGAGCTGAAAGGTTACTCTGGGAGGAGAAAGCCATTACTTCAAAACCACCATAAAAAATCCAGACTACAGTTTGCAACTGCACATGGGGACAACAATCTTAATTTCTGGACTGTGGTCTAACGAAACAAAAACTGAACTGTTCGGCCATAATGATAAACGGTATACTTAGAGGAAAAAGGGCGAAGCTTTGAAGCCTCAGAACACCATCCCAACTGTGAAGTATGGGGGTGGTAGCATAATGTTGTGGGGCTGCTTTGCTGCAGAAGGGACTGGTGCATTTCACAAAATAGATGGCATCATGAGAAAAGAAAATTATGTGGATATATTGAAGCAACATCTGAAGACATCAGCCAGGAAGTTAAAGCTTGGGCGCAAATGGGTCTTTCAAATGGACAGTGACCCCAAGCATACCTCCAAATTAGTTACAAAGTGGCTTAAGGACAACAAAGTCAGGGTATTGGAGTGGCCATCACAAAGCCCTGATCTCAATCCCACAGAAAATGTGTGAGCAAGAAGGCCTACAAACCTGACCCAGTTACATCAGTTCTGTCAAGAGGAGTGGGCCAAAATTCCAGCAAACTATTGTAGAAAGCTTGTGGAAGGATACCCAAAAACGTTTGGCCCAAGTGAAACTGTTTCGGGGCCATTCTACCAAATACTAAGGAAGTGTATGTATACTTCTGACTTTGATGAAAGTGATAAAAAAAATACATAAAAATTCTCCCTCGCTCGATTCTGGCATTTAACAAATGCAAAAAAATATGTTAATATTTATTGATCTAAAACAGAAAAAGTTTACTCTGATTTAATGTATGACAGTAAAGAACAGTAAAGAAATTTTTTTTCTGAAGTGTATGTAAATATCTGGTTTCAACTGTATATTTAAATAATCAAATTATTTGATCATTTTTTCTTACAGTAACTTTAGTAACATGGTTGAATGACTTCAACCCTGTTACATAACATTATAATTTATGTAAAAATTGAAAAAGAAAATGATATGAAATCAAATGAATTGATTTAGATTTATCTCAGCATTCTGGTCAATTCCCATGAATGGATTCTCTTAGGTCACACTCCAGCGGGAGGATATGAGTGCATTTCCACTTTAGCGTATGAGGGGTTACAAATGCACAAGCCCCATCAAGTCAGAAACTCCACTCTAGTTGGCTGGAAGAAGGGAAACCTCAGAGGACAAGTGGCCCTTTCCCATGCACACTGCAGCCAATCAAAACAAAGGAAAACAACACATTCCCATCAGCCATCAGTGGCAACTCTGTGACCCCCGGAAAGTATGAGTAAATACCGACATCAGGCCTTGAGTTGAATGCTGGTGTTGGGAGGAGGGTTTGAGGGTGGGCAATGTGGGCAATGGAATAATTTAGTATGATAGTATTGGTATCTGTTGATATCTTTATCTAATCCCTGATGTTTGCACAATTACTAGAGACACAGGCAAGAGGGCATTTATTGTTCAGTATTCAGCACAGGCTTGGATTTGAACTCATCGCCCTGTTTTCGCCTCACCTCAAAAGCCCTGGTTTCATTAGTCATCCATTAAGTTCATTAAAACTTTATGAGTGTTTTCGACTAGCATTTCATAAGCATGCTTTTTCAACAAAAGTTTCGTTCTGTACAGATCTGCAATTGTTCCTCTTCCTGACTTCAAAAGAAGTTGCATAAAATAAGTGTGGGATAGATGTTCGAGCTGAGGGGGGCATTGGAAGCTGTGGACTAACATAATGCTTAAATGTGAGACCTCTAGCCAGGCCGGACAGGCACAGATGTTTCTCATTACACATTGGCCAGCTCTGGGTTTGTTTGTGTTGTTTAAGTCCCACAAAAGCTAATCCAACCTTACTGAGGAAAAGTAAGGCATTATGTTGCTCTAAAATACTGTTCTTTGGTTATATTTGTCACCTCAACTTGCCTTCAAGGTCTTAAAGGCAAGTGTCAATACTTTTATTATTTATTTGGGCTGGAGATGCAAGTGAAACTTCATATTGTTTTGTTTGTTTCGTTTTCTAAGCGACTGGACAAATTTCACCTAGTGGATGAAAACAATTGAATGACTGAGAGTGTCTAGGGTCTGGAGACTTGAGTCTGAACTTGGCCCAGTTAGCAACCACTAACTAGTAACCACATTAAAGGATTAGTTCACTTCAGAATTAAAATTTCCCGATAATTTACTCACCCCCATGTCATCCAAGATGTTTGTCTTTCTTTCTTAAGCTGAAATTTTTTTTTGAGGAAAACATTCCAGGATTTTTCGCCATATAGTGGACTTCACTGGGGTTGAAGGTCCAAATGTCAGTTTCAGTGCAGCTTCAAAGGGCTCTATACGATCTCAGATGAGGAATAAGTGTCTTACTGAATCTACGGTGTCATTTTCTTTAAAAAAAAAAAAAAAAAATTATATACTTTTTAACCACAAATGCTCGTCTTGCACTAGCTCTGCGATGCGCCGTGCATTACATAATCACGTTGGAAAGGTCACGCGTGACGTAGGCTGAAGTACCGACCCAGTGACTACAAAGTGAACGGGCAAAGACTACGTTTTTTGTAAAGACTAACAGCCTTTACAAAAAAAGTAAAACAACAGTGTCGGACAATTCCGCCTACGTCACACGTGACCTTTCCAACTTGATTACGTAATGTGTGGCGCATCACCGAATACAATCAGTCACGTGACCTATTCAATTTTAAATAACCTAACCAAACAGCAAACAATTCCAGCAGTAAAGCTTTAGCTTCTTGATTGACGCTGTCATCCAGGGCTATCACTAAATAGCTGGGGTTGAAATGCTTTAAAAAAGCTTTGGCTTTCTGCACCAAATTAAGCTTTGGTGTAGGTTTTCCATTGCCGATTAACTCCAGTTTTTCTTAGGTTAATCTTAAAAATGGTGTTGATAATAAATTAGCCACGATGTCCTCCTTATTAACGTTGCTTGCGATTTCCATAACGAATAGCGCTAGCTATTTTATAAGCGTTTTTTTTTTTTTCTATCAAAACTTGTCATGAACTTAATAACAAGCCCCACTCAATAAAAGGGACGATATGATTGGTCAATTTTCCTGTCATTTGAAATTCGTCCCCCCACCTACATTTCCTGCTAGTACGGAGACTCGAACCTGTGAACTTCGGGTTACAAGTCCGACTCTCTCTCTTAGGCAGTGGCCTAATGGCTGAAGGGTTTATTTCCTCAAAAAGTTTTAGATGCTTATTGTCAAATTACGAATTCCTAAAATAACATTAGAACTGATGACTTTTTATTAAAAAAGTTTTAAAATATATATATATATATATTTTTTTAAAATAGTTTAGGCCCTCTCTTACCCCTTTTCCACCAGCATGAACCAGGTGCTAATTCAGAGCCAGTGCTATAGCCGGTTCGGGGTTGGTTCGACTGGCTTCTAAGAACCGATTTGCCTTTCCAAGGGCTAGAGAGCCAACACAGAGCCAGGTCTTACGTTACTGTGCACGGCAGCGCCAAACACAAACACACCATCAACAATGGTGGACATTGACTTACTATTGATGCTCATGGCTTTGTAAACCTACATCAGCATCCAAACACGGTGAATCCAACGTGTTCGTGCAGCTCGCTGTAATTTTTGTAGACTGAGATTACAATCGAGAATAATGCTAACCTTCCACGGACCACTGTTGTTTTGGCTTAATCGTGTCCATCACATTTAGCTGCTATTTCAAAAATGGTGGTCACATGTTTCTGTTCGTCTTGTTGGTCACGGTAACCCCATCCCTAGCCCCTGACAGAAACGGTTCTTACTTCTAGACCAGCAATGTTTTGGTGCTACTTATGAACCACTTTTCCTGGCGCTTTGGGTGTCGAAAGACAAAGAACTGATTTGAAACTAGGCTCTCTGCCTTGGAAAAAGGGCATCTGCGGGCCTAGAGGGCCATGACGGTTCCCCTCTGGTCCCTGTAATATATTTTTTTTGTGAAAAGGAATAAATGTTGTTATTGTTTTACTGCCTCTAGTGTTAATTTCAGCTGGAAATGGCAGTGAGTTGTATAGTTATGTTTATTGTGGTCTGCATTGCCACTAGTTGAGAAACTTATTTGTGTATGTGTGCGGTTGCATGTGTGTAAGTGGTGTGATTGTGAGGCATTGCTATATCCTGCAATGGACTTCCTGTGGTAACGCAAACAGGACACGTTGTTCTGTCTATAAGCAGTGGTTTGTGAGTCATGCTCATTCAGCCATGGAGGGATATCCCTGCTCCGTCCCTCCCACACACACACACACACACACACACACAACCCTGACAAACCCAACCCAACCAAACCCAGACCTGCCCTGATGATTCACTGCAAAGGCACGGAGCCCCCAGTGAGTGGTGGGTGTGTACGCTAGTGTCTGTCTTCTGCTTCATTCAAAAACACAGCTTTGTTTAACACTGTTGTTTGCAGTTGGCTTGGCTTTTCTTATGTAATCGAGGATTATTTCCAACAAATTAAGTTTTTATTCTCTGACTTTTATTCTAAAAATCTGACTTTTTTCCTGCGGTTGCGAGTTTATACCTCACAAATATGACTTTTTTCCTCTAATTGCGAGTTTATATCTCACAAATATGACTTTTTTTCCTCTAATTGCGAGTTTATATCTCACAAATCTGACTTTTTTTCCTGCGATTGCGAGTTTATATCTCACAAATCTGACTTTTTTTCCCGCGATTGCGAGTTTATATCTCACAAATACGACTTTTTTCCGCGATTGCGAGTTTATATCTCACAAATACGACTTTTTTTCCCGCGATTGCGAGTTTATATCTCACAAATACGACTTTTTTCCCGCGATTGCGAGTTTATATCTCACAAATACGACTTTTTTCCAGCGATTGCGAGTTTATATCTCACAAATATGACTTTTTTCCCGCGATTGCGAGTTTATCTCACAAATACGACTTTTTTCCCGCGATTGCGAGTTTATATCTCACAAATCTGACTTTTTTCCCGCGATTGCGATTAAGTTTTTATTCTCTGAATTTATTAATGTACCTCTTTTGTGTGAGCACGCCAACCTACAACATAACATGCTAAAGTAATCTGTCAAAACAAACAAAAATAACTTTTTTTAAAAATAAATTTAACTCATTCATTTTGCAGTGAACCAGCAAATACAGTACACTATCCCTTATGTGTTTATACATTTTTTTTTCCAAATATTTTGAAGTTGAATAAAAAAGTTGGAGTGCCCATGTTGTTTGTCAACTACTCATTTACATACATTCCTCTGAGTGATTAAAAACTGCTGACTTCTTCTGTGACATTAGAAAGAAATAACTTCTTTTTCATGAGTGATTAGTAGTTTGAAGTTCACACTGGCAACAGTTATCAAATGCATATGACCGTTATAATAAAGGCTGTTCGGTGTGCCAACGTTTCTAACATATGCAGTTTCCTGGGAGGGCTGATAAATGACTCCTGCACAATTTTTCAAGGCTATTAACTTGAGTGCCTTTTTATTCAGTCTCATTATTTTTTAAACAGCCATAGGAAGTCGCAAGGAGGTTTCTAAAATCTAAACGTCTCGTGAAGCTATTTCAATACTGCATTTTTAACTTTCTGTAAATGGCTGTCAGAAGAGAGAGAGGTCGCAGCACAGTTTCTGTTGGCTCTGCAATGAGACTCTGCAGATCGTTAAATTTGAGCGTAAATGAGAGCTTTCCTTTTCTCTTTCTGTGCTGTGACAGACGTTTTTATAACTGACTTTTTTTTTTTTAGCAATGAAACAGAAGTGAATGTGAATGTGACTGTGGACTGGTGTGTGTGTGTGTGAGAGAGAGAGAGAGAGAGAGAAAGAGAACATAACAAATAAATCCTTACGAAGCGCTGTCACCTCGAGTCAGGGCCACTGCCGTCTCCATGGAGATAAACTCAAAGAAGCACACACAAACTTTTCTGACACACAGTTTCCTTTGCACTGTGTGACTTGAGTTACAAGACTTTCAATTCCTTTAAAAAAAAAATATATATATATATATATTTTAACAATTAAAATGATTAAATGTGTGTACGTTATACTAAAATTACAAAAACTAAAAGGCAATAAAAATAAATTACAGTTAAATAGAAATAATAAAAAACATTAAAAATGAATAAAATATATATTAAATATTATGTTATATTTAAAATAAATATATCAAAATAAAAGTAGATTTTTATTTTTAGAAAATATGAGTGGTGCTTGCAAAACACAACATGAGGTGTTGTGACTTTTGTCATTGTCATTTGTTGTGACTGTGTTTTACGTGAGTTTGAGTGAGTTGCTTTTTGGTTGCTACGGTGTTGCTAGGATATTGAGAGTGTTTACCCGGGCGTTGCTATTCAGTTAGCGCTTATTATCAGTGCATTGCTATGTGTTGATGATTGTTAAGCTGAGAACAATCAGTACAGAAGGAGTTGCGTCTAAAGTTTACATTACTCGTATGAGCAAAGATGATATCTGTTAGCTAATATTGTTTATATGTCGCAATTCTGACTTTTTTCCTGTGATTGCGAGTTTATATCTCACAAATCTGACTTTTTTCCCATTATTGCGAGTTTATATCTCACAAATCTGACTTTTTTCCCGTGGTTGCGAGTTTATATCTCACAAATCTGACTTTTTTCCCATGATTGCGAGTTTATATCTCACAAATCCGACTTTTTTCCTGCGGTTGCGAGTTTATATCTCACAAATCTGACTTTTTTCCTGCGGTTGCGAGTTTATATCTCACAAATCTGACTTTTTTCCTGCAGTTGTGAGTTTATATCTCACAAATCTGACTTTTTTCCTGCAGTTGTGAGTTTATATCTCACAAATCTGACTTTTTTCCCATGATTGCGAGTTTATACCTCACAAATCTGACTTTTTTCCTGCGATTGCGAGTTTATATCTCACAAATCTGACTTTTTTCCCATGATTGCGAGTTTATACCTCACAAATCTGACTTTTTTCCTGCGATTGCGAGTTTATATCTCACAAATCTGACTTTTTTCCTGCGATTGCGAGTTTATACCTCACAAATCTGACTTTTTTCCCATGATTGCGAGTTTATATCTCACAAATCTGACTTTTTTCCTGCGATTGCGAGTTTATACCTCACAAATCTGACTTTTTTCCCATGATTGCGAGTTTATATCTCACAAATCTGACTTTTTTCCCGTGGTTGCGAGTTTATATCTCACAAATCTGACTTTTTTCCCGTGGTTGCGAGTTTATATCTCACAAATCTGACTTTTTTCCTGCGATTGCGAGTTTATATCTCACAAATCTGACTTTTTTCCTGCGATTGCGAGTTTATATCTCACAAATCTGACTTTTTTCCTGTGGTTGCGAGTTTATATCTCACAATTTAGACTTTTTTCCTTGCAGTTGCGAGTTTATATCTCACAAATCTGATTTTTTTCCTGTGATTGCGAGTTTATATCTCACAATTCTGACTTTTTTCCCATGATTGCGAGTTTATATCTCACAAATCTGACTTTTTTCCTGCGATTGCGAGTTTATATCTCACAAATCTGACTTTTTTCCCGTGGTTGCGAGTTTATATCTCACAAATCTGACTTTTTTCCCGTGGTTGCGAGTTTATATCTCACAAATCTGACTTTTTTCCTGCGATTGCGAGTTTATATCTCACAAATCCGACTTTTTTCCCGTGGTTGCGAGTTTATATCTCACAAATCTAACTTTTTTCCTGTGGTTGCGAGTTTATATCTCACAAATCCGACTTTTTTCCCGTGGTTGCGAGTTTATATCTCACAATTTAGACTTTTTTCCTTGCAGTTGCGAGTTTATATCTCACAAATCTGACTTTTTTCCCATGATTGCGAGTTTATATCTCACAAATCTGACTTTTTTCCTCTAATTGCGAGTTTATACCTCACAAATCCGATTTTTTTCATGCGATTGCGAGTTTATATCTCACAAATCCGACTTTTTTCCCGTGGTTGCGAGTTTATATCTCACAAATCTGACTTTTTTCCTGCGGTTGCGAGTTTATATCTCACAAATCTGACTTTTTTCCCATGATTGCGAGTTTATATCTCACAAATCCGACTTTTTTCCCGTGGTTGCGAGTTTATATCTTACAAATCTGACTTTTTTCCCGTGGTTGTGAGTTTATATCTCACAAATCTGACTTTTTTCCTGTGGTTGCGAGTTTGTATCTCACAAATCCGACTTTTTTCCTGTGGTTGCGAGTTTGTATCTCACAATTTAGACTTTTTTCCCGTGGTTGCGAGTTTATATCTCACAAATCTGACTTTTTTCCCATGATTGCGAGTTTATATCTCACAAATCTGACTTTTTTCCCATGATTGCGAGTTTATATCTCACAAATCTGACTTTTTTCCCGTGATTGCGAGTTTATATCTCACAAATCTGACTTTTTTCCTGTGGTTGCGAGTTTATATCTCACAAATCTGACTTTTTTCCTGTGGTTGCGAGTTTATATCTCACAATTTAGACTTTTTTCCTTGCAGTTGCGAGTTTATATCTCACAAATCTGACTTTTTTCCCATGATTGCGAGTTTATATCTCACAAATCTGACTTTTTTCCTGCGATTGCGAGTTTATACCTCAAAAATCTGACTTTTTTCCCATGATTGCGAGTTTATACCTTACAAATCTGACTTTTTTCCTGCGGTTGCGAGTTTATATCTCACAAATCTGACTTTTTTCCCATGATTGCGAGTTTATATCTCACAAATCCGACTTTTTTCCCGTGGTTGCGAGTTTGTATCTCACAAATCCGACTTTTTTCCCGTGGTTGCGAGTTTGTATCTCCCAAATCCGACTTTTTTCCCGCGGTTGCGAGTTTATATCTCACAAATCTGACTTTTTTCCTGCTGTTGCGAGTTTATACCTCACAAATCTGACTTTTTTCCTGCGGTTGCGAGTTTATATCTCACAAATCTGACTTTTTTCCCATGATTGCGAGTTTATATCTCACAAATCTGACTTTTTTCCTGCGGTTGCGAGTTTATATCTCACAAATCTGACTTTTTTCCTGCGGTTGCGAGTTTATATCTCACAAATCTGACTTTTTTCCCATGATTGCGAGTTTATATCTCACAAATCTGACTTTTTTTCTGTGGTTGCGAGTTTATATCTCACAAATCCGACTTTTTTCCCGTGGTTGCGAGTTTATATCTCACAATTTAGACTTTTTTCCTTGCAGTTGCGAGTTTATATCTCACAAATCTGACTTTTTTCCCATGATTGCGAGTTTATATCTCACAAATCTGACTTTTTTCCTGCGATTGCGAGTTTATATCTCACAAATCTGACTTTTTTCCTGTGTTGCGAGTTTATATCTCACAAATCTGACTTTTTTCCCATGATTGCGAGTTTATATCTCACAATTTAGACTTTTTTCCTTGCAGTTGCGAGTTTATACCTCAAAAATCTGATTTTTTTCATGCGATTGCGAGTTTATATCTCACAAATCCGACTTTTTTCCCGTGGTTGCGAGTTTATATCTCACAAATCTAACTTTTTTCCTGTGGTTGCGAGTTTATATCTCACAAATCCGACTTTTTTCCCGTGGTTGCGAGTTTATATCTCACAATTTAGACTTTTTTCCTTGCAGTTGCGAGTTTATATCTCACAAATCTGACTTTTTTCCCATGATTGCGAGTTTATATCTCACAAATCTGACTTTTTTCCTGCGGTTGCGAGTTTATATCTCACAAATCTGACTTTTTTCCCATGAATGCGAGTTTATATCTCACAAATCCGACTTTTTTCCCGTGGTTGCGAGTTTATATCTTACAAATCTGACTTTTTTCCCGTGGTTGTGAGTTTATATCTCACAAATCTGACTTTTTTCCTGTGGTTGCGAGTTTGTATCTCACAAATCCGACTTTTTTCCTGTGGTTGCGAGTTTGTATCTCAAAAATCCGACTTTTTCCCTGCATTTGCGAGTTTATATCTCACAAATCTGATTTTTTTCATGCGATTGCGAGTTTATATCTCACAAATCTGACTTTTTTTCTGTGGTTGCGAGTTTATATCTCACAATTTAGACTTTTTTCCCGTGGTTGCGAGTTTATATCTCACAAATCTGACTTTTTTCCCATGATTGCGAGTTTATATCTCACAAATCTGACTTTTTTCCCATGATTGCGAGTTTATATCTCACAAATCTGACTTTTTTCCCATGATTGCGAGTTTATATCTCACAAATCTGACTTTTTTCCTGTGGTTGCGAGTTTATATCTCACAAATCTGACTTTTTTCCTGTGGTTGCGAGTTTATATCTCACAATTTAGACTTTTTTCCTTGCAGTTGCGAGTTTATATCTCACAAATCTGACTTTTTTCCCATGATTGCGAGTTTATATCTCACAAATCTGATTTTTTTCATGCGATTGCGAGTTTATATCTCACAAATCTGACTTTTTTCTCGTGGTTGCGAGTTTATATCTCACAAATCTGACTTTTTTCCCATGATTGCGAGTTTATATCTCACAAATCCGACTTTTTTCCCGTGGTTGCGAGTTTATATCTCACAAATCTGACTTTTTTCCCGTGGTTGCGAGTTTATATCTCCCAAATCCGACTTTTTTCCCGCGGTTGCGAGTTTATATCTCACAAATCTGACTTTTTTCCTGCGGTTGCGAGTTTATACCTCACAAATCTGACTTTTTTCCTGCGGTTGCGAGTTTATATCTCACAAATCTGACTTTTTTCCCATGATTGCGAGTTTATATCTCACAAATCTGACTTTTTTCCCATGATTGCGAGTTTATACCTCACAAATCTGACTTTTTTCCTGCGATTGCGAGTTTATATCTCACAAATCTGACTTTTTTCCTGCGATTGCGAGTTTATACCTCACAAATCTGACTTTTTTCCCATGATTGCGAGTTTATATCTCACAAATCTGACTTTTTTCCTGCGATTGCGAGTTTATACCTCACAAATCTGACTTTTTTCCCATGATTGCGAGTTTATATCTCACAAATCTGACTTTTTTCCCGTGGTTGCGAGTTTATATCTCACAAATCTGACTTTTTTCCCGTGGTTGCGAGTTTATATCTCACAAATCTGACTTTTTTCCTGCGATTGCGAGTTTATATCTCACAAATCTGACTTTTTTCCCATGATTGCGAGTTTATATCTCACAAATCTGACTTTTTTCCTGTGGTTGCGAGTTTATATCTCACAATTTAGACTTTTTTCCTTGCAGTTGCGAGTTTATATCTCACAAATCTGATTTTTTTCCTGTGATTGCGAGTTTATATCTCACAATTCTGACTTTTTTCCCATGATTGCGAGTTTATATCTCACAAATCTGACTTTTTTCCTGCGATTGCGAGTTTATATCTCACAAATCTGACTTTTTTCCCGTGGTTGCGAGTTTATATCTCACAAATCTGACTTTTTTCCCGTGGTTGCGAGTTTATATCTCACAAATCTGACTTTTTTCCTGCGATTGCGAGTTTATATCTCACAAATCCGACTTTTTTCCCGTGGTTGCGAGTTTATATCTCACAAATCTAACTTTTTTCCTGTGGTTGCGAGTTTATATCTCACAAATCCGACTTTTTTCCCGTGGTTGCGAGTTTATATCTCACAATTTAGACTTTTTTCCTTGCAGTTGCGAGTTTATATCTCACAAATCTGACTTTTTTCCCATGATTGCGAGTTTATATCTCACAAATCTGACTTTTTTCCTCTAATTGCGAGTTTATACCTCACAAATCCGATTTTTTTCATGCGATTGCGAGTTTATATCTCACAAATCCGACTTTTTTCCCGTGGTTGCGAGTTTATATCTCACAAATCTGACTTTTTTCCTGCGGTTGCGAGTTTATATCTCACAAATCTGACTTTTTTCCCATGATTGCGAGTTTATATCTCACAAATCCGACTTTTTTCCCGTGGTTGCGAGTTTATATCTTACAAATCTGACTTTTTTCCCGTGGTTGTGAGTTTATATCTCACAAATCTGACTTTTTTCCTGTGGTTGCGAGTTTGTATCTCACAAATCCGACTTTTTTCCTGTGGTTGCGAGTTTGTATCTCACAATTTAGACTTTTTTCCCGTGGTTGCGAGTTTATATCTCACAAATCTGACTTTTTTCCCATGATTGCGAGTTTATATCTCACAAATCTGACTTTTTTCCCATGATTGCGAGTTTATATCTCACAAATCTGACTTTTTTCCCGTGATTGCGAGTTTATATCTCACAAATCTGACTTTTTTTCCTGTGGTTGCGAGTTTATATCTCACAAATCTGACTTTTTTCCTGTGGTTGCGAGTTTATATCTCACAATTTAGACTTTTTTCCTTGCAGTTGCGAGTTTATATCTCACAAATCTGACTTTTTTCCCATGATTGCGAGTTTATATCTCACAAATCTGACTTTTTTCCTGCGATTGCGAGTTTATACCTCAAAAATCTGACTTTTTTCCCATGATTGCAAGTTTATACCTTACAAATCTGACTTTTTTCCTGCGGTTGCGAGTTTATATCTCACAAATCTGACTTTTTTCCCATGATTGCGAGTTTATATCTCACAAATCCGACTTTTTTCCCGTGGTTGCGAGTTTGTATCTCACAAATCCGACTTTTTTCCCGTGGTTGCGAGTTTGTATCTCCCAAATCCGACTTTTTTCCCGCGGTTGCGAGTTTATATCTCACAAATCTGACTTTTTTCCTGCGGTTGCGAGTTTATACCTCACAAATCTGACTTTTTTCCTGCGGTTGCGAGTTTATATCTCACAAATCTGACTTTTTTCCCATGATTGCGAGTTTATATCTCACAAATCTGACTTTTTTCCTGCGGTTGCGAGTTTATATCTCACAAATCTGACTTTTTTCCTGCGGTTGCGAGTTTATATCTCACAAATCTGACTTTTTTCCCATGATTGCGAGTTTATATCTCACAAATCTGACTTTTTTTCTGTGGTTGCGAGTTTATATCTCACAAATCCGACTTTTTTCCCGTGGTTGCGAGTTTATATCTCACAATTTAGACTTTTTTCCTTGCAGTTGCGAGTTTATATCTCACAAATCTGACTTTTTTCCCATGATTGCGAGTTTATATCTCACAAATCTGACTTTTTTCCTGCGATTGCGAGTTTATATCTCACAAATCTGACTTTTTTCCTGTGTTGCGAGTTTATATCTCACAAATCTGACTTTTTTCCCATGATTGCGAGTTTATATCTCACAATTTAGACTTTTTTCCTTGCAGTTCCGAGTTTATACCTCAAAAATCTGATTTTTTTCATGCGATTGCGAGTTTATATCTCACAAATCCGACTTTTTTCCCGTGGTTGCGAGTTTATATCTCACAAATCTAACTTTTTTCCTGTGGTTGCGAGTTTATATCTCACAAATCCGACTTTTTTCCCGTGGTTGCGAGTTTATATCTCACAATTTAGACTTTTTTCCTTGCAGTTGCGAGTTTATATCTCACAAATCTGACTTTTTTCCCATGATTGCGAGTTTATATCTCACAAATCTGACTTTTTTCCTGCGGTTGCGAGTTTATATCTCACAAATCTGACTTTTTTCCCATGATTGCGAGTTTATATCTCACAAATCCGACTTTTTTCCCGTGGTTGCGAGTTTATATCTTACAAATCTGACTTTTTTCCCGTGGTTGTGAGTTTATATCTCACAAATCTGACTTTTTTCCTGTGGTTGCGAGTTTGTATCTCACAAATCCGACTTTTTTCCTGTGGTTGCGAGTTTGTATCTCAAAAATCCGACTTTTTCCCTGCATTTGCGAGTTTATATCTCACAAATCTGATTTTTTTCATGCGATTGCGAGTTTATATCTCACAAATCTGACTTTTTTTCTGTGGTTGCGAGTTTATATCTCACAATTTAGACTTTTTTCCCGTGGTTGCGAGTTTATATCTCACAAATCTGACTTTTTTCCCATGATTGCGAGTTTATATCTCACAAATCTGACTTTTTTCCCATGATTGCGAGTTTATATCTCACAAATCTGACTTTTTTCCCATGATTGCGAGTTTATATCTCACAAATCTGACTTTTTTCCTGTGGTTGCGAGTTTATATCTCACAAATCTGACTTTTTTCCTGTGGTTGCGAGTTTATATCTCACAATTTAGACTTTTTTCCTTGCAGTTGCGAGTTTATATCTCACAAATCTGACTTTTTTCCCATGATTGCGAGTTTATATCTCACAAATCTGACTTTTTTCCTGCGATTGCGAGTTTATACCTCAAAAATCTGACTTTTTTCCCATGATTGCGAGTTTATATCTCACAAATCTGACTTTTTTCCTGCGATTGCGAGTTTATACCTCAAAAATCTGACTTTTTTCCCATGATTGCGAGTTTATACCTTACAAATCTGACTTTTTTCCTGCGGTTGCGAGTTTATATCTCACAAATCCGACTTTTTTCCCGTGGTCGCGAGTTTGTATCTCACAAATCCGACTTTTTTCCTGTGGTTGCGAGTTTGTATCTCAAAAATCCGACTTTTTCCCTGCATTTGCGAGTTTATATCTCACAATTTAGACTTTTTTCCTTGCAGTTGCGAGTTTATATCTCACAAATCTGATTTTTTTCATGCGATTGCGAGTTTATATCTCACAAATCTGACTTTTTTCTCGTGGTTGCGAGTTTATATCTCACAAATCTGACTTTTTTCCCATGATTGCGAGTTTATATCTCACAAATCCGACTTTTTTCCCGTGGTTGCGAGTTTATATCTCACAAATCTGACTTTTTTCCCGTGGTTGCGAGTTTATATCTCCCAAATCCGACTTTTTTCCCGCGGTTGCGAGTTTATATCTCACAAATCTGACTTTTTTCCTGCGGTTGCGAGTTTATACCTCACAAATCTGACTTTTTTCCTGCGGTTGCGAGTTTATATCTCACAAATCTGACTTTTTTCCCATGATTGCGAGTTTATATCTCACAAATCTGACTTTTTTCCTGCGGTTGCGAGTTTATATCTCACAAATCTGACTTTTTTCCCATGATTGCGAGTTTATATCTCACAAATCTGACTTTTTTTCTGTGGTTGCGAGTTTATACCTCACAAATCTGACTTTTTTTCTGTGGTTGCGAGTTTATATCTCACAAATCCGACTTTTTTCCCGTGGTTGCGAGTTTATATCTCACAATTTAGACTTTTTTCCTTGCAGTTGCGAGTTTATATCTCACAAATCTGACTTTTTTCCTGTGGTTGCGAGTTTATATCTCACAAATCTGACTTTTTTCCCGTGGTTGCGAGTTTATATCTCACAATTTAGACTTTTTTCCTTGCAGTTGCGAGTTTATATCTCACAAATCTGACTTTTTTTCCTGCGGTTGCGAGTTTATATCTCACAAATCTGACTTTTTTCCTGCGGTTGCGAGTTTATATCTCACAAATCCGACTTTTTTCCTGCGGTTGCGAGTTTATACCTCACAAATCTGACTTTTTTCCTGCAGTTGTGAGTTTATATCTCACAATTTAGACTTTTTTCCTGCGATTGCGAGTTTATATCTCACAAATCTGATTTTCTTTTTTTTTTTTTTTTGTGCAATTGTTTGTGATATAAAAAAGTCGCAATTATGTTTTTATTCAGGGTCAGAAACAAGCTTCCATATGATTGTTTATTTATTTCTTGTAGTGTGTGGAATTAACATGCATAAACTTGCTTTGCCATTTATTGTTCAAGATAAGGGTTATTATTGTTAACTAAATCTAAAACTATTAAAAACATTGTTGTTAACTGAAAAACTGAAGCAGAGATAAAATATAAATATTAGATGAAAAACGGCAAGTAAATGAGAATTGGAAATGTTTAAGTTTAAAAAGGAAAATTAAAATAAATATAAACTTAAACTGAAATAAAAACTGTAATAGTAAATAGATGATACTAAAATAACACTGGTTCAAAAGCTGAAAAAAAGGAAATGAAGAAAAGGGGAAATACACAAGAAAAGGAAGCCCTGTTTGTTTAAACAACAGCCAATTATTTGCTTTGACAAAGTTGCCATGGTGACTTCAGCACGCTGCTACAACGTCTGTTTTTTCCCTTTCTTTTTTTGAATCGCCAACCAGCGTATATACGGGTACATGAGCAGCGGTGGACGGAGTGTGAGCAAAGCTTTCCACAGCACTGCCCACTCACACACACATGTTCCTTCCTCAAGCTCTTATAAATAGACATTAGTGAATGAGACTGTCATTTCTGGACGGGTGTTTTGTCATAAACACACATCACCATGGAGACCTTTGTGTTTTGCTGCTCTGATCGCGATTACAGTAACAGGGAAGGGAAATCTCGGGATTCCCTTTTGCATTAGCACAGTCACATGCTCTGACTTTAGGCAATCCTGGTTTGAGGTTTCCCTGCTAACGGTTCTCGTGTTTATGAAGTCATCTACTTTGCAGTCAAATGCTAAATAGCTGCACTAGTTGTTCAAGCCAGGCAAGGAAAAAAACAGAAACATAACTGCCTACTGCCAAAAATCAGCTAAACTCCAAGTCCTTCAGGAACAGCGGTGAACATGCGATTTGAATTTGAGGCTGGAATACATAATTTGTTATGATACAGGGCTTTGGTTCACAGTAGGCCCAGAATCAATCCAAGAATTGCTGTTGAAAAAGGATTTCAAGCAGAGCTGTACTTCCCCAGTCACACTTCAGTTATTTGTCTCGAGGCATCCATCCAACATGGCAGATGGCCACGGAATGGCAGACATGAGTGGAGAAACGGGACTGGGGAAGAAAGGAAGAGAGAAACTGGAAGGAACAGACTGACATCTGAATCTCACACTGCATTTCTGAAGGCTGCTGAACTGGACGATTATCAAGATGGCATTCTGTACTTAAACTAACAGTCTCCAGTCAACTATAGTCAACAGCACTCATCCTTATTCCTGTCACACAATACACAATAAAATGGTACAAAAAAGGGACTTTCACAACCTCAAAACTTTCACCCAGGTTTCAAAGTAATAATGTTATTTAACATATAATATTTATTATATTTTTTATTAGGTAATAAATATGACTTTTGAAATCTTTGAAAGGTTTGTGTGAAGCCAAGACCAAATTTTGCACCAGAGACATGTCAAACATCATTGGTTATCATTGCATGTTTTTTAAGAGCATGACTTCAGTTTAAGTTTATGTACACAAAACTATTGTATGGCTTTAGAAGACTTTAAATATACTCATACACTGAAAATTATAGTGTGAAATTGGAACTTTGGAATATTTTCACTAAGAAATTGCTACATTTCAAAGATATATTTCAAAGACATAGAAATGACAAGCAACACACTGAAATAAAAGTGAAAATTAAGTAAAAATACTGAAGTAATAACTGCATAATTACACATAATTAACCCTAACCCTATAAAAAGGTACATGTACAGTAGTTAATTCATATTACTCAGTAATTACACTGTGACAACATCACCTTAAAATAAAGTGTAACTACTTTTTATTTATTTATTATTTATTTATTTATTTATTTTATTTATTTTTTTGTATTTCATTGTATGGAAAAGGGCAGATTATACTTTCTGCACAACATATCTCTTTTTTTCAGCGTAAGAAAGAAAATCAGTTAGGTAATGACCAATGTCAGACAGTAATGCATTACTAGTAACATGTTACAATATAATAATAATAATAATAAATATAGTTGCAAGCAGCCATTAAGGGGTAAGTCATGCCAACATGGCTCGGAGCATCAAACCAACTGCAACAATGATCAATTAAAGACCTATTAAGATAATTTTAGGCAAAATAGCTGAAAAATCATAAATACTGTCAATAATAACGGTTTAACACTTTCGACTAATAGGTGGCACTGTGACCAAATTGATGTGGTATGGTCATAGTGAAGAGTGATTTTATGATTTTTGGACAAACTGTTAAGGAGTTATAAGCAAAAATAGCCATTTTCCAGACCACTAGGTGGCACTGTGCCAAAACACAGCATGTCGCCTCAGATAATGCTTGTTATGACATGTACCAAGTTTGGTCTGAATACGATAAAGCATTGTTGAGATATAGCCTCATGTTCATTTTGGTGGGCACTTCGTTGAATTAGTTGTTGCGCATTATTTGCGATGGTTTGATGAATCGACTGGAAAATGACGTCATGACATGCCACGGAATAAGAGGAAAAAATAATTTTGTTTTTAGCCCTTACGTTTCAAAAGTTATTAGCATAAACGTGAAAGCAAATTTGGACAGTTGGTGGCGCTAAAGGGATTGAGTTAGAGACTCCAAATTTGCTATGGTGACAGTTCATACTATCCTCCATCAGTGTGCCAAATTTCACAACTTTTTACCATAGGGTTCTATGGGCTGCCATAGACTTAAGAGCGGAAACGGAAGAATAATAATAAGAAAACGCCAACGATTGCAGCGCTTGGTGCTTGGCCCCTAATAATAATAATAATAATACTTTATGCAGTAACTATTTATGTAACTAATTACTAATAAGATTTCAGTAATAATATTACAGTTACCATCCATAAAATAGCTCATTACAATGTTAATTTTGTGGCCTCAACCCCTACTGATTTAAATTCAGTAATTCTTAGATTAACCTTCATGACTTGCGTGTGCATGTGATGTCACCACTGCAGCAAGCTAGCTTGGGATATGGAAAAGCTTACATTCAGTGGCTGGTATATTGTCATAATACATTGACATTAATTGTTGGGAGAAATGAAAAGAACACAGTTGCTAAATGTAAATTGTTGCATTACATTGTTTGTCTACCTACATTAATTTGATCCCAATATACATCATCTTTCTAGAAAACATAACATTATCACTTCTGCAGGGTTTAACGGAAAAGTAATATAACTAGTACGCTGTAACCCAAATAAGTTGGCAAAACTAAAATACACAAGAAAAGTTAATCAGTTACTCTCCCTTTTCGAGTGCCATGGCAAAGCATGCTGGGAAAGACAACCCCAGCCCAGTTTCAGTTAAATTTAAGTTCATCTAAATTAAGAGCTCAAATCAAACTCAAATCAATAAAAGAGTTCAGATTACTTAAATTGTGTCAGTTCTGTGAACTCAAAAGAAAAAGAAAGTTGTAAATACTCATAAGAGTTAATTTGACTGAACTAATTCGCTTAATTTAAGTTTGCCCTACTCAAACCAATTAAATATTTTGAGCTTTAGGGTTTACACTGTTGCCAGGAAGTGATAAGTAAAGTAATAATATTACTTTTGAAAGGAGTAATAAATAACAAGCCCGACATTGGTAATGACTCAGGGGTGGGTAAATGATGACAAAATCTGAATCTGAATCTTGAAGTCAGCATATCAAGCATCACTTTTACCAAGACAGTTTTCTATTTTTAATAGAAACACCAGTCCAAGATGGAAATTCCCTCATGTTTGGACTGTAAATAGGCCCAGCATTAGTGACATAATTTCTGCCTGGAAGCAAATGTACAGACCCAGAGACCCATAAATGAACCCTAAGGAACTCAAAAGCTCTGCTCCAAAACATAGTGAACTGTCTGACTGTCTACTGCCTACATGGCAAATAGTCTATTTTTTTAATTTGATTTAACTTATATATATATATATATATTAATTGCAAGTATAATCAGCATTTCTCTCATTGTCAGTACGATTGACTGTGAAGGATAGACTTTTTGACCAAAACAAGGTATCTTAGATTTTACCTTCCCTAACTTTTGGAGCAACCTTTGCATGTGGAGTGCACCTTAAAGCATCTTGGCAGGCCGGACAATAGGTTTTGAAACAGCGCTAAGGTCTTGTCTATACGTTTATCTAAAACTGTATGAATGAAAGCATCCTCAGAGAGGGAACTACAGATATTCTGTGCATTTGTTGAGAAGATAAAATGAAAACTGGGGGTGGGGTGGAGGTGGATGTGGGGTGGGATCTGCAAGAAATTGAATCACCACAGCAACTTTAATAATATCTATTTTGCAGCTCATATATGAAAGGAAATGAGTTTCAAAGGTAAGGTCATGCTTCATCTGTCACTTATATTTGATAGCTTCCACACATCAGAGACATGAATGCTACTTTATACACTAAAGAGAGATGTGTTAATGTGTGCTATACCCTACCTCACGTGCAATGTAAATTCTTTATTGCTTCTACCCAAGAGCAATGCGGAAACACAATTAAACACTTATTTGTTTTAGTTTTTTTTTTTTTTTTTTTTTCCACTGGCCACAAAGGAAACTATATTCTTTTCAGATGAACCAGGAATGTCTCACACTGTTTGTGCATAAATATATGTAATTAAAAAAAATAGCTTACCTTCGGTGGAAAATTGCATGTGCGAGGTACACAATTCCAGATGCTTGGAACCAATGCTGATTACTTATAAGGACTGTCCATGTATATATATTTATACAACAGTTCTTTCTGGTTCTCGAATCTGATTGGCTGACAGCCGTGCCATAGTCTTGTGATAACAGCACTCCTATCTTTTCACCGTTTGTATCAATCCACTTAAAGTGACTGTCATGGCAGCTGAGCAAAATCACAGATTTTTTACAAATACTTGTTATACGTATTGTACCACGGACTGTAGTTTTAAGAGTTTTTTTTAGGCGAGAATGTAGTTGTTTAGACCTGAAATATGTGTCTCATATTCAGTGTTGGGCACCTTACTTTAAAAAAGTAACTAGTTATAGTTACTAGTTAGGCTACTTCTCACAAATAGTAACTGAGTTAGTAACGGAGTTACATCATTATAAAAGTAACTAATTACCAGGGAAAGTAACTATTGCGTTACTTAAAAAAAAAAAAAAAAAAATTGTCAAATAACTTGGATGCCCCCAATATTAAATATAAGGCTAAAAATAAATGATGCTTGATCCAACTTGTGACTCATGATCCGCTCTTCCTCACGACATGAAATGTATCTGTACTGTACATGTTGTTAGCCATTAAAGAAAACGTAGTTTCATATTTATGTTTAAATAAGCCTATGTTTTAAATTCATCTATTTGATTATGAAAAGTGAACAGTATGAGTAAGACAGAATACATCAAACTCAGCGGCTGCTTGCCTCATAGACATGAGAAATATATCTATAGAAAGCTTGAAATGTCTACTTTTAATAGAAATAATTCAAAACGAAAAGAAATAGGCTACTCTGATTATGTAATCCGAATGAAATGTGCATTCTCTCTCTAGGCGCGTCCACTATGAGACGATGATGAGAGTCAGCAATGTCAATTTCAACTTTGCAGCCGACACTGATTCAGAAAACATTACTTTATTAATGAACAATCAAAATGTCTCCTTGCTGTTTTTGTCACATTCATAATCATTACTTTTGCCGGTTCTTTATGGCAAGCTTTATGCGTGCGCTTGAGTGCTATATAGACTATATTAAATGCTCATTGTTATGGTTTATTCCCTCCAGTAGCCTATTTAAGAAATTAAATAAATATAAACGTGATCAGTCAACTAATGGCTTAAATGAACAACTACTAGTCGACTAGAAAAAAATTATTTCACATATTTTCGCAGCATGTCACAAAGGGTATTTTGGTTTGAGCTCGCGCTCCGCTCGCATGCTCTGACACAGACACAGACACACACACACACACACACACACACACAGAGAGAGAGAGAGAGAGCGAGAGCGCATCGTACATTATTATCAGTTTAAAATGATATTTATGTATGACTAACCTGTACTATTTCTTTACAACAAAACGCTTTGTAGGTCTATCATCTCTAGTCACACACCAATCATCATCATTCAGCCTATGTGTCCCACCCCAACATACACACCAGAGAGAAAAAAAAAAATTGCAGGTCCTATGACTGAGAGAGAGAGACTACTCAGACCTCTTCAGTGCTTCAGTTTTTTTTTTTTTGGTCAATAACGGTAACGGTAACGGCAACGGCGTTGTAATGCGAGAAAAAGTCATTTGTTTGATTACTCGTTACTGAAAAAAGTAACGCTGTTAGTAACGTCGTTTATTTATAACGCCATTATTCCCATCACTGCTCATATTTAATCATATACAGTTTGTTTAGACGTTTTCAGAGATGCCAGCTCCAGGCCATCAGCGGCCATTCGTGTACCAGTCGAGAACAGCTTAATCTCGGCCAGTGCTTCGGGGATTTGCCGCTGGCTCTTATAGTGGTTAAACATGAGATATAACTAATTTGGGGTGCATAAAATGGGCAATCTTTGGTCTTATTAATTAATTACTTGTTCCAGAGCAAATCGAATTGGGCTATGTTAAATTTAATAATTTAATATTAATACTATATTTAACTTACATACTGTAGAGCACTGCTTTTTTTACGTTTGAATTGTACAGTGTGTTTATTTCCTATTGTCATTTATAATGGCTATTGTTGTTAATTTAAATATTGTTCAATAAATATAAATTGATATAAATAATATGTAGTATTTGGAATTGAGAATGGGTCCATTAGTGTGTAATATGGATTAAGTAAAAGTTACATTAATACGCCATTAGATGGTGGCAGACTTTATGAGTGAATGAGTCAGTCGCAAGAGACTTTTAAATTGAATGGGACTTTTGTAAACAAAGGATGTTGTTTTTGCGCTGTTCTGGAAAATTTGCTTAACTGTAAAAAGGACAAATACAAAGATCGCTTTCCTCAGCAGACATTCAAATGGATTTTTATAATGGATATGATATAATGGACATCTACCTAAAGAATGAATATTATATCAGACACAGGTAATGCTCGCTCAGACAATGTCTCTCTCTCTCTCTCTCTCTCTCAATAATACTGTACAAAAAAACAATTAATATCAATAGAGGGACTCAACATTCCTTCGTTACTAGTTCTAAAGTGACGTTTTAGAATTAGTAATGGAGCCTTGGTCAAATTGTCAACTTGAGATTTTAATCTGTGGCGGAAAGAAGTAGTTCTGCACAAAAGAGAGTTTTTAAGACACTCCATTGTTATTTCTTATTTATTTACACACTCGTGCCATCGAACTGTTGTATAGACGCAATATCACAGCCGTGCGATATGGCTGTATATATATATATATATATAGAGAGAGAGAGAGAGAGAGAGAGAGAGAGAGAGAGAGAGAGAGAGAGCACAAGTGAGCATATTTATTTTAATAAAGTAATTATATACAATGTTTTCTATTTATGTCAGTGCAAATACTACTACTACTACTAATAATCCTATAAACCTTAAATGTTCCATTCTTTTGATTTTTGGCTGAAATATAATGCAGAAATAATCTTGACAGCTCATCGTGACATAAATCCCCCAAAGTTTGACAAAATCCTAAAAAAATCTCTGCAAAGATATCTCTGTCTGCTGTACAACACTCAATTTGACTACATTTAAATTCACTGAATTAATAATGAGCCGATGATTTTGATCTATTTGTAGATGTTGAATAATTTACTATAAGACTTAGCTTTAGGGATCAGGTTTTCCTCATTTAAAAAAACCCCACTGGTTACAAAAAAGCTGAAAAAAAAAAAAAAAAAAAAAAGCTGTGCTTTGCAGAACACACAAACACCCTTATTGCATATTTGTGGTATTTTGTGCTCCCGGCACATTTTTGTAACTTTAAGAGGGCTGCTGTAGGCTTTAGCAGTAAATGATAGACTCCGAGCCTCGGCGCTCTGCAGTGCAAAACCTCCCGCATTCCTCCTAATGGGTAGGTAGGCTCTTACAGGCTATTTTCCAATGTAATACGTGCTGTGACACTGTAAAGGCTAAAGATATCCGGTGGCATGTGTTTTGAATGCAGTAATGACCACTGCTAGGTCGTTTTTGCAACTTATTCCTGATGATCAGAGACCGAAACCAGTTTTAGTGTTTTTCTCTTCTCCCTGTAAACTATAAAAAGCGCAAACAAGCTCTCCTGGAATCTGTATCCTGAGATGTATTTTTAAAAAGCATGTTGTGAGCCGTATAAATCTCAAAACTGGGACTTATTTGTCAAACATACCCGAGAGAGACAGAACAAGAGAAAGAGAGCAAGATTGTGTGGTTGAGAGAATGGGAGCTAAACTGAGAACAGCAGGAACAACATCTATGATCACTTGCACTGCAGCTCTCTGTTTAAAGGCCCGTCTTAGGAGTAGTCAGGAGGAGGGTCAGCCCATACAGTTTTCCGTCCTTGATCTGGCATGTGTCATCTACAAACATGCCGGAGGCTGGAAGAACTTGTCGTCTGATCATGATGTCCTGGAATGCGCAAAACTGGTGTGGCCCGGCTTTGTTTCTAGGAATTTAGGAGTTACCAGAAACTAAAATTTTCTCCTGCAAGCCTGCAATGTTCACAAGTCAGTAAGGTGTATGAGATTTAATCAGTCATATTGTCTATGACGGTTAAGTTTGAACATGTCTACATTGACTTACCAAGCTAGTGTTGAATTTAATTGTGAAGTCCTAGCTAAAAATAGTTCATGCAAAAACAAAAATTTCATTATCCAAACCCATGATGGTAACTGGAGCCAAAAATGACAAGAAAACACAAATAATTTACTATAAGTAACTACTTTTATGATACTTTATGGTGTTTTTTTTTTTTTTTTCCTTTTACAGTAATTTGGCAGTAATTATATATTTTGGTTGTATGGAAAAGAGCAGTGTGAAATATCTTCTTTTGTTTTTGTTTTTTTCACAGAAGAAAGAAATCATGCAGGTTTGGAACAACATGGTGAGTAAAAAGAATTTGCTTCTTGCTATCAGGCTTCTTGTTCAAACTGATGAGGTGCAAAATAGAGCAAGTCCAGTTGTCTAAAGTGTGATAGGTGGTCTTCAGTGAACAAAACCAGCTCACATTAAAGGTAGACAGTAAAAAGAATCCACCTTTATCAGTCCTTAAGTTTAAACCCTGTACTAGTATGGTTTCTCCTTTAACCTTTGGCCTCCAAGAGCATGACCTTCACCTCAGCACTGACAAACCTCTCCACAGGACGTACGAGACAGGAACATGACAAAACACATGCGTTGACTGAGCGTCTCCTTTCAACTGAGCGCAGCACCCTCACAAGGGAAATATAATGGAATTTATCATTTGCCTACTGCTTTTTACTATAATTTTCCACTTTAGAAAGTGTCAGATATCGCTCGTGACACAACTCACGTTTTATGCGATTGTAAATTTGTGTGCATTAGTACATATCACAATTACAGCATATCCTATTACTCATTTAGCAGATGTCTTGACATGTGCTTCAAATATGGGTGGAGTCAATATTGCACTCCCTTGATGTTTCATATTCTCTAATATAATGCTACAAACCCTTTTAATACAAAATGTGGTGCTGGGGGAGAACAAGGTGATGTCAGGAGGTTATAGAGAACAGACCCCAAAATCTGGTTTCAATAGTCTTCATTAGATAGACCGTCCCCACCCACAGAGCACTGCTGTCCAAACAAATGCCTTGGGCTCTGACTACGCCAAAGGCAAGAAGTATGCTTTCAATACCATTTGTTTGGTTAACAATGGCTTTATCAACATTATCATGTCAATAACTTCACGCCGCCTTGTTTTTTTAAACAATTTTCTTGCCTTTAAGCTTCATAATCCTGAAAATCTTTTTTACCTCACATCAGTATTGAGAAAACTGCTTTAAACTGTCAAGCTAAGAACTAATGCTAAGTACAATAAAGCTATTTAAAGGGGCAATATCTTACTACTGAATGATATAAGTAATTGTGTGGCACAAAAACATCTAATTTTGTCGCGCTACATTGCTAATCATTGGTAAAAAAAAAAATTGTGTAGCTTGTTGCTGTAAAACAGGGGTGGGGAACGTTGATCCTGGGGGGCCATTGTCCTGCAGAGTTTAGCTCCAACACTAATTAAACATACCTGTAGCTAATCAAGGTCTTCCAGATTACTAAAGTTACAGACAGGTGAGTGTTTTTTTCAGATGTGGACATAAACTCTGCAGGATCAACGTTCCCCACCCCTGTTGTAAAAGCTAGATTGTTTACAACACAGCTGCTGTCAAGCTACTTTGAAACTGTAACTTCTCAAGTTATAAGCTAATGTACCTACAAGCTATAAGCTAATGCTAAGTTGCTGTAAAAGCTAGACTATTTTTAATACAACTCAGCTAATGCTAAGTTGTTTGTTGCTTAAGCTAGACTGTTTTTAATATAACTCAGCTGCTGTCATCTCAAACTATAAGCTAATGCTAAGTTGCTGTAAAAGCTAGACTATTTTTAATACAACTCAGCTAATGCTAAGTTGTTTGTTGCTTAAGCTAGACTGTTTTTAATATAACTTAGCTGCTGTCATCTCAAACTATAAGCTAATGCTAAGTTGCTGTAAAAGCTAGACTATTTTTAATACAACTCAGCTAATGCTAAGTTGTTTGTTGCTTAAGCTAGACTGTTTTTAATATAACTCAGCTGCTGTCATCTCAAACTATAAGCTAATGCTACATTGTTTATTGCTATAAAAGCTAGATTATTTTTAATACAACTCAGCTGCTCAAGCTATAAGCTAATGCTAAGTTATTTGTTGCTTAGCTATACTATTTTAATACAACTCAGCTGCTGTCATCTCAAGCTACATTAAAACTGTATCTTCTCAAGCTATAAGTTAATGTTAACTACAAGCTAAAAGCTAAAACTAAGTTGCTTGTTGCTGTAAAAGCTAGGTTATGTAATACAACCCAGCTACTGTCATCTCAAGCTATAAGCTAATGCTAAGTTGCTTAAACTAGACTATATTTAATACAATTCAGATGTTATCATCTCAAGCTATAAGTTAGTGCTAAGTTGCTTAAGCTAGACTATATTTAATACAATTCAGCTGCTGCAATCTCAAGCTGTAAGATAACGCTAAGTTGCTTGTTTCTTAAGCTAGACTATTCATCTCAAGCTATAAGTAATAACTTTCCCGTCTTTCAGATAAGACGTTAAACCGAGTTCTGACTCTTTGTGGTTGTTAAAAATCCCAGGATGTCCTTCGAAAAGAGTAGGGGTGTAACCCCCGATATCCTGGCCAAATTTGCCCATTGGTCTCTGTCCATTATGGCCTCCTCATCACTCATGACTGATTGGCTTCATCACACTGTCTCCTCTCCATCAATAAACTGGTGTGTGGTGGTCATTCTGGCGCAATATGGCTGCCGTTGCATCATCCAGTTGGATGCTGCACATTGGTGGTGGTTGAGGAGATTCCCCCTTCCATAAGTAAAACGCATTGAGTGCCCAGAAAAGCGCTATATAAGGAATTATTATTATTATTATTATTATAAGCTAATGCTACATTGTTTGTTGCTTAAGCTAAACTATTTTTAATACAACTCAGCTGCTGTCGTCCCAAGCTATAAGCTAATGTTAAGTTGCTTTTTGCTTAAGCTAGACTATTTTTAATACAGCTCATCTCAAGGTACATTGAAACTGTAACTTCTCAAGCTATAAGCTAATGCTAAGTTGTTTATTGCTGTAAAACCTAAACTATATTTTATACAACTCAGCTGTTGTCATGATAAGCTACTTTGAAACTGTAACTTCTCAAGCTATAAGCTATAAGCTAATGCTAACTACAATAAAGTTGTCAATTTATTACTATCGGATGATATATGAAGGCTATTTAGAGATAAATGTGGCACAGTAACATCTCAGCTACCTTCATGTCACGCAACAGAAAAATTTAGTTAGCATTGCTAGTTATTCCCCAACACTACAGCAGTTTTTTTTACTTACTAGTATCCACTATAATGAAAAAAAGCCAAACTCCTGCAAAAGCACTTGGCTGAATTTTGATTTTGACAAGGACACAGACTAGCGATGGCAAATGTCAAAATGTGCAAGAAAGTGAGAAAGAAGAAAGAGAGGAGTAACATTTAGTTCATCACAAAGTAACTGTTTTGAGGCCAGTTATCTAAGGGAAACTATGAATGCCATTGTTCGAACCTGTCAGTGGGTTATGTAATAGTCTTTGGCCTAGATCACCGCTCTCTGGTGTTTGTACTTTTCCACCGCTCTTCTGCGCCCAGGGCAGCCTGTTGAGTTCCATGGTTAGGTGAGATTCTTGCCTGTAGGAATTATAAAACTTCATTGCAAAATGCTGACACATGAAAGTTGAAGATATGAGTTATTACAGGCTAACACAAGTCACACAGAATGGATCTTGAATATCTCTCACTCAATATGCTCTGCATCAACAGACTATGATGGATTGGCCTTCAGGCAGAAAACTAATTAGTACGTCAGAATGGCAAAGAATGGAGTAGTAGAACTGTTTCTCAACCTTTTTTTTTGTGCCTCTACAGCCCAATCAGTGAGGCTTTAGTACCTCCTAATTGACACCAAACCAAAAATGTGTTTTTTATAAAGGTGTATCATATGGCTTTATCATGTTAATATAAACAAAATGTCCTTTATTACAATAATCCAAGTTCAAACCAAAATCAATGTTGTGGGAAAAACTAAGAGACTTGAAATTGAACACGTTTCAGAAATATGTTATTTTATAGCTGCATTTAGGTTTAACAAAGCAAAACCAACATTTTTCCAAGTACCCACTGGAGTATACATACCATTATTTGGGAATTAGGAATTTGAAATTGTAAAGAATCAGTCATTCAAACCTGCTGCAAAAACATCTTGAATCAATAAATAGCGTGGTTTGCTTGTCTTGATCGGCCTTCTGGATTCTTCCGATCATCGGTACTGTAGTACTTGAGACTTAAATATATGTAGAGTTTGAGTCCAAGACCAAGACCATATTTTCATATAGTCTTGTCATGGACTTGGGAGAATTTGGACTCTGCCTTGACTCAGACTCGAGACCGAGAAGTCTGGTCTCAAGTCCTACAACACTATGAATACATTTTGTGGTCTGTGTCAACTCACACTTCTGTTCAATTGTGTCTCTGGACCGGAGCACACTGTGTGCACCGCAGAGGTTCGTGAGACACTGACACAAAACCCAGCTTCATTCAAAAGGAAAGCATATGTCGACTGTCTGAATCATTTAGACCCTCTTTAGGTCTTTGTCTTGAATCAGACTTGACCCTCTTCTGGTCTCGGTCCTGACTCAGACTCAACCTACTCAGATTTCGACTTGGACTCAGGTTTGAATGAGCTGGCCTTGACTACAACGCCGCCGGTCAGGCTGGTCTAGTTTTATGGTTTCAGAGGGCTTTTGTCCTTCTCAGCTGAACATGAACTAGGGCAACTGAAAACCAGCTTGACCAGGCTGGGAAACCCGTTCAACTATCTTAAACCAGCAAGATAATGCCCTTTGGTTATAATACAACCTCCCTATAAATCACAAGTGAATAACCATACTTTAGGAGTCATTCATCATTCTCTTAAAGGACACTTGGTCTTTGTAAGTCACTGAGGTTATGGGGTCATGGGGTGAGTAATGCAGCCAGATCTTTCTCTCCCTTGAGGCAGATTCCAGACATCCCTTGAGGAAACCAGAGAGAGTGAAAGGGGTGAGAAACATTGGGGAACCGCTTTTGCTCTTTTGTTCCATCCCTGACCTTCTTGTCTCCAACCTGCTGGTATTGACCGTGTTGGGAGCGCTTACGTGTATACGGACACGCTATGCCCATTTGTCATGCGTTGAGTGACAGGTCACTTCCTCATCGTGGCTTTTAATCCAGGCTCACTGTACGGTCACAGCTGTTTTTCATGGTCAAGAAGCTCCATGTCTCCTCCTACCTGGTTCCTCAGCACCATTTCTCACCTGCCAATATTTCTAATCAAGGTTTGCTGATGAACGAGGTTTCTGATGTTGACCTTGTTCTGGGGTTGATGGCGTTACAGACTTGGTTTAGATGTAAAGGAATATGACGCTTAAGAAGGGTCCTTACAAGGATAGTTCACACAAAATTTGAAAATTCTGTCATAATTTATGTACACTCTCATGTTGTTCCAAACCTGCACTGTAAAACCCTAATGCTCAAAATAATTAATTGGTTTGAGTAGGACAAACTCCAGCCAAAAATTAAAATTCTGTCATTAATTACTCACCCTCATGTCGTTCCAAACCCGTAAGACCTTCATTCATCTTCAGAACACAAATTAAGATATTTTGATATTTTATCCTCCATTGAAAGCAACGAAATGACCACATTCAATGTCCAGAAAAGTAGTAAAAACAGTAAAAAACAGTCAACGTGACTATAATGGTTCAACCGTAATGTTATGAAGCAACGAATACTTTTTGTGCGCAAAAACAAAACAAAAACAATGACTTAATTCAACAATTTTTCCTCTTCCCTGTCAGTCTATTAAGCAGTTGGTGCAATGCTGCGTTTCCGTGTTTATGTCCGAACGGCGACTCATTATTGGCCGGCTCCTGCGTCAGCATCACACGCATGCCTCGTGCTGCTCACATGAACAGGTGTAGGCCAATAATGAGGCACCATTCTGATGTAAAACCTATTTTTCTGGACATTAAATGTGGTAATTTCGTTGCTTATTAATTTTCGATAAAAAAAAACTCAAAATATCTTAATTTGTGTTCTGAAGATGAACAGAGGTCTTACGGTTGTGTGGAACGACATGAGGGTGAGTAATTAATGAAAGAAATGTCATTTTTGGATGAACCAAACCTTTAAACGAATTAGTTCAGTCAAATTAACTTTTATAAGTATTTAGTTCACAACTGTGATATTTTAAGTAAACTGAACGGTTTCATTGTTTTGAGTTGTATGAACTAATTTCTTTTAATTTAGATGAACTTAAGTTTAATTAAAACTTCTATTTCCCAGCATGTTTTGCCCATGGCACTGGAAAGGGAGAGTAAATGCAAAATTAAGTATTATATAATGTGTTTTTTTTTTGTGTTTTTTTTATGATAAGTGGGAGATTTAGTAGTGATTAATGTTTTGTTATGCTAATTTAGAAGAGTTTAATGTGGGTTTTTGGAGCGTTACCATCATGGTGACAAGCGGCGCATGCTGATTGGTTTGAGAGCAGGTAAGTTACATGTTGCTGTACTCATTCAGTAAGTAATGTTAGCAAATTAACAAGTTAGCATTTTCTGAATTAGTTTGTTATAGCTAGCCAAGTTTACACTAATAAAATTTTAATATGCATTTTTAATGTAAAACTATATTTTGGCTCCCTATTTAATTTTGTATCCTGAAGTAAAACCAGATGAGAGCCACAGGTCTAAATCTAGTTTTGCACAAATGAAGTCAAGCCTAAAAGGTTACTGTGCAGAATCGAACCAAATACATATGAATGTAGAAGCTCTTTAATTCTTGTGGGGTGTTTTGTGGGTTCGGTATCCCTGACTCTGTGATGTATAATGATTAGCTGAGTGGGGCTTTTCCCCTGCTGGTAGGGTCATCACTCTGATCAAAACTGTGTGAACTTCTTGTAGAACACACACTCAGTCAGCAGGACTGCGGACATTCTGCATAATCAGCATTTCAAAGCAGCTCTGTTAGTATCTCTCCAAAGCTGAACCGCATGGCTTTCATTTGTCTGGGCCACACAGGGTCAACATGAAGAGTGCCTGCAGATGACATCACCCTTGCCAAGGGGGTTCCTGCTGGAGGAGGTCCTCTTTGAGACGGTGCAGGAATGACAGGATAAGAAATATGACCTCAAAGCTTCCCAGTAGGTGTCTGGATATCGGTAAGCATTGTAATTTAAGCAGTTCCTAAGAACACGTGGTGACTCCACCAGACTTATTTAGAATGAAAATATTCCACAGAAATTTCAGCCGCATTAGGGTTCAGCTGCCAAGCTATTTCAGGCCATGCATGGAGCTATTTCACAAGAAATTGCACTAGATGTATAATTCAGTTGGTCTCTGTAATGTGGACCTGCTATTAACTTGGGCTGCTAGGAGAACATCATGAAAGGAATTGCCTCTTATTTCTAACTCATTGTGATCCATTGTTCCCTACTGCATTCAGTGCCATATGTAAAACAATCCAGTCCTTTTACTCATTTATTTTTATATGCCTTCAATATCAATAAATGTTTAATGGAAAACTGTACAGTCACAGTGGAGTGATTTTAACGGGAGGAATCTCTTTAGGATGTTATTAAAATAGTAGATCACTTCAGCATGGAGAACTCTGCCTCCGTATATTAATGTACATAATACTTTTTTAAAGACATTCTTTGCTTATGGGCAGAAGGATAAGATTTGGTTCAATTAAATTATTGCTCTGACAATGGTTTGGATGATTATGATTCCGTCTAATTTTTTATGTAACAAGATTTAATCTCATTCTGGCACTTGTTATGAATAAAGTGTTTGGTGATTTGTAATGGGTCAAAACAACCCAATTGCTGGGTTTGTCCATTTTCAACCCAACTTGGGTTGTTTTTAACCCAGCATTTTTTAGAGTGTAGTAAAATCTGTTTTGACTGTCTTCGTCAAGCTTTACAATTTACAGTAAGAAAAACATTAAAATATATATTTTTTAATTGAATTTATGGGAACCATAAAACATTTAGTTCTATATAAGCAACCGATTCATTCATTCATTCATTCATTCATTCATTTATTAATGTTATTTTGATGTTCATTTAAGGTTTATTGCTTGACAATAACAAAAGATGTTTAGACTCCTTTATAAAAAAAAAAATAAAAAAAAACGTAGCCTAAATTACTGACATTATTGAATTGAAAATGGCAAACCCAACATAAAATTAATCAGCTCATTTAATATTTAGGTTCACCTTTCTGAAGGTCCTTTCTTTCACTAGAGTTTTTACCCCATTCCTAGAAGTGCCTTCTGTTCATAATTAGCATTATGCATGAAACAAACAACAGTACAAATGCTCTAAATACCAACATATAATTTATTTCCCTTGTTTCACTTTTTCTTCCACAGAATTCAAGATTCCGGTGAAAATCCCAAGACTGGCATCGCACTCTGTTCATTTAGTCTTGACTTCCTTGATAGGTGGCAGGTGTGTAATTAAGATGTTTGGATCTTTCAGAGAAAACCTATACTCCATCGGCATTGTTAAATAGATGACTTGTAAATAATAGATAGCTCTGGCTGTATAGACTCCAGCTTATATGGTCCCATCAAGGCATATGAGAGAGCGAAAGATGAAAGGGATTTTCACCACATGCACACCCCTGGATTCATTGACTTTGAGTTGTCATTTGATCTGAAAGTACGGTGATGATTTTGACATCTGCTGCTGATCAAAGCATTGGTTGCTGAATTGTTTGCCTTGTAGTTTTCCATGTGGCATTCCTATCTAAACAGGTATCCCACACTTTACCTGCTATTATCATTAATGAAGGTTAAGACTGTTCCCAGTACACTCCCCAGATTCAAAACCTATATGATCATATGCATATGTTGCATATATGATCTGCTTCATAACCAAACATAGCTCTCAGCTTTGCCAGTAAGTCAACATGAAATCAAAATTCTTTCTTTACACACATTTCTGGTTGTGTTTTTCAAAATAATGTTTTTTTTTTTTTTTCTTAACTTTTTGACAAAATGCAATTTGCTCCACCTCTAAAACAACTTTCTTGTCATCCGTCTCTTTTGTCCACTTTTGATGACTTCTGTACTGAAGGGTCAATGGGTGGGTAAATCTGTGGACTTTTTCTGATCTTTCAGTTTGATGGATGATATAAGCTTGCGCAATTTACATATGATCGCAACCGGAGATTACAGAAAAACATACGGAGAGCAGCAGCTTTTGTTCTGAAAGCCACAAGACTCTCACCATTCTTGATTTTAACAATATGATTTGAACATTATGCATGGTACGTTTTTTGTCTTCAAACCAAACTTGGACCTTCAGCCGACAAATTCCAACTGGCTAGCGCACTTACGGTAATGTTTATGCGTTAGGCCAGTAGGCAGTCTTTTGTGGCTGTTCAAATTAATTCAACCACATGAGCATTTACACCATGGGCATCGGAACCACTTTTTAAGACCGATGATATTGGACCTCTTAGGTCTCTAATGAACCATTTACACTGCAGGTCTTGATGCACAATTCCAATTTGGTGACTATATTCGTTTTTTTTTTTTTTTTTTCAATGACCCGCTTACATCGTCTTTTAAAAGTGACCCTTATCCGATATTTGCATTTACACTATACACTGGCGAAACAGCCCAAGACATTCTGACCCGGAAAAGGAAGTAAAGCGGCACAATATGCAATGGACGCAATGGATGCAGATGAAATGATTATACAATGTTTTGCTTTCTGTACTATCTTTAAAGGTCAGCAAAACATTGCTCTCATAAGGTGGAGAAAAAAGAGGAGAGCCATTAGTGTCATGTGATTGTTCGTGTCCACCTGAGTTGACGTCATTCGCCTCCGTCCCTTTTTCAATGACGTACTACTCGCATTTACTGGGGAATATCCGATTTGAATGCCCTAATAAATCAAACTCCATTCCACATTTTAGCTACAGCCCTGACTTCCATGCTGCTTCTTCCTCAAATCCATTCTGCTTGGCTCATTCAGAGTCCATATAAATTAAACTCCATTTTGTGTTTTTACTACTCGCGACTGCTGCACACCCGTGACACAGCAAGGTAAATGCATCTTAGCATATCTGCTGCTCAGCTGGGTCTGGCTGTGTGCTCACATACTGTCACTAAACAAGCAGGTATTTAAGTGAATGTTCATAATTTGTTCGCCTGTTGCTTTTAAAGGCATCATGTAGTCATTGTTGCAGTACTGAATTACAGTTACACTTACACTATGTTGTTATAATGCTAACAGCTATCTGACTTTTTGCTAGGCTAGCTAGCTAGCTACAGTACATCAGTCAACCAGTGTTAGCAGCTCTTTGAATCCTGGTCAATGAGAGAAGCTAGTTGTTGTACGATTGTTTAATTACCCCAAGATTTACTCACCTTCAAGCCATCCTAGGTGTATATGACTTTCTTCTTTCTGATGAACACAATCGGAGTTATATTAATAAATACCCTGACGCGTCCAAGCTTTATAATGGCAGTGAGCGAGACCAATGAGTATGAAGCTCAAGAATGCATCCATCCATCATAAACATACTCCACACGGCTCTGGGGGCTTACTAAAAGCCTTCTGAAGTAAAGCGATTTGTTTGTGTAAGAAAAATATCCATATTTAACAAGTTATAAAGTCAAATATCTTGCTTCCGCCAGACCGCCTTCCGTACTAAGAAAGTACTAAGAAAGTGTAATGTCTCTCACAGCTCAAAAGGCTTACTCTACATCTTACACCTTCTGCATTCAACTTATGAAAAAAGCAACATCAGTTACGCTTTTTTCGTAATGCCTGGCTAACACTACAGGAGTTTTAGGCCGATTTATGCCTGATTTTTTCCCTCCCGAGAATCAGAGAAAAAATCTTGTCGAGGACCTCGATCGGCTCCGATGTTCGGCGCAGATTATCTGGTAATGTGAGGCGTTCACAGATTGAATATTGCACCTCCCGATATGCTCTCACACAAATCGGGGCTGCCCCAATCATATTAAATCGGGAAGATTACGTCAGTTCTTTAACAACAGCCAATGAGAGAAGCGAATGAGCATGCTTTTGAAATTGCGACCACAAAACCAGCTGCTGTATGGGTCCGTTGGACAGTGGAGATGGCGGAACGGTGCGTTGAAGTGTTGCAACAATACAACTCCTTGAATAACGCGTCTTCAAAAACAACCATACGGACAAAGAGAAAAGCTGAGGAGAAATCGCTATGGTTTTGAACATACCAGGTGAGTGTAGAAAGGTGCTAGCAAATGTAAACATACCTGTTTATGTCAGTGATGAATATGTTTACATCCGCTTCCCAATGAAATCATGTGAGGTGCTCTTCTGGGTATGATAATCTTAATGCATCGCTTCGCTTCAGAAGGCCTTTATTAACCTTTGGAGCCGTGTGGAGTACATTTTGCTTTGAAAGGATGAGGATACTCGTTGGTCCTGTTCACTGCCAATGTTTCAGAATGTTTATTAATATAACTCTGATTGTGTTCATCAGAAAGAATAAAGTCATATGGCTTGAGGGTGAGTAAATCTTGGGGTAATTTTCATTTGAAAGTGAACTAATCTTTTAATAGGCACTGAAATACAGGAAATGGCATCTACTCCAGTACATTTTTTTCTGGGGGAGGACCTACCCACATTTTTTTCCGCTTCCGATGCTCATGGTATACACTACGAAAGCAATGGTTGAATGAGTTTTCGATCTCTGGAAAACCTACCTCTACACAACCTCTGAAAGTGGTCCATTAGCTTGAATGGAGTAAGATGTCAAGTATTTGCTCTTCCGAAGAACTTCAGCAATAAACATTTTAACCAATTCATTGATATTCAGATAAGCTAATCTAAATTCTCCTTGCTTCAGCACGATGAAGCTGCACTGACAACAAATAAACACATTTATTCGTCATAAGTCTCTTTCCGTCCGAAATGTGCAGATCAAGTTTGGCATGCCACACTATCAACATTTGATATATGTGCAAACTTGGTATTTACCATCTAAATTGCTTCTTCACAATGTTCAGATGATGACAGTGATTAATCCACTAAAGAACTGAATCTTCCTCTTTCATTGTGCTTCCACATTTTCAGCCACCCATCTAAGACTTAAAGGCAACATTTGTATTCCCCGTGAGTGACTCCCCCGCCTATTCGACGATATTACCTCCAGGAGCGAGGGCCGCCCAGACAGGCGGCTGCGGTGTGTGGGCTCTACTTTTAATATCATATATTTCTCTCCCTATCTTCTCATCATTAGGCAATTTAATAAATGTGGTGTGAGCACACTAATGTTCGATCATACATCAGAGGCAGCTGACCCAGGGTCAGCATGCCGGACAGCGTCCAGGTTCCCGCTCCTCGTCCTCCCCCCACATCTCTTTATTTCTCCGTTTCTTTTTCCCTTAGGTGTGCACATTTTCATAGCCTCTCTCCAGAACATTCATAGACTTTTACACAGTTTGTACAAAGCCTGATCCAAGTATAAATATGTGGCCAAATATCCACCAGACCTTTGCCAAAAGTTTGTTCTACTAGAAGCCATGTGTGTTTTTTGTTTGATTTCTCGGTCTCTATAAAGATATAGAGATGTGAGGATGTGTATTGGACACTTGTTGTTAGTGTGTAAGACCTGAAAGGTCCCAAAGGTCCTCATGATGACAACAGTTTAAAGGAAATGAAAACGTTTTGATTGTTTACCAGCCCTCATGTTGCTCTAAACACTTTTTTTTTTTTTTTTCATTTGTGGAAGACAGAATGAAAATTTTTGAAGAACGATCATGCCGCTCTTTTCCATACGGAAAGTTTATAGGCTGTCAAGCTCAAAAAGGATAAAACAACAACATAGTACTTTAAGCAAGTAACCAGTCCAGTCCGTTCACAGAATCAAGCTTTAGTTGATGACACAACACACATCCAAAGTAGAACATATGAACGAGCCAATAAGCATGTCCAGAAATTTAGGAATCCAACCTACAGGCAGAGTTGAAAGTCAGGTTTTCGGTCACGTGTGACTCAAAAATAACCGAATGAGCCGGTTGTAACTATGTAAGGATAACCTTGCGAAACTTCAACAATTAGAACAGGATCATTCCAGTTATATATTTATTTATTTATTTATTTATTTATTTTTATTAATTCATTTTGAACCGGTTCTTTGGTTTAAGAACCTGTCTGGACATGCTCATCGGTGCTGAGCAAGGAGCATGTGTGCTACTTGGATGTGCGTCATCAACCTGGAACTAAAGTTCAATTCATTTAGATTCTGTAATCCGACCGGTTGCAGGCTCAAAAGGATTGTTCACCCAAAAAATGAAAAATTTCCCATGATTTAGTCAACCTTAAGCCATCCTAGGTGTATTGAGGGTGAGTAAATCATGGGGTAATTTTCATTTTTAGGTGAACTATCCCTTTAAAAGAACAATTCATTCAAGAATTGAACATCACTACAACATAACATAAAACACCACAAAGTAGTCAACTTTTGGAGTCTGTCAAGGAATATTTTGAAATTTTAGTCGTTCTTAGTCATTATTCATTGAAAATCTAACTCCGCTATTGCTTTTCAAGTATCGCAACTATGGAAGCAATACATCAAATTAGTGACATTTGGCCACAATTCTCACAACAATTTAGCAGTTTTTATTTGTTTGTTTCACAAAAGTATCACATGGCTTCAGAACTTAAGAACAGACTTAAAATATAGCATAGGGGTTATGGGCTATACTATCACCTAATATTATAAAACTTTGATCATATGAAAAGACTTTAATAGTTTTTTCTTATTGAAATTGTAGTTCGGTATAATCGATTTCTTGTGATTTCGCCATCTTATTTTGACTTCCCATGAGATCATGTTGCTGTTGTTTGTCATTTCTTCAAAGCTCTGTTGCATGGCTAAAAAAGAAAAGCATGTTCAAAATGCATAAATAATGGAATAATTCCATTTTTGGCTGAAAAGATTCCCTCCAAGGCACTAGACAAAGCTCGGATGTTTGACTGATAGGAATGTGTAAGATGAATGTTGAGGGGTGTAGAAAGAGCTGTGTCGGCTTGAAATCATGCATGGTTTTTAAAAGTGCAACTTTACACTTTAATTCATTGTGGTCAATGAATTTCAATATTGTCATTTTTGCAGCCAAAATTAAAAATGCTTTTGGTCACTATTGAAAACAATTGCATTTAGCTGTCAGTGTATTTGTAGCATACATTTTAGTGTGTACAACAAAAATGTTGCACTTTCCATTATACATTCACAGATAAAAAGGTCCATGAATACATTATCTGTCAACTACCCAAAATAATCATGTGTTTGTCAGTGTGTCTGAGCGATCATTCCACCACTCTGCACTTGATTTGTGGGAAAAATGAAGCACTCATACATATCCATTCACACACAACCAGACATACACAAAGGTATTTTAAGCGCTCGGTTGAATGTGTCGTAGCTGTCTTCCACAGAACATGTCCTACTGCCTTTTTATGATCAGTCACCAAGTCAGAGGAGACGTTGCATGTGTGCCGGTGCGGCGGTTTTTGCGCGTCTTCATCCACACGCGTATGTCGTGATTGTCTACAAGGACTCGAACAAGGCAAGCAAATCAAAGAAACACGGTCTGCTACATCACAGAGTACAAGTGCCCACATTATGGGGTGAGCTTAAATGTGTCCGGGACAGAGCTTCGGATGAAAGACAGCACTATTTCAGATAGAGAGAGAGAGGGAAAAAACACTGAAGGCACTGAAGGGAGGATATGACAAGCTGCTCATAAAAGCTGTTCAGAGAGCACAAAGCCACCTCAGTCTCTGGTACATCTCCCAGTCGACAGCAGCAGATAGAGACAGATGGAAAAAGAGATTATTTTGATATATGGATGAGTATTTACTAGGGGTGTAACGGTACATGTATCCGTCCCGAACCATTACGGTAGGGTGCATACAGTCAGACAACGTATACAGTCAGTCACAGGCAATCCACACTCCGATCCAGAAGGGGCACGCGCGGTAATGCAACGCTGTTTGCTAACTGCCACAACACGCAGAAGAAGAACAGATGATCTATGGAAAGATATGTTTACCTGTAATCTCTCAGCCAGTGTTTCAACTGCAGAAAGACATCAATAAAACAGCTTGAGAATAATATCTCACGTAGCATTACATTTACATCAGGCAAGTCATTCAGTGTCCACAGCATGTTAGTTCACCATCAAAACTTCTAAATCTAATTATACAATTATTTTTCTACCCCAATTCATTTTTTTTTAAATATAATCATTTACACAGTTACTGTTACTCATGACAAATTTTATTTAAACATTAAATAATTACTATATAATTACGTTATATACATTACTTAGAGGGAAAGTAAATATTATGAATATATAGAGTTAATTTTTCTATATTGTTATATCTAAAATATAAATTGCAAATTAATTTAATAGTTTGTTGTTAAAGGGATAGTTCACCCAAAAATGAAAATATAAACACAATCCTCCAAGGTTTATAATAGTTGTGAATGGTAGGCCAAATTCTGAAGACAGAAAAAATGCATCCATCCATAAAAAAAAAAAAAAATGAATCCATATGACTTGGGAGGGTTAATTAAGGCCTTTTGAAGTGAAGGGATGTGTTTTTGTAAGAAAAATATCCATATGTAAAACTTTATATATTCAGACAACTAGCTTCCGGCAAAAGACCGCATGCAGAATGCGCAAGTCGACTTGTGGCAAATGAGTAATCCTCTGATGCGATGTATGACGCAGGATGTAGGAGTATCGTAAGCTTAGACGCCTCTCGCGGTTCAAACAAATACGGCTGTGCAGCAAACTCAAACTCCTCTTCTCTTATATCGTAATCCTCCGACATTTCTCTTTAACATTTCTCATTTTTGTTTTGTTTTGCTCTCTCCTCTGTGCCTCCGTGTGCGTTATTGCGTCAGGTCAAAGGTTGCTCTTGATGAGTGCCGGAAGCTCGTTATTTGAATTTATAAAGTTTTAAATATGGAAATTTTTCTTACAAAAGTGCATCCCTTCACTTTAAAAGGCCTTTATTAACCCTCCTGAGTCATATGGATTATTTTTTCTTAATTTTTTTTATGGATGGATGCATTTTTTCTGTCTTCAGAATTTGGCCTACCATTCACAACCGTTATAAACCTTGGAGGACTAAGGATATTTTTAAATATATCTCAGATTGTGTTCTTCTGAAAGAAGATAGTCATATACACCTAGGATGGCTTGAGGGTGAGTAAGTCATGGGATCATTTTCATTTTTGGGTGAACTACCCCTTTAATTGTAACCTTTAATATTATAATAATGTGCAAGAAAGGGCTTCCTGTATATAGGATTTTTTTTTTTTATGCTTAAAATGTTAATTATAATTGAATTTATTTAAAGAGAAATACACAATTTGTTGAATAAACCACAGTTTAATTTAAAAGAAGAAAAAAGACAACATTTTCTGTTTAGAAAATTAAGAAAAAGAAGAAGTTCCGCTCCTAAACATAACCGTTACTAGTGCATATGCAGATCATACAAAACCATACAAATGAGTTTACAAATTCATATACGAATTAGCGACCAATTCGCCACACGTAAAATAGTTACGAATTGCCATAAGATTTCATTGTCTTTTCACTTTTCTTCAGCATTTACAGAAAAACTCTATTTGCTTTCCATTTGTTGTTAGTTAGTGTTTTAGTAATAAATCAAAGAGGGCTGTTTGATCATCAGAGGTCCTATAGTCCTGTGGTTTACTGTATACAGTTTATTCTCTCTCTCTTTCTGTCTGTCTCTCTTTATAATGTATTTGCCCCCACTCAAGAGACAGGAACAAATATAGCAAATCTTTACGTGTGCACTTGTAACAAGTAACTTTGGTAACACTTTATTTCGATGGTCCACTTTAGACATTCTACTGACTATAACTTTGTAACTACAAGTCAACTATTTGTACTACAGTCTAATACTCTAATAAGAGTTACTTGTAGTTAGTAGAATGTCAAAGTGGACCATCAAAATAACATGTAATCATAACTTTTAATAAAAAATAAATATATAAAAATAATAATAATTTAAATGACTGTGCCAATGGTACATACCCTCCCCAATGGCATATTTTGGTTCAGTTAAATATCTCTGTCAATGTCAATGGAAAAAAGCTTTAATAGAGAACTTTATAGACTGATATGTAATCAGGCTTGGATGAAAAACACAAACACAGGCAGCATTTAGCCAAGTAGGCCCTGTGAACTGACATCATGTTCATTATTCATCTGCACTTTGAGAAATGTCTGGAAATTCTGCTCCTCTTTTTCCAGTGCTGGAATCACATGCTTATGAGCAAAACATCTGCTTTCCTTTACAAGTGGAGTAAAAACACTGACAAGTTTTCATAGTTCTTCAGTTATGGAGGAAAATGAATTTAAGAATGATTTGAATAAACATTATAATTATAATACTTGTTAGTGTGTTTCTCCATGCACTTTAAAAAATAACACTTGTCAAGCATCAAATGTAAGTAAAAGTTAGGCTAGTTTAGTAAAAAAAATAACCATTAGCTCAGTAACTGTATATGGAACTGTAACATAGGAATATAATCGAATTCTGGTTTGGACAAAGTAATTGAACAGAGTGTAAACCTGATGGACAAAATAAAGTCCTGTCTAACACTTTCTTGTTCAAGAAGCCGTTTCATTTGGATGTCACAATATGGATGAAAAGACTATTGCAACTTCCATTTCAAAGGCCACTTTAAATGTGAAATGTATAGAATATTCCAAACAAATATCTGTGCAGTTTCACATAAAAGGCTGGTCTTGTAATTGCTATATACTGTAGGATGAACTCGGGGTGATTGGGACACTTTTTGCCATTGAAATGACTTGGAAAAAGTGTCCCAATCAACCTGAATTCAGCCTATATATAGAAATAATTGCATAGTCGTTAGAACAACAACAACAAAATCTAGGCCAGTGGCCATGAAGTTTATACAGGATGTCACTGATGCATGCATTTTGACATTATAGAGATGTGTGTGAATTTCGGAGCCAATTTTCATGATCTAACATGTCCTCGTATACCCTGCCAAACTACCATGTTGTAAATTCCTGCGTGTCACATGTTGATTTACAGGTAAGATTTTTCTCGCAGCCAAAGTTTGAGTCGCTCGCAACATTTAATGCCTCCGTTCTCAGCTTCGATCCCTTTGGCGGCTAATCTTAGATTACTCCTTTGCAAATTTATCCTGAATCCACCTCGGCCTGGGTGATTTATGGTTGTTATTACCTATTTTATCCTATGTGTGCTAAAGCTCAGTGCATGCAAAAGCTGTTAATTGCTTAATTTTGGAGATAAGACAGTGGGCATGTCTGGATTTGCCAGTCATGCTGTAGTGAAGACATCTCTAGCGCCTAACTTACTTACTTAAGTGTAACTTTGGTGCATATCGTCCCACTCCGTTTGTGCTACAGACATGAATGATTCCCCAAATCATGCAGTTTGTTAAACAGAAAAGTGCTGTTAATTGTCTAAGACTTATTTTCACCTGGTGGACAATAGCAACATAGCAACTCCCTGGAAACCAACCAGAATACCCTAGCAACTGCATAGCAACTCCCTAGAAACCACCTGGAACACCCTGGCAACTGCATAGCAACTCCCTAAAACACCCAGAACCCACTAGCATAAAACACCTTAAGAGCTGCATAGCAACTCCCTGGATACCATCCAGAACACCCTAGCAACTGCATAGCAACTCCCTGGAAACCATCCAGAATACCCTAGCAACTGCATAGCAACTCCCTAGAAACCACTCAAAACACCCTAGCATAAGACACCCTAAGAACTGCATAGCAACTCCCTGGAAACCAACCAGAACACCCAAGCAACTGCATAGCAACTCCCTAGAAACCACCCAGAACACCCTAGCATAAAACACCCTTAGAACTGCATAGAAACTCCCTGGAAACCACCCAGAACACCCTAGGAACTGCATAGCAACTCCCTAGAATCCACCCAGAACACCCTAGGAACTGCATAGCAACTCCATAGAATCCACCCAGAACACCCTAGGAACTGCATAGCAACTCCCTAGAAACCACCCAGAACACCCTAGCATAAAACACCCTTAGAACTGCATAGAAACTCCCTGGAAACCACCCAGAACACCCTAGGAACTGCATAGCAACTCCATAGAATCCACCCAGAACACCCTAGGAACTGCATAGCAACTCCCTAGAAACCACCCAGAACACCCTAGCATAAAACACCCTTAGAACTGCATAGAAACTCCCTAGAATCCACCCAGAACACCCTAGGAACTGCATAGCAACTCCCTAGAATCCACCCAGAACACCCTAGCATAAAACACCCTAAGAACTGCATAGCAACTCCCCGGAAACCAACCAGAACACCCAAGCAACTGCATAGCAACTCCCTAGAAACCACCCAGAACACCCTAGCATAAAACCCTGTACGAAATGCATAGCAACTGCCTGGAAACCAACCAGAACACCCTAGCAACTGAATAGCAACTCCCTAGAAATCACCCAGAATACCCTAGCATAAAACACCCTAAGAACTGCATAGCAATTCCCTGGAAACCATCCAGAATAACCTACCAACTGCATAGCAACTCCTTAGAAACCACCCAGAACACCCTAGCAACTGCATAACAACCAATAACAGCACCCTAGCAACATGGCAGTTAGTTTTGCACAAGTTTTGACTCAGAAAATGTAAAAATCTAGTGTAGAAATGTGGCTTCCTATCAAAGCTATTCTGATACATTGTTTCTTCAGTGCTGAAAGCTATCATTGCTCTTATTGTCTCTTTTTTTAATCCTTTGTCTTATCCCATTAACAGTCAGTTGAAAGGCTGAGACAAACACGAATGAAGATTTATAACGTCTCTCGTCCCCCTTCCCCCACATCATGAATTAAAGAACTGCATAGTGTTCCATGATGTGACTGGAGGATGGGTGATAGTAAATTAAACACAATGTTCCAGGCAATGTTCCTGAGAGAGAAAGAGAGAGAGAGAGAGAGAGAGAAAGAGAGAGAGAGAGAGAGAGTCTTCTTTGAGCCCCAGCAATGAAACCAAATAAATAAACTGATAAATAATAAAGAGCTGTTGAGGGCCTCTCACCTTGGCCATGACATGACCTTCCTCAGTTTCGCCCTGTATCCACCAACCAACAAAGACACTCTAGATGATTTGTAGTCTGAATTTGCAAAACAAACACACACACACACACACACACACGCGCGCACACACGCGCGCACACACACACACACACACACACACACACACACACACACACACACTGCTGGATAATAACTGATTACATGTAATCTGGATTTCGTAATCACATTACAAAAATTAAGTACTTGTAATTAGATTTTATGTTTTTAAATACTCGTAATCAGACTACAGTTACTTTCTAACTGATTACATGATTATGTATTATTCTTACAATGGCTGTAGATTATTCATAATTTATTGATTCTTTGTTATGTTTTAAATCTTCCTTTTTATAAAAAAATCTACTGCTTATATACATTATTTACAAGGTCTGTCAGGTTTGTGGAATTGCGCACACAGAGACCAGAAGCCTCTAGTCATGTGACTATCACTGAAAACTGAGTCACACAGCATTTGATCACTGGATTTACAGAAATCATTTCACTTTTAAGAAGTGTTTTCTCAATATCGCAACACTGCATATCTAATCAACTCCTGACGAATACATTAAAAGGATTCATTTAAAGGATTAGTTCACTTCAGAATTAAAATTTCCTGACAATTTACTCACCCCCACGTCATCCAAGATGTTTATGTCTTTCTTCCTTCAGTCGAAAATAAATCAATTATTAATGCCTTTGGAAGGCTTTTGTCTTTCTAACACATTAAAATGTACAAATTCATGGCATTTCATAATTACATGCAATGCAGGGATTCCCCAACGTTTTGATCAGCTGAACCTCTTTGACTTAATATATTTAAAATACCCCCTGAGATTTTAGGTTACTAAGTTAGGTCAATAATAATTATAATAATAATAAATAACTTTAAGTTCACAGTTCTCTGATGTCAGTTAATGGTCACATGACACTGAAGTAAACAATACTTTTAATTTATTTTTTTATGATTTAATTATTAGCTTTTCATTAAACTCACAAACCCCCTGCAGTTCCTTCATGAACCCCAGTTTAACAAACCTTGATATAATGTAATAATTAATGCACTTCATGTTGTTGATAACAAAAAAAATTGAATATATTTTCTTTCTCTTTGTATTTTTATATCAATATGGCACAATATGATCCTATTCAAATCAATGTGATAAACATGTTAGGTTAAAAGTAATCTAAAAGTAATCCAAAAGTAGTCAGATTATATTACCTTGAATGTGTAATGTAATGGATTATGTTACTGTTGTGGTGGCTGTGATTTCCAGACAGTGAGATCTATAGCCCGTGAACTAGTATTAGTAATTATTATTATTATTATTATTTTTACTGTACTCTCACATTTTATTTATAGTTAGTTAAAAAAAACAAAAAAAACATGTATTTTTAATGCTTGTTGAGTTCCTTTTTTCCCGTTGGCCATGCCTAATCTTACATGACGTGAACTCAAAAACTTAAATAAATAAACAAAAATAAATAGTTAAAAACACCCCTGATGTCCCACTGGGTTGCAGGAAGGCAGACACAGAGAATAAATCCAAAATACAGGTTTTAATGAACAAATCCAACAGGCAAGTGCAACACAACATACATGTACGGTGAACGGACAGGGAATGAATGTGAGGGACCAACTTATAAGGCAAACACAGATGAGGATAATGAAGGGAACACAGCTGATACAAATGAATTAATAATGACGGTAACCAAGGAGACTGACGAGTGGCGGGAAACTGAACAAAGGAACGTGACAATAGAAAACAAACTGAAAGTCCATGAAAACTGTAACTAACAGACTGACACCTGAAGACAAATTGATTTCTGTGATTTGCTAGTTAGAGAAAAGAAACAATGATATGTCCAAAAGAGAGCGTTGTCGCAACGTTTCATCCAGTTCGTTGAGCACTACCTCAAGTTTCTGGGAGTAAATTTGGTTGTAAAACTGCATACCGAACACGATTGAGCACTTCCAAGAAAAATGACAACCATATTTCACTTTAGTGTGCATGAGGCCAGTCCATTTGTTTAGTGACCTTTATCACACCACTTTCCTTACAAAAATGTCCTTCCAAAAAGAGTTAGTTTTATTGAATTTTACCAAGGTTATGTTTCATTCATGCCATGCTTCCACATGCTTAATGGACATTACTATATATCTTAAGCCTAAAGGAGACATAAGTGAGGGAGTTGAGCAATCCTTACCCCGTGATTTATATGGATATGGCAGGGAAATGGCAGTCTGGGATAACATACCCGATTATAAATGACAGAACGATAGGGACTACCCATCTGCCATCCCTCCACCCATTAGCCTGAAAAATGAAACGGGACCGAGGATTTTTAGTCCAGCACATACATGTATTTTTTCCTAACAGAATACATTAGCGGATGGTGTGACAAAATGCGTGAGATCTGTACTTTAATTGCGTCTTGCACAGTTGGGTGGTCAGGACACATTCTCTGTCCACTTGGGTTTCATTTAAATCATTTGAGTGCAAGTGAACAAGCCTTTAATGCCAGAAATCAAGGTGGCTTAAGGACTCTGTGCTGCCAGAACTGTAACAGGAGAGGCTAGTAGCTCTGTAAGCATTACAGAGCTGAAATGTTTTCATGCTGCTTTAGTTTGGACTCCAGCCCTGCACTAAAAGAGCATTGATCAAAGTGTGCTAGCATGGTGGCCAAAACAACTGAGAGGCACTTTCATGATATTTAAAGTAACAGTTCACACCAGAATGTGTCATGTGCTCACCCTCATCTTGCTCTGACCCTTTATTATTTATAGATATAAAATAAAATAATAGTCAGAATAATCACACCAGGTTTGATTGCACTGATGTCAAATGGTTTTGTCTTAAATTATGACACGTTTTATATGGAACAAAAGCGCAAATGAGATTTAAAATTGCCTGTAGAAAGGAAAATTGTCTGTAATAAATAGCATAAAGTGATAGTTCACCCAAAAATGAAAATGTTATCATTTTCTCACCCTAATGTCATTTCAAACCTGTATGATATATATATATATATATATATATATATATATATATATATAATATTTTTTTTTTTTTTTTTTTTTTTCATCTGAAGAATATAAGTAATATTTCAAAGAAAGCTAGGAAGCAAATTTGGACCCCATTCACCTTTATTGTAAACAACATGGGAAAAAAAAAACACTTTTTTGTTTTCGTTAAAGGCACACTATGTAAGTTTTTGCCATCAGAGGTTGCATTTTCAAAACAATAACAAAGCTAAAGCTTGATGACGCTATGAAGGCGAGTGGAGCGATGGGACATGTTGTTGTTGTTTTTTTTTTTTTACCATGCAAAGAAGTATGAAATTCACGATTCGTTCGCGGATGAGGTAATGAATTAGTCTTTGTATTATCTGTATGTTTGATCACACTATTTTATGTCATCATAATGAATTAGCTGCAAGGAAGATGACATTTAATGCTATATTAGCCTGTTACTGATGTGACTATTTGTCAAATGATTTGGTGGGTTAATGCTGTGCAGTTTTACATGTTTAAAACAATCGTACTAAAAGTAAATTTGAACGAATCCACCGTATTTGCAAAATATTTTTGTGCAACACGTACTGTATTTAATTTCACGGCCATAGACGTGGTCATCAGACTTGATAAAAAGCGTTACTGAAGTACAAACAAACTGCAGTATAACTGTGTGTAATTTCATCAGCATAACCCATAGAATTATGTAATTATGAACACTTGATAGTTTTTCAAGTGAATCTACCTATGCATTATCAGCTGTCACATCATAGCTGTATATCGCAGCGTTTATATGTGCTGTTATTGACATTCATATCTATTCAAATCATCTGTACATGACTATTATTTGTACAATAAATATATTTGCTTACCTGTCTCTTAAAACATGCGAGAGCTCCGTGAAGTCCAAATTTGTCGCAAAGCTCTCTCCATCTCAAAAACGCCACGCCAATATTGAATATATCGCACTGTGCAAGTGTTTTTCGGATATTTTATTCCAAAAATTGTGCCTTTAACACTATTTTGATAGCCCACTTTAGACATTTTACTAACAAGTATTTTTGCACCTACATGTCAACTAGCAGTCACAACACTAGTCATTGACTACTTAATATCTGATAACACTTTATTTTGATGCTCCCCAACAGACTTTGTACTGATTGTAAGTAACTTTGCAAGTACTTGCAAGTACAAAACTTATGGCTCTTTTCCACTGCGTGGTACAACTTGGCTCGGCATGGCTCGGCTCGCTTTACTTTGGCTCGGTTTACTTTTCCACTGGAGTTTAGTACCACTTCAAAGTGGATGGGATTATAGACTGATCGTTATAGTTGGGCCGCCTCTACTGCCGTTTGGTTTGATGTCTTGTGTCACAAATCCAGTGATGATTCTCTCTGACCAATCAGTGATCTGCAGTGTTGTCACATTTCAGTATTGGTGCGGCTCGCTTGGAACCTCAACCAAGGTGGTACTATTTAAAGTGAGCCCTACCGAGCTGCACCATGCAGTGGAAAAGTGCCATTTTTCTTCTAACCCTAACCTAACAGTCTACTAATACTCTAATGAAAGTTGGTTGACATGTAGTTGCAAAGTTATGACTATAGTCAGTAAAATGTGGACTATCAAGGAAAAAAAAAAAAAAAAAAATCAAAATATCTTCTTCCCTTTAGATTTTGGCTATCATTACAGTTAAGAAGACTTAAAATATAGCATTTACATCATATTGACTACTTTCATTAAAGTTTTATTGTTTTTTAGAGCTTGTCATTGAATATAAATATTCATATTTTTAGGCAAACATTTAAAGAAACAGTGCTGTCATGCTAAGGTACAGTAGGTGATAAACGTATGCTAGCTTAAGAAGGTTTTGGCAAATTACTTGTATTAAACAAGGCAGGGCTGTATTACTTTTTGCCTTCTCACGCTCTGTCTGAACAAATAATGTAGTGTAACAGATAATGGAATATATCTTGGTGTGATTCCAATATTGCTAACGGTACTGCATTCAGTATGCCAAGCTAAATAGCACTCCCTAGACAGGGCTTAACAATTGTAATTTTTCAAAATGCTTACATAACTGATGTAAGCACATGAGCTAGGAATAGAGCAGTGCATCTGAGGTTCATTGAGTGAGGTGAGATGATTTCGCTGACTTTGCATGTTCTTATCAACATTCCCATCAATGATCTGCTGCATGGTGAGTGAGTTACTGCATTAGTTACACAGTAGAGTGGAATCATCTCCAGTGCAACTCCTGACTTTAGAAAGCATTTGTGAATTTAGATTACGGAACTATGTACCATTCAATTTGGAAAGTGGGAATTTCCTCTGTGGAAGTCCAAGAGAATGGCACTTGATTTTGGACAATTCCGTTTTCACCAAGATGCAATCAAGAATCTAGAGAGATGTAAATTTAGGCCTAACATTGTGTCCTAACCAGACACGACGCGATACAATTCCAGTAGCAAGCAATTTGTCTTTCCACACCAAATGCGACGCGACTATGAGACGTGACAAAATCAATCAAAGACTAAAGCCAATCAGAACAGCCTGTGGACGGGCTCTTGCAGCAAGTGCATGGCACCGGAGATGGCACTCACAAGGAAATGGATAAGTACATAATAAAAATCATGAATATTACATTATTTTCACATTATTAAAAATGCATACTGAGTTACGGAAACAATCTTTGTCATAGAATTCACTTGTCTGTTCACAATGAGTTGACAGTTTAAACGTTCTTGTTTTCTTTTCATTTATTTTGAAGATCTGAGGTGAATTGTCCATTGTTGCTTTCAGTACGACTATAAAAGACACACACAATGATATTCAAACTCACAATATACTCTTTTAACATCAAATAAAGCAAATAAACAGCACCTGAGATTATTATCATCATACTTGTTGTTCCAGCCGTGACATCCCAGAAAAATAGAAACCGTTTCTAAAATAGAATCCTCACAGCGGCTAGTTAGGACAAAAACTCAGAGTAACATGGAAAGATACCTTTTATCGCATGTCGTGTTGCATCTTATCTGGTTAGGATACAGTGTAATGATAAAAAAAAAAAAAAAAAAATCACTTTCAAACTAATTTAATGCATCAGTAAGTCAAAGTAACTATGTTAAAACCGGTTTAGCAAAAAATTGCATAGACAACAAAATGTTATATGCTAAATGCCAACTTCCTCTACACATGTCAGTGTCAGGTTGCATTCAAAATCCCATACTTCCCTACAATAGTAGGTGAAAAACAGTATGTGACAAAAAAAAAAAAAAAAAATGTATGTCCGAATTCACAGTAAACGAAAAGGCAAAATGGTACCCAGATGGCCTACTACTTCCAGCAAGATTCTGAAGTGTGCATACGATGGACACTTTACTACCCCTTGATTTGTGAATGGCAGTGAAGCGACATAACTTACGCTGGTAGGCCACATGATAATGACAACATGGCGAATGTAGTACGTACGACTATATAGAACATACTTTTTTAATGGTTGCGAAATAAGTAAGAGAGTATGCGATTTCGGATGCAGCCTCAACCATTTCCTTTTGTCACAATGAAAAGTACAGGGTTTAAGTGGACAAAATAATTGGAGATGTCCGTGGTTTCACTGGGAGATTGAGTTTATGACGTTTTGGTGAACAATTACAAAAATGTTTTTAAAAATGAAACATGCGTAAATGAAGCATTCACAATAAGATGCATTTAAAATTAGACAAAAAAAAGGTTAATTTC